>CM025852.1:9310469-9463887 GCA_003952965.2 Morella rubra
CTTAATGTCATGATCTTGATAGTTTCAAGTTTAAACATCCGAAATGAAATTTACCGCTTAGTTTCGGAGGTGCAAAATGTGTATTTTTCTCCTCACATAAATGAAGAGTTTGATTTGTATATCATAGGTTTTAAACCTACCACATTTTATTATACCTTCAAAACAGTTGATTTGACATGATATGTTACCAATCCATCATCCCTCTTAGACCCTTTATATATTAACCTTTGGCTGAAATCAAGAGAGCAATGGTACTGCTTTGAATCTCTATGATAGCCAAAAGGCATTGCCTTTTTTTTTTTTTAGACAAAAGGCATTACTTTAACATAATGTCACTTGGATGAAAACGAACATTGCCTTCCAAATATCATAATTTATGGACATTGCCTATTAAAGTGAAAATAATATAGAACATTATAAGCTAAATTATCTGTATTCCAAGGGTCTTTAGTAGTGGATTTTACTGTTGATTAGAAAGTTTTAACAGAGGCAGAGTTACGATGGCTAGGGAATGTGCTTGGAAAATTATGGTGGTATTGATTGTGCTGGTTATGCTCATTCTTATTGAAGCACAAGCTCATTATCCAGCTGCCCCAAAGGTACAACCGACCAAGTCGAAACGAAAGAACGAGACTACTTGGTCTTCCTTTCCTATCTCACATCATCGTCATTCCAATGAATTTGACAATATTAAAAGCCCCATTTCAAGTTGTCTTGAAGGAAATTTTAGAAGTTGTCGACAAATATCGCTACTTGACAAGGTGCAATATCCTTATTGTATCCTAGGAAGTTTTGCAGAGTGCATCTATATTCACAAGGACAACCTCAGCGACCCAATGGTCCTAGATGTTGAATGGTGCTTCCAAGATTGCAAATTGAGACCGGGAGTGCCATATACCCCTAAATTTGCCTTTTGTTTGTTAGACTGTTATAGAAAGCATGTCAAACAACACTCAGATGTCGTTTACATGTGGAATCCATGATCTCCAATATTGATTTGGTAAGAGTTTCTAATTACTGTATCTTTTTAATCTATATAGAATGTCCCAATATTAGCTAGGGGTGACCACAATTACTACGGGAACTGAAATTACAGCTCCAATTTTTGTATTTGGCTCCATTAGGTCACTTTGCCTAGAGTCAGACCCTATATTGGTACCTTATTTTGGGATCAATTCGAAACCAAACTCAAAACCAAAATTCTGACTAGGACTAGCGAAAATTACGATTCCGCTTGTTTAATTTTTTTTATTTTTAAATATAATTATCAAATGAAAGTTTTTTTGTTAGTTTTTAATGTTTAAGTATTGTATTATATTTTGTGTCAATTGAGTCTTGTAAGAAATGTGGTCTTGGATTAATTTATTAAAAGTGAAGCATGTTGTAAAGAACGAGTTGAAGTGCTGGAGATAGAGACTCACCTGGTGTATAGTTCTAGAGAAAACAAAGTATTTGAAAATGTTCTAGTAATGTTCTTGAAGAAGGCATAAGTCTAACTCTGGCCATTACTCAAAAAGTCATATATCTTTGCAAGATCAGTTGATCTACTAGCTTGGCTTCGAATGTCTCTTCATTATGTGCAAAAATTCACTTATTAATTTACATAAAAGGAAACATCATTTTGAACCACTGAAATATGCATGCGGTCAATGTCATTACAAACTAATTTCATCACGTTATGCTTTCTAACTACCAAACTTCGTAAGTGCACCCATTGATTATATTATGCAGTTGAACTGTGCAAGAATAAGCCCTGTACACAATTTTTACAGTTGGATAATATTAAAGTTCTAAAATTGTTGCAGTTTTTAAATTAGATGACTTAATGTCATGATCTTGATAGTTTCAAGTTTAAACATCCGAAATGAAATTTACCGCTTAGTTTCGGAGGTGCAAAATGTGTATTTTTCTCCTCACATAAATGAAGAGTTTGATTTGTATATCATATTTAAACCAACCACATTTTTTATACCTTCAAAACAGTTGATTTGACATGATATGTTACCAATCCATCATCCCTCTTAGACCCTTTATATATTAACCTTTGGCTGAAATCAAGAGAGCAATGGTACTGCTTTGAATCTCTATGATAGCCAAAAGGCATTGCCTTTTTTTTTTTGTAGACAAAAGGCATTACTTTAACATAACACTTGGATGAAAACGAACATTGCCTTCCAAATATCATAATTTATGGACATTGCCTATTATAGCGAAAATAATATAGAACATTATAAGCTAAATTATCTGTATTCCAAGGGTCTTTAGTAGTGGATTTTACTGTTGATTAGAAAGTTTTAACAGAGGCAGAGTTACGATGGCTAGGGAATGTGCTTGCAAAATTATGGTGGTGATGATTGTGTTGGTTATGCTCATTCTTATTGAAGCACAAGCTCATGACCCAGCTGCCCCAACAAAGGTACAACCGACCAAGTCGAAACGAAAGAACGAGACTACTTGGTCTTCCTTTCCTATCTCACATCATCGTCATTCCAATGAATTTGACAATATTAAAAGCCCCATTTCAAGTTGTCTTGAAGGAAATTTTAGAAGTTGTCGACAAATATCGCTACTTGACAAGGTGCAATATCCTTATTGTATCCTAGGAAGTTTTGCAGAGTGCATCTATATTCACAAGGACAACCTCAGCGACCCAATGGTCCTAGACGTTGAATGGTGCTTCCAAGATTGCAAATTGAGACCGGGAGTGCCATATACCCCTAAATTTGCCTTTTGTTTGTTAGACTGTTATAGAAAGCATGTCAAACAACACTCAGATGTCGTTTACATGTGGAATCCATGATCTCCAATATTGATTTGGTAAGAGTTTCTAATTACTGTATCTTTTTAATCTATATAGAATGTCCCAATATTAGCTAGGGGTGACCACAATTACTACGGGAACTGAAATTACAGCTCCAATTTTTGTATTTGGCTCCATTAGGTCACTTTGCCTAGAGTCAGACCCTATATTGGTACCTTATTTTGGGATCAATTCGAAACCAAACTCAAAACCAAAATTCTGACTAGGACTAGCGAAAATTACGATTCCGCTTGTTTAATTTTTTTTATTTTTAAATATAATTATCAAATGAAAGTTTTTTTTGTTAGTTTTTAATGTTTAAGTGTTGTATTATATTTTGTGTCAATTGAGTCTTGTAAGAAATGTGGTCTTGGATTAATTTATTAAAGTGAAGCATGTTGTAAAGAACGAGTTGAAGTGCTGGAGATAGAGACTCACCTGGTGTATAGTTCTAGAGAAAACAAAGTATTTGAAAATGTTCTAGTAATGCTAAGCTAGCCTTGGGTGAGCCTGGAGTTTATTTGAGGCTTGAGGGTACGCCAAACTTGACTCCATCAAAAAATAACAAAATACAGTTGTCACACCCACCTCTATTATAAAGTCGTTTTAGATGGTGAGACTCATTACCTATTCCCTCATAAAATAATGGGATATTCCAGAAAAGTTGAGAGAACCTTTAGAGAGAGACCAGAGCATATATTCTTAATACTTGAAAAAGAAAGAACCAAAAACATTTCTCCTCTGTTGATCAAGAAAGACAATAACAACCTTGAAAATCCTACCACATGTGTGAGTAATCATCAAGTTTTGATGGTTGATGTGCTGGAGTTCCTGTAGTCATTGAAAATCCTATCATTTGTGCGGGTTGGATCATTTGAATTTTTTCGATTGGGTCTTGTAATTAGCAAAGGTTTTGCTACATTCAAGGTCATCGATTGTAAGTGTTATTCTATTAGTGGATTGGTCAAGTGGCATGCTGCTCGAAGTGGTTGAATATTTGAATTTTGATTTTTCCATTTGGGTATGTAAGGTTTTGTTTTAATCTAATTTTAATTATCTATTAACCCTTTCTAAGTATAGTTAGGGTGGAAAGCGATTCCCACCTCACATCATTTGGTATGAGAGACTGTATTCTTGCCCCATATAGAAAGTGATATTGAAGGAACTAGGTTGTGACAAATATCGCAATTACTACGGGAACTAGAAATTGCAAGCGATCCTTATTTTATGTCATATTGAAGTCCATTTCAGACTTTGTGAGTCAGACCGACTATATTGGCATACCCCAATTTTGGGACCTCAATTCGTTGAATGGTGCTTCCAAGATTGCAAATTGAGACCGGGAGTGCCATATACCCCTAAATTTGCCTTTTGTTTGTTAGACTGTTATAGAAAGCATGTCAAACAACACTCAGATGTCGTTTACATGTGGAATCCATGATCTCCAATATTGATTTGGTAAGAGTTTCTAATTACTGTATCTTTTTAATCTATATAGAATGTCCCAATATTAGCTAGGGGTGACCACAATTACTACGGGAACTGAAATTACAGCTCCAATTTTTGTATTTGGCTCCATTAGGTCACTTTGCCTAGAGTCAGACCCTATATTGGTACCTTATTTTGGGATCAATTCGAAACCAAACTCAAAACCAAAATTCTGACTAGGACTAGCGAAAATTACGATTCCGCTTGTTTAATTTTTTTTATTTTTAAATATAATTATCAAATGAAAGTTTTTTTGTTAGTTTTTAATGTTTAAGTATTGTATTATATTTTGTGTCAATTGAGTCTTGTAAGAAATGTGGTCTTGGATTAATTTATTAAAAGTGAAGCATGTTGTAAAGAACGAGTTGAAGTGCTGGAGATAGAGACTCACCTGGTGTATAGTTCTAGAGAAAACAAAGTATTTGAAAATGTTCTAGTAATGCTAAGCTAGCCTTGGGTGAGCCTGGAGTTTATTTGAGGCTTGAGGGTACGCCAAACTTGACTCCATCAAAAAATAACAAAATACAGTTGTCACACCCACCTCTATTATAAAGTCGTTTTAGATGGTGAGACTCATTACCTATTCCCTCATAAAATAATGGGATATTCCAGAAAAGTTGAGAGAACCTTTAGAGAGAGACCAGAGCATATATTCTTAATACTTGAAAAAGAAAGAACCAAAAACATTTCTCCTCTGTTGATCAAGAAAGACAATAACAACCTTGAAAATCCTACCACATGTGTGAGTAATCATCAAGTTTTGATGGTTGATGTGCTGGAGTTCCTGTAGTCATTGAAAATCCTATCATTTGTGCGGGTTGGATCATTTGTGAGTTTTTTCGATCAAGTGGGTCTTGGTTAATTGTGCAAAGGTTTTGCTGTACATTCATTGAAAATCCTATCATCGATTGTTGTGTTATTCTATTAGTGGAATTTTTGGTCAATTGTGGCATGCTGCTCGAAGTGGTTGCAAATTTGAATTTTGATTTTTCTACATTTGGGTAGGTAAGGATTTTTGTTTTAATTCTAATTTTAATTGGTCTAAGTAACCCTTTGCTAAGTATAGTGGTTGGGTGGAAAGCGATTCCCACAATTTTGATTCCATTTATGTTTAAACTAAAATAAAAATCTAAATCCTAACCATCTATGACATCCCTTTAAGTCTAGGGCCCAGCGATTACTTCCAACAATTTTGATAATTATGTCCATAAACTAAAACTCTCTTCGTTTCCTAGACCATCTCTTTTCACCTAGGGCCCCCCTCTCTCTCTCCCTCTCCCTAACCCTAATTAAAAGGATGTGTTTTGTCCCTCTCCTATCTCTCTCAGCCTCATCTCCTCTCTTTGGTCATCGTGGCACCATGGAAATTGGCTGAGCTCGAGAAGTACAACCATCTCTCAGATTCTGCCTCATCGTACCTCAACCACGAATTGTGAATCTCCCACTCTTATCCTATCTCAAATTAATTTTGTTTTATTCTATTTATTTCTTGATTCACAATTTTACTAACAGTTTTTAATTTCTTATTCTGTTAGGGTTTCGATTAGGACCTGAAATTTGGGAATTTTACTAATATCATCTAATCAATGGTGAATCTAATATTTTGTTGATTGATTTGGGTTGGAAATCTGAAATTTTTTTACTTATTTCATCCTTTAGATTTTGGATTTGGTTGTTTTCCGCCTAGATTGTTCATTACCAAAATTCTGGTAACCGGTTCCAAAATTTCGGTACTAGCATGGACGAATTCCAGCAGTAGTCGAAGTTGGAGGCAGATGCCATGAAGACAATGCGCCTGGTAGCGATGCCGAATGCAGAATCTCGTTAATACCAATACCACCCCTTGTAGTCCAAAAAAAAAAAAAAAATCAAGATAGCTTTTGAAATCCTTAGAATCCTTTATGATCTAGTTTCATGTAGTAAATATCCAATGTGAGACTTGACATTTATACATTTCCTTTTTATTGCATGCAGCACTCAAGAAGTTATATTCACACACTTGCTCTACCGGTATGGATAGATTCAGCCAATAGTTAAAGTTGGATGCCACTTAGGCAGCCTGCTGCTAGCGGGACCAGAGGTAGAATCCCGTCAATATCAATACCTACCCCTTTTATGATCTACCTTAATCTAGTAAACATCCAATGTGAGACTTAAGATTATAACTTTCCTTTTCTATTCGTTGTCTTTTCCAATTCCATATACCTTTCCTTTTCTATTCCTTGTCCTTTCCAATTCCATACGCGACTAGAGAAGTTATATACACGCACTTCTCTCAAAGCATAGGTACACACACAAGAACAGCATATCCCTCTACCATAATTGCTCATGAATTTTTTGTTATATATCGTACAGAATGATTTTGATGCTATTCCTTGTAGATCCAATCGAAGGTTTCACAGGAAGGAGGCTTGCAAGAGCTGAATCTGCTAGCAGTGTTTAGTTTATTTGTTTCAAAATACTTTTGTTTTAATTTGTGTTTTATGTAATAATTAATATGAGTTAGGGACAGCGTGTCACCTGATTTTATACCAATATATGTATGTACTATTAGATCCCCACACTGATGCATGTGCTGGGAGTCGAATTCTATATGAGAATTAGAATCAAGAATTAGATCTAATGGTACTAATTATGCATCGTATATATCATAGCTATAGCTAGCTATAATCGTATTAAACATGGGAACAGCAAAATTCCAACTAATTAGCTAATAGCTAGCTCTAATTGTCGGGCGTGATACCACATAACAAAGTGGCTTAGATCTTTTCATAATTCGTAAAAATTGACATACGTACTTAAAAAAAAAAAAAAAAAAATAGACTTTACGCCTCCCAAAACTATGCAGCCAATGGTTCTAATTCCCTTCTGGTAATGCAACCGTACATATCACTTTATGTAAAATTAGTTTTATATAGTCACAGTTAATTACCATGTGAGATATATATCTTCCCAATTTCAGTTGATACACTCGCTTGGCGCCTGCAAATGACTTCTTAATTTATGAAAAGCCGCTTCTTTACGTGAATGCACGTATCACAGTTTTTAAACCAACCTATTCTTAATTTGGAAACTTTCAAAATTAGTCACTCGACACGATATATATATATTGCCAATCGATCATCCGGCCTCTTCGATTCTTACTTTTGAAACTAATTTTGTCATGATTTTATGACTTATGGAGTGTAATATTGTGCACTACTTCTTCCCCAACCTCTTTAGCTATACTTTTGAGCTGCCAGCATTTAACATTGGGATGCAACGGTCCTAGGTCCCATCCGATGAGTATAATATATTTTTTTTCATGGGACTGCAAAAGACTTTTTGGGACGGATTAGGCCATCAAGACGGGTGTCCCAATATCCACGTCTCTTTTGGGACGGAAAAATCATTCCATCCCCAAAAGAATGTGCTTTTTGGGATAGAAAAATCATCCCAAAAGGCATCACATGGCGTCGCAAAATACTTTTTCCGTCCCAAAAAGTGTGTTCAAAATATATCAAACGGACAATTCGTTTTTCTTTTGCAACGGAATGAAGTATGGCCCAAAAAATTACACTCGAACAAACATAGTATTGTTTGATGAGTGTATTTTACGTTATGTTCTATCCGAAAGGAAATTAAAGGTTTGATCTTTTTTATTTGATATTGTTCTTTCCTACTCGAACATTCATTGACAATTTTTTCTTCATCGTTCGCACGTCTTCGAACAGGGTCAAGTGAGTCGTTCTATACAATTCAAACATAGTCAGAGAGACAGTTCATTATCCTTCAATATCAATCAAACAAGGAGAGTGGATTCCTGCGATCTCAAGCGAACGGTAGTATTGATGAGTGTTTGAACTCATCGTATGATATTGGAACGGAGATTTTGTTTTTTATTTTTAAAATAAATAAATAAAAATAAAATATGATTTTTATAATAAACCATTTAGACATATAATGAAGTAACGTATGTTGATTTAAAAGAAATAAATTTTAATATCCAAAAAGAGGTATAAAAAATAATATCCAAAAAATAATGAAACGAGTAAAATAATAATGTTGTAAGCATACCAAATACAATATAAATATAAATAATAAAACCAAATACAATATAAATTTACATAATAAAACAAATTGTCCATCGTCTACATCGTGACTGTATTGGCTGTAACTTCCTCATGAATTTCTCCATTTGGTCCTCTAGTCGTGTGTCTAGCTCTAGTCTAAGTAGCTCCTGCATTTTTCTCTACTCCACTTGGTGCTACTTTTCTTGGAGCTCTTGGGATCCCGTTGCCACCTTTCTTTGGTTCTCTTGGCGCTATTGCTGCTCTCGTAAGATGTACTCTATCTTTGCATGTTTGGCCACCAACTCTTCATAGTCTTGCTCTTTAACCTCTCACATCTCCTAAATCTCTTATTGCACCTGCTATTGCTGGTGAGCAAGATAAGCTGATACTGAAGTTGAATACGACGAAGTAGGTGGAATCACTACACGAATTAAACCGCGCATATATCCAACTTTTCTCTTAGGACCTCACTTTAGACTTCAAGCTCATTGCATGACTTGCTCTCAATATCACACTTTTACTAAAAGGCTTCCATTTTTTCCTTTACGCACCCATCCCAAAAAAGTAACACGTTATTGATTATAATAAAAAGTAAAATTATACAACAATAGGAATAACACTTGATATTTAGTTACAAATTTATATAATTACAAAATTTTCCCTTACCGAGTCAGATCACACCCCCTCGCCGTTACCATTTGTATAATTTTTTTAATACGACCCACCTAGATCAACGTTGCTCGTATCTGGATTTCTCTGTTTTAGAACAAGACAAATATGCCAAAAATTTAGCTTCCTAAACAAATAGAAACACTGTTTCACAAATGCAATCACAATACCAATTTTGTATGAGTGCGCTGAAATGATCTCGATGCCGATGTGTGGTAGATAGTTAAACGTGCAAGCATTTGTTTGTTGATTTCAATTTTTCTTTGCAATATAAAGAAAACTATACTTAAAATGTTCAAAAAGATATAACTAATGCTGAGGAATTAGTATACTTGGTGCTCTTCAACTATTACCTCGTATGCCGGGTCTAGCTATGATGCGTGAAGATTTGCTGGATAGTCTAATCCTCAACTAAGGTCATGTGGCTGATACTAGTGCTGAGGAGCAACCTGATGAGATGTTTGCTGAGAAGGTGGTGCATAAGACTGGAAAGGTTGCTGAAAATGAGAAGAACATTGAGTAGACTGATCATTCCTCCATGAAAAATTCGGATGATTCCTCCACCCCAGATTATAAGTGTTAGAGAAAGGCTGATTTGGTGCTTTGTCAACCCAATTCGTTGATTGCATTTGATCAGACCCACTCTTCTGTAATACTGGCATAATCGGACAATCTTGGGTCTTGTGGCTCAAATCAACACATAGAGAACACACCTCTATAGCTTTCGCGGCCTTAACCTTTAATTCCATAACCTCTAGCCTCCTAGTCAAAGCAGCAATACGAGCTTGAACATCAATATCCTCTTTGATTTCATATTTACCCCACCACCAATTGCTCTGAGAGGTTGTACTGCCAATGGTACCCGATCAGATCGTGTATTCCATTGTTGGGCACTTTTAGCAAGGTAATCAAAGAACTTCAATGCTTCATCAAGTTCCTTGCTAAAGAATTCCCCGTTGCACATAGTTTGAACAAACTGTTTGCATTCAAGAGTAAGTGCAGTATAAAAATAGTTGACTAGCCTCCAAGACTCAAACCCATGATGTGGACAAATGTTCATTAGATCTTAAACCTTTCCCAACAAGCATGGAAGGTCTCATCACCTCTCTGCATAAATTGACTTATTTGCTCTTGCAAAAATTGAGTTCTCTGAAAAGGAAAAAATTTATGTAAGAACTCACATTGCATATTAGACCAACTAGAGATAGAATTAGGCCTCAAAGAATTAACCAAATCTTCGCTTTATCCTTTAAAGAGAAAGGAAATAAACGAAGTCTAATAAACTCATCAGTGCCAGTTCTAGTAATAAAAGTAGTGCAAGCCAACTCAAAGTCCGTCAGGTGCTGGTAAGGACTCTCAGAATCCATCCCTTGGAACTGAGGTATCACTGACATCATCCCATGCTTAATCATAAAATTAGGTGCATCATTAGGTAAAACAATGCACGATGGTGTAGTGGTTCATATGGGCTGCAAAAAATCTTTAAGAGTACGTGGTGCAGGTGTAGCCTCCTTTAAAATTCTCTTCCACAAAAGGATTGTATAAGAGATAGAAGAACTATTTGACTCTGTGCTATGAATATCAATTTGTTTTCTGCTATATACATTATGAGAAAAAAAAAATCACAACTTTGAAACTAAGTCTTAGAATCCCGACAACGTCCCAAAAACTTGACTCACTCTAAAATGAGCAGTGCAAAGGCTATCCCAAGTATAGGAGTTTGTGTGTAATAATTAGCCCAAAAGGCTAGATCGTCTCCTCAGAGAAAATAGATAATTTCAAACCGCGTAAAAAAACAAAGAGAAAATAAAAAGCATTTACTGAACACAGTTCAAATTCATATTTTTGGATTTTGGAGAGTTTGTATCGAAATTAAAACAACACAAAACATAAACTAAGAATATAATAAGCATTAAATTAAATGAAGAAAAATAAACAATGGTAAATAAATGACGGAAAGTAAATAACAAGAATTAAATGACAATACGTAAAGGAAAAAATTAAATGACAAGGAATAAAAAAAGGGTACAAGATTCTTGGATTAAATAATATCGTTTATTACAACCCAAAATTCAAGTGAAAAGACAACAAAAACAACAAGAACATAATCCAAAATTGAAATAGAAATAACAGGAAATTAAAAAGCTAGAAACTTAAATCTAAATCTTGGGAATTGAAATACAAGACATTGAAATTATAAAGCATAAAAGAAACTAATCTAAAAACTGAAAATAATGAAGAGAGAGAAAAGAGAGTAGTGATTAGCGGCTAAGAGAGAAAATTGAAGGAGAAGAGAGAGAAAAGAAAAGGTGAGAAGTAGTGAGAGAAAATAGAGTAACGGCGGAAAAATAAAGAGAGGAGAGAAAAACTAGGTTTTTCTTTTTGCAAAGAGGAAATAATGGAAGAAAAGAGAAAAGAGAGAGAGCGAGTGAGAAAAGAGTAACACATAAAGAAAAGTTAGAGAGAAAAAGTAGGGTTTAGGACAAGATTGGAGGAAAAAGAAAAGAGGGAGAGAGAATAGGGAGAGAGGGGCAGCTGAAAAAAAAAATAGAGAGTAGAGAAAGTCTAGGGTTTATTCGGCTAAGAGGGAGAGAAAGAAGGAAGAGAAAAAAAATAGGAAGGAAGAAACTTTGTGCGGCAAATAGAGAGAAATAGGGGAGAGAAAGAGAGAGTGAAAATAGGAAGGGAAGAAGTGTTGCTAGAAAAATAAAAGAGAGATTGTGATTTGGAAAAAGAAAAAGAGAGAGATTAAATAGGGGAATAGTCGGCCAACAAGAGAAGAAAAAGGGAGAGGGAAAGAAAATAGGGAAAAGGAGGCTAGGTTAGAAAATATAGGGAGTAAGAGAATAAGATGCTAGGTTAAAAAAAAGGAGTGAAAAGAGAGATGGATGGCTGAGATTTAGTCTCTCATTTCTTCATAGAATTACAGCACTTCCATTAATGAATCCCTCTTGCTCTGCCATGTGTCCTTGTAAATTGCTCTTGTTGTCTGCAAATGTAGAAAGCAATTAATTTTATCACTCTGCACAAAAAATTTTAATTAGTTCATGACATCATATTACAAAATTAAATTCATAAAATAATTACAATGCCAATAATATAGTGCAAATGATAAAAATAATAATTTTAAAATGTATCTGGACATGGTATGACTTAAGTATAGGCAAGATAAAGATGGGAAAAATTGCATGTGCAATAAATTAAATCTAAAGTCATATAAATTCAACAATTAAATGCACAACTAAGATTTATGCCCCTTAACCATTTTTCCATCTAAAACCAATATTTAAAACATTAAAAAATTAATATTATATTAATTTTAGATGTACTCAACATGCAATATTTTGGCTCAATCACCTAACACACCCGTTACAGAAATGTTTCACGACAGACCGTGGAAGAAAAGGCCAGAAAAAAGACCTTTGTAAAACATGCTACGTAAATCGGGTGTTTAAACACCTTCATGGGTACACGTCAAGGCAATGGCCTGGTCCAAATGCCTTATTTCATTTCCAGTAATTAATGAAATTAACTTTTATTCCGTAAAAGTTCTTTTTATAATTTACATGACATGAAATAAAGTATTCCACTACAAACCAAACCAATGGGTTACAATTTGATCGTGGAGATAAAGTTGCCAAAAACGAACCAACAAAACTATAGCTATACATCGGCCAAAAGCAAAAGTCATATTTGGCTACAACTATTCAAACCAAAGTTGATACAATGTACACAACCTTAAGCCATCGGATGTCATAAAGCAGCAATATGTAATACAGCGGACTGCCCAAGGCACAGTGAAGCGACGCAAGTCGATTCCTGCAACCACAGAGAAGTTGGCATAGGCCAACGTGTCATTCCAAGTGATAATCAACCGGAACAATGATGACAAAAATTGTTCTTAACTGTCCCTTTATGTGAGCAGAATGATGCATTCCAACTTCAACGAACCTTAGAAAGCCCTCCAACCAACTACGCGTCACTTGCAGACAATATCAGCTGGCGCGTCAAGTATCAAAAAAGGCCACATTAAATGCTACGTGTTGCTCAAGACACAGGAAAGGAGGTCCCCATGATATCAAAAAGATTTGGACTGCCACATGTCAACTACAGATAGGATGCAGTTGAAGCATGAGATGCTAAAAATACGGAATTGAAGGAAACGTGCAACTCGAAAGATGAAGAGACGATGCACAGTGAACCAAATGGTTTTCGTTGAATGATCATTTTTGAAAAGTAACTGCCAAAATATGCAGATATAAGAGAAAGACCATCTCAATAGAGGCAACAAAGAGGAAGAAAAAAAAGCAACAACAAAGAACAGCCAAAAAACTAAAGATGCAGCCATCGAAGCGAAACCTTACTCAAACCCTGCCTAAAGAACTCTAGTTCGAGGTTATAAGCTAGGTAATTCGTGATAACCCAAGAGAATGGCAAAATCTTTGCATGGTGTCGAAGCAATTTTGCAAGGCAGCCCACGGATCCGTGGTATATCGAAGATTGAAAATCAAAGATATATCACCTCCTTATCCCCCGACTGAGGCATGGAAGATCCTTAGCGGCAAATATTATGCAAGCCAAAATCCGCACAAACTTTTCATCCGATGTAGTGAGAAGATGTGCTGGACCAAGACAGTTAAGAAAGACTAAAGGATGTTCACGCCTTAGTAAAAGGAGGGAACCTGAAAGCTAAATACCTCCTCTCATTGGCTTACCACCACCAAGGAGAAAATGCAAGGTGAGCTGCCACTGGCATAATGACATAACTGCGGGAACAACTAGGAGAATAACAAATGGAAATTGTATGCAACGCAATTATCCACTAGGCAATGTCCAAATGGGGGCATACCGATTTGCATCGATACAGGTTAAAAGAAAGATTGACGTGCCCTGAAGAGGAAAGCTATTACATACTAAAAGAAGCTAGGATATCGGCATCATTTTTCAGAATGGTGGATCAACTACAGACGTAAGCTCTGCGATTTGTTATGTGAACAAAGAATTCTTTTATTGTGACATGTATTTAGGTGTCGAGGGAGAGGTAATTGAACGGGCAATTCTTCCTTGGGCCGATATGTGATCATTAATAAAAATTTTGTTCGTTAACATAGTTTTGATTTTCCTAACATGTCTGTACGAAAAGTATCAGCAAACATTATCAACTGGATTCGTAACGAATCTGCTTAAGAATGGGGGGATTCTGATGATATCGAAATTGAATCAGTCCAACACAAATCAATTTGGACTGGATAGACATGATCATATTTGCATAAAGCCCAACAACATCAATTAACCTTGTCATGTTAAGCCCAGGAGAAGAGACCATGACACATGTCATGAGCTGTTATACAACAAACTTATAAAGTCCAACAACTCCATGTACCCGCCATCAAAGCACATACCTGTCTGTTAGCCCAAGGTTGTTTTGCAAACAATCCATAATTGATTTTGATGATAACAAATATTCTAAGTTTTGAAGGATTTTAGATTTTACATTGTCAATCCACTATTTTCTAAGAATATTTTCAAAGGATGAGGTTATCTCACAAAAATATTTCTAAGTGCATTTGAACACCATTACACAAGTTAATAAGATCAATTTTTCATATTGTACATGTTTAAAGAAGTGTTGAAATGGATTGGACACTTTCAAGAGGCTAAATTTTCACTTCAGCATTGAATGTGTCAGCACATACATCAGTGTGTCGACACATTACACTGTCTCCCGAGAGCATGTTTCCAGGCCAAGTTTTAATGTGTCAGCACATACCATCAATGTGTCGACAGATTGCACTGTCTCCCGAGAGCAAAATTCCAAGCCAAGTTTTAATGTGTTAGCACATACCACAATGTGTCGACACATGGTGCGAATTTTGCAGAAATTCTGGGAACGACGCCAGATCATCAAAGGGTTCAAGACTTTGGAACCCTCCAAAGGTAAAATGAAGCCACTGGATGACCGTTGAAGACCTAGGGGCTATAAAGATGAGATGGGAGAGACAGTAGGGATTTGCATCATCATTCAAAATCTATCCTTCCAAAGAGAGAGAAAGCTAGACCAAAGAAATCACTTGCTGATTCGTTCAAGAAAAAAACTTTCATTGTTGAATCTTCTCCTCTTGCTCTTCATTGACGACCTAGCCTCCAAAGAGAGAGAGATTTCTTGAAGAAGAGACAACACACTTGAATTACACTTGCCCTAATTTCTAGAGAGAGAAAGTGCTTTGAAGAAGAGAAAAACCGCATCTACCAAGAAAGCTTGTGCACCCACCTACCAAACTTTAGCTTTCCTTTGAGAATCTTGTCTTCTTGCACTCTATTGAGCTTTTCACTTGCTGATTTGGCTTAGAAAGCCATTCCACACGTTATGAGCTTTCCACTTGCATATTCGGCTTAGTGAGTCATTCTTCATTGTACCCATCTATTGTAAAACATTTGAGTGTTAGGAAAACACTTGTCCTACTTGTAAGAGTAGAAGAAATCCCTAGGGTTTTGGGATTTGTGAAGAGAGTTAAAGCGTGAGCTCGAAAAACGCTTTGTAAAGGTTCCTTAGCACCCCGGAAGCTCAGGTGTATTTGCTATTTGGAGAATAGTGAAGAAAGCCCAAGGAAGTCAATAGCCTTGGGTGGACATAGGCAAGTGTTGGCCGAACCACCTAAAATTGCGGTGTTGTCTCTCTAACTCTACTATCTCTCTTATTTTTTGTTCCATATCCATATTTGTGGTGCTTTTGCTTTATCATTATTGCTTATATTTTGCTTAGCATTATACACTTTTAGATCTGCATTTTTAATTGTTAAAAATGGGTATTTTTCAAATCTAGATTTTTTATCGAAAAAGGACTAAGTTTTTGATAAACCCAATTCACCCCCTCTTAGGTTGTTATTTAGACTCACACTATCAAAGAGGCGTGAGGAGCAAATCCCGGGAAACAACATTATAGGGACAGAATTCCTGCCATGAAGGAAAATATGGGGATGCAGAGAAAACATTTTAAAAGCAGAAAGTCACGAAGAATAAAGGTAAGTGATTTCAGAAGATTAAAAGTAGAAATACTAAGATACCCAAAATACTGACTTAGGCTTCGAAAGTTCCTCACCCCGGTGTCTGGGGTCATCTTTGTTGTTTTGTAGAAAGGAAACACGCTAAGTTCAAGTTGCATTTACACCAAGGTGCTAATCATAAATCAACTTATTTATCAAATATAAATGGTAACAATTAGTGCAAGCAAAGTGTTAATGAAGGAAAACATGAGTGTTATAAATGGGAATATAAAATGCATATCACTTTGCCCATAGCCGATCTTTTGAAGATGGCTAGAGAAGTGAAACAATGGAAGTCGTATTAATGAATGAAAAAAAGTGTGTTAGGGCCCCCCTACGTATGGACCTCGTTTAAGCAAATAGTCGTCTTCTGGTAATGCTATTAACAAATTCAGTATAATATACAATATCCCTCTTCCTGCTATGGAGTATAATGTTCATTACTGTCTTCACCAATTGTTAGTTTTTGAATCACAGGGATGAGTCTAACCGCTTCGTATCTCCTACTCCAGTCGATCTCCTATATGTTTTAGAGCATCTCCATCTCTGCTGTTGTCTGCTGCTCCACTGCTCCTACTCTTTTCCTTGCTTGCTTGCTGTAGCTCATTCTTTAAACTTGCGTCGCCCCTTCGATTATGTATTTACATTTATAATAATATCGAATGGATTACTTATGACTTACATATTTTGCAATTATAAATTGTGTCTATTAATTATTTGCTACTCTAAATTAACTCGAATACGTAATAACTTGATCAAACGATAACAAATTCGTCCGCACGGTGTTGTTTGTAAAACATGTGCACGCGAACACAACTGTCCGCATCCACTGTATGAAATACCGTCCGCAAGGTAATTCTTCCGTGCACAGCGTACAAAATTAAACCACGTTCGCATGGATGAAGGTTCATGCAAACTATTGAATGGGTGACAGATCAACATGTCATACGTTCCCACGGGTTTAATCGACTAAGCGTCCACATGAACAGAATACCTGTTCGCACAGTTTGTGAGGTGACAAATAACTATTTCATCATAAATGAAATAACCGTGCACATGTCTTTTCCAAGACAAAATGATTTTCATTACATGGGACAAAACGTTCGCATGTCTCATGCGAAGGGATAGAAAGAACTGGGCCATGACAAAATTGAAGTTCATCAAGATATCAGAAAACCATTCGGACGGTATAGTTTTGCATCCAGACGATTTTGCATGAGGAAACAAGGAAATTATAACCTAAAAGCTTTGCTAATAGGCTTTAGGTGACAAACCAAGTGACAACTCGATTTTGTCGCCCAAAACCTTTGGTGACTAAATATGCACTTTGGGTGACAAAATTTTTTGACACCTAAAGTGCATTTTCTTGTAGTGGACATTGTTGCATTACAACCATTCAATTACTTTCAAATAGGTTCACATACCAACTTTTTACGGTTCGAACATTTACTGCCCCTTCCGTCTAAATGCATTCGAACGTTATCAAAAAGAGAAAACTTTACCATTTGAATCCGTTTGAAGATGTTCAACCGTCTACAATAAAACGTTGCAACACTTAAGAACGGCATCGACCAGGTTTGTTTACGAGCGTTGGAGCAGTTCAGAATGGCATCGAAAAGACTTGAAAATCAGTGTTGGAACGGCATAAAATGGTATCTAACACTGTTCCATGGACCATTGGATGACGTTTGATTATAATCAAACGATTATGAAAGTTCCCGATTTTCGTTCAGACAGTATGGTACATTAGAAAATGACACCATCGGACAGACTTTCGAACGGTTATGGCATGCGATAACATTCAAAATGAGGTATTTGGAACATAATCCATTTTAGGTGACACTCTTATACACATTTAGTGACGGACATGTCCATCTCAAAAAGATATTTTTAGGAACAAATTTATTTTTCAGTCCAAAAAATCCTTTCTTAACAAGGTTACTAGGACAAACCTCGGATGGACCAAATCTGTCCCATAAGATTTTTTGGGATGGAATCCATTTTTTCAAACGTATAAAAGATTATTGTTTTTGTAATGTGAGTAGGGGCTTTTATGTTAACACTTCATTAGATACGGTTGCCATCTCTAGTTGCTCTGTCTTACCATTTTTGCTTAGAAGAAATGCTATAGCTCTAGATTCAATCGGAGGTTTTTCGGTTTTAGATCAAGGCGTGAATTCGTGCAAATATATAGCATCAAAATTTTTATGAGTTTGGATGCTTTTTCCACTTAACTATATAGTAAATTTGCTTTTATTCCGAAATGGAGCAATCATTTATGTTATGGGAGATTTTTTTCACGTGTTCAGGCAAATACCCACTACAGGAGTTTTAAGAGTGTAGATGCTTTTTGAGCTTAACTATTTTGTAATTGGATGACAATTTTTTTTTCTCCATCTTGAAGAAGGCATAAGTCTAACTCTGGGGCATTACTCAAAAATTCATATATATCTTTATAAGATCATTTGATCTACTGGCTTGGCTTCGAATGTCCCTTCATTATGTGCAAAAATTCACTTATTAATTTACATAAAAGGAAACATCATTTAGAACCACCAAAATATGCATGAAGTCGATGTCATTTTGAGGTTAATTACAAACTAAATAATTTCACCGTGTTATGCTTTCGAACTACCAAACTTCATAAGTGCACCCACTGATTATATTATGCAGCTAAACTGTGCAAGAATAGGCCCCGTGACATAATTTTTACAGTCGGATAATATTAAAGTTCTAACATTGTTGCAATTTTTAAATTACATGGCTTGATGTGACGATCTTGGTAGTTTCAAGTTTAGACACCCAAAATGGCATTTACCACGTTTGGAGGTGCAAAATGTGTATTTTTCTCCTCACATAAATGAAGAGTTTGATTTGTATATCATAAGATTTAAACCAACCACGTTTTTTTATACCTTCAAAATAGTTGATTTGACATGATATGTTGGCAATCAATCATCCCTCTTCGACCCTTACCTTAAAACTAATTGCACCCCCATTAATATATTAACCTTTGGTAGAATTCAAAAGATTGATGGTATTGTTTTGCAACTCTAGGATAGCCAAAAGGCATTGCTTTTTTATTTTTTTATTTTTTGTAGATAAAAGGCATTGCTTTAACATAACGCCACTTAGATGAAAATGAAGATCGCCTTCCAAATATCATAATTTATAGACATTGCCTATTATAGCGAAAATAATAAAGAACATCATAACGGTACTGTATAGGTAGATCTCGTTGTGAAAGACTAATTACTGCATAATTCATGGATAGAGCCAAAGAGTGTGAACTGTACAAGTAAACAATAGCATTGATTAAATGAAAGAAAGGGCTTCGGTGTATAGAGGCAAACACGCCGTTTAAAAAGTACCCATAGAAATGATGGAACCCACGATTTTTTTATCCATTTAGATTTACTATTTTTTATTTAATATTAATATGATTTTTTTAATATCTAGTATCTCTATCAATTTCTTATTTCGAGGTGAAATGCCTATAAAAAAAAAAAGAACTTGATTAGAAAATTTTAACTGTGATAGAGTTGCAATGGCTAGGGAATGTGCTTGCAAAATTATGGTGGTGATGATTGTGCTGGTTTTGCTCATTCTTATTGAAGCACAAGCTCTTGACCCAGCTGCCCCAACAAAGGTACAACCGACTAGGTCGAAACGAAAAGACGAGACTACTTGGTTTTCATTTCCTATCCCACATCGTCGTCATTCCGATGAATTTGATAATATTCAAAGCCCCATTTCAAGTTGTCTTGAAGGAAACTTTGGAATTTGTCGACAAATATCGCTACTTGACAAGGTAAAATATCCTTACTGTATCCTAGGAAGTTTTGCGGAGTGCATTCGGATTCACAAGGACAACCTCAGCGACCCTATGATCCTAGATGTTGAATGGTGCTTCCAAGATTGCAAATTGAGAAAGGGAGTGCCATATACCCCTAAATTTCCCTTTTGTTTGTTAGACTGTTACGGAAAGCATGTCAAACCACACTTAGATGTCATTTATGCCTGGAATCCATGATCTCCAATATTGATTTGGTAAGAGTTTATAATTACTGTATCTCTTTAATTTATATAGAATGTCCCCAGAAAAATACAAATCATTGTACAATATTAGCTAGAGGTAATCACAATTATTGCGGGAACAAAAATTATGGCTCCCGTTCTAGTATTCGGCTCTGTTAGGCTCACTTTGCCTAGAGTCAGACCCGGTACTTGTACCTAATTTTGGAATGAAGCCGAAACCAGACTCGAAACTGAAATTCTGACTGGGACTAGCGGAAATTACGATTCTGCCTGTTTTATTTTTATTTTTATTTTTAAATATAATTATCAAATGACATTGTTTTTGTTAGTTTTTAATGTTTAAGTGTTGCATTATATTCCGTGTCAATTGAGTCTTGTACGAAATGTGGTCTTGGATGAATTTGTTGAAGCGAAGCATGTTGTAAAGAATGAGTTGAAGTGCTAGAGATACAGGCTCACCTGGTGTATAGTTCTGGAGAAAACAAAGTATTTGAAAATGTTCTAGTAAAGCTGAACTAGCCTTGGGTGAGCCTGGAGTTTGATACTAGAACACAGAGTATTCTTGTTTATTTGAGGCTTGAGCGTAGGCCAAGCTTGACTCTATCTAAAAATAACAAAATACAGTTGTCAAACCCACCTCTGTTATAAAGTCGTTTTTTTTTATTTTCTCACAAGGTATATAATATTATTACTTAGAAAATAAAACAGAAATAGTTATGGTGGATCAAAGCCACCAAACTTCCAAATATTACGAAAAGAGGAATGGGGAATGTGATCATGAAAGTTATGGATCACAGCTCATTGCACCAACTCGTGCGCCAGCGAGTTAGACTCTCACGGTAGTTTCCTAGCTGACCAAGACTTGACAGTTGAGAGAAAATCAGAAATACAATTGGAAATAGTGTTAAGGATGGCCGAAGGGACGTCTTGCTCTACACTACGAAGTGTTGCCACTACGAGGCTGGAGTCACCTACGAGCACCACTTGTGGAAGCTCCAGAGAAGTTCAAAGGGAAGCTGATAGTTGTGCTGTCAAAGCCTCTGGATATAAGGGATCAGAAAGAGTCGGGAGGAATTTAGTTTGAGCTGCAAGCACAACATTATTATGGTCCAGACAAACCGCTGCAGCAACAGAAAAGTTAGTCCTCGAAGCAGCATCAAATTAAACTTTAAATAATGATTGGATGGAAGCACGCATATGATTGGAGGAAGGCGTGCGAGTGTGAGAAGACCATGCAGTTGAGTGCTCCATAGATAACCTCTTAATTAGTAACTGAAAGACTGAGGGGTTCAATAGAGGTGGAGGGAGCTAGTCTGACCTTGTTCCGAAGGGACCAAATCTGGTCACAAGCAATGGCAGCAAAAAGCTGGAAATGATGGGACTCTTCCACAAGAATCTTTAACTTCCTGTTGGGATGAAGAATGATTCTAATGAACTCATGGATAGAGAGAGGTTGAATACAGTTCAAATTTATAGGCCAAAGTGAGGTCCTCCAAATTATACGAGTAAGCGGGCAAGAGAGAAAAAGGTGTTCTGCATTCACCACAGCATCCTTGCATAGATAGCAGGTGACATTTATTCCCCGGAATTGGGGAGAATATTCCAGGAAATTTTCCACAGAAACAGTTTTAATCTGGCATGGATTTGCAGATTCCAAATTCCTAACCATTCTGCTTTGGTAAAAATGTCGTGAGTGGGACTGCTAGGTACTAGGGTGGAGTGGTAAGCGGATTTCACAGTGAATTTACCTTTTGTTTCTTTAGTCCAAATATATTTGTCAGGATGTGGGTTAAGAGAAGGTTGAATTTTGAGGATCTCTTGGACAGTGACATTATCAACTGTGGCAAGAAGTTTTCTGAGATCCCATTGGCAACAAAAGAGTCCTGATTCACTTGGGTAGAAGAAGGATTTGTTGCCGGTTTAATGGAAGGTAGTGTGGGGATCCAAGGGTCATGCCAAATTTTAGTGAATGTACCATCCCTGATTAGTTTGCAGAAGCCTTGTTTGAGGAGAGGTCAAGTACGGAGAATGCCTTTCCAAAGCCAGGAAGAAGAGCCCGAAGGGGAGACATCCCAGAAAGAATTGTGTTCCAGGTACTTGGCAGTAATGGCTTTTACCCACGGGGTGTTTGCAGAGATAACAATCTGCCACCCAAGTTTGGCAAGGAGGGCAGTGTTGACATTGGCCATTATGCGGATACCGAGACCTCCCATGGATTTTGGAGTGCAAATAGAAGTCCAACTCTATAAGAGTCAAATTATGGGATTTCTGAGAAGAGAAGCCCCACCAGAAGTCCTTTAGCATTTTGTCAATGGAGATGCATAACGAGCTAGGTAGGGCATATGAAGACAGGTAATATGAAGGTAAGGTGGCCGCCGCCGATTTGATCAATTGGGTACGGCCCGCTTGGGACAGAAGTTTGGCCTGTCAGCCAGCAATTTTGTCCTGAGAGAAGACAAGGGGAAGGCTTCCTTTTTGGACTGAGAGAAGCCAAGGGGAAGGCCCAGATGATGAATTTTAGCAGCCCCTTTGTGAATACACATAATGTTGAGGATGCTGAGTTGAAGTTGAGGGTTCACATTTTTACTAAAGAAACGAATGGAATATTCCATAAAAGTTGAGAGAACCTTTAGAAACAGACCAGAGCGTATATTCCTAATTCTTGAAAAAGCAAGAACCAAAAACCTTTCTCCTTTGTTGATCAAGAAAGACAATCACCACCTTGAAAATCCTACCATTTGTGTGGGTAATCATCATAGTTCTGATGGTTGACGTGCTGAAGTTCCAATAGTCATTGAAAATCCTACCATTTGTGTGCGTTGCTTCATTTGAATTTCTTCGATTGGGTCTTGTAATTAGTGAAGGTTTTACTATATTCAAGGTCACCAATTGTAAATGTTATTCTGTTAGTGGATTGGTCAAATAGCGTACTGGTGCTCGAAGTGGTTGAAGATTTGAATTTTGATTTTTGCATTTGGGTATGTAAGGTTTTGTTTTAAAAATTTATTTATCTATTCACCCCCTCTAGGTATAGTTAGGGTCTAAAGTGATTCCCACAATTTTGATAATTATGTTAAAAATAAATATAAATATAAATCCTAGACCAAACAACATCGTTTTGTCCAGGGCTCATTAACCCCAACTTCCAATCAGGGTCTCCCCCCATACGACTCACTCTCTCTGTTTCTTGTCTCTCTTAGCCCTCATCCCACTCTCTCTCTCTCTCTCTCTCTCTCTCTCCCTAACCCTAATTATTAATCGGATGCATTTTGTCCCTCTCCTATCTCTCTCAGCCTCATCTCCTCTCTTTGGTCATCGTGGCACCATGGAAATTGGCTGAGCTCGAGAAGTACAACTGTCTCTCAGACTCTACCTCGTCATACATCGACCAGATCTCCATCTCTCACTCTTATCCTATTTCTTTCAATTAATTGTTGTTTTATTCTATTTATTTATTTTATTCACAATTTTACTAACAGTTTTTAATTTCTTATTCTGTTAGGGTTTCGATTAGGACCTGAAATTTGGGAATTTTACTAATATCATCTAATCAATGGTGAATCTAATATTTTGTTGATTGATTTGGGTTGGAAATCTGAATTTTTTTTACTTATTTCATCCTTTAGATTTTGGATTTGGTTGTTTTCCGCCTAGATTGTTCATTACCAAAATTCTGGTAACCGGTTCCAAAATTTCGGTACTAGCATGGACGAATTCCAGCAGTAGTCGAAGTTGGAGGCAGATGCCATGAAGACAATGCGCCTGGTAGCGATGCCGAATGCAGAATCTCGTTAATACCGATACCCACCCCTATACTGTAGTCCAAAAAAAAAAAAAAAAATCAAGATAGCTTTTGAAATCCTTAGAATCCTTTTATGATCTAGTTTCATGTAGTAAATATCCAATGTGAGACTTGACATTTATACATTTCCTTTTTATTGCATGCAGCACTCAAGAAGTTATATTCACACACTTGCTCTACCGGTATGGATAGATTCAGCCAATAGTTAAAGTTGGATGCCACTTAGGCAGCTCTGCTGCTAGCGGGACCAGAGGTAGAATCCCGTCAATATCAATACCTACCCCTTTTATGATCTACCTTAATCTAGTAAATATCCAATGTGAGACTTAATCTAGTAAATATCCAATGTGAGACTTAAGATTTATAACTTTCCTTTTCTATTCGTTGTCTTTTCCAATTCCATATACCTTTCCTTTTCTATTCCTTGTCCTTTCCAATTCCATACGCGACTAGAGAAGTTATATACACGCACTTGCTCTCTCTCCAAAGCATAGGTACACACACAAGAACAGCATATCCCTCTACCATAATTGCTCATGAATTTTTTGTTATATATCGTACAGAATGATTTTGATGCTATTCCTTGTAGATCCAATCGAAGGTTTCACAGGAAGGAGGCTTGCAAGAGCTGAATCTGCTAGCAGTGTTTAGTTTATTTGTTTCAAAATACTTTTGTTTTAATTTGTGTATTATGTAATAATTAATATGAGTCAGGGACAGCGTGTCACCTGATTTTATACCAATATATGTATGTACTATTAGATCCCCACACTGATGCATGTGCTGGGAGTCGAATTCTATATGAGAATTAGATCGAATGGTACTAATTATGCATCGTATATATCATAGCTATAATCTTATTCAACATGGGAACAGCAAAATTCCAACTAACTAGCTAATAGCTCTAATTGTCGGGCGAGATACCACATAACAAAGTGGCTTAGATCTCTTCATAATTCGTAAAAATTGACATACGTACTTAAATTAAAAAAAAAAAAATAGACTTTACGCCTCCCAAAACTATGCAGCCAATGGTTCTAATTCCCTTCTGGTAATGCAACCGTACATATCACTTTATGTAAAATTAGTTTATATAGTCACAGTTAATTACCATGTGAGATATATATCTTCCCAATTTCAGTTGATACACTCGCTTGGCGCCTGCAAATGACTTCTTAATTTATGAAAAGCCGCTTCTTTACGTGAATGCACGTATCACAGTTTTTAAACCAACCTATTCTTGATTTTGAAAAAAAAAAACCAAACTATTCTTAATTTGGAAACTTTCAAAATTAGTCACTCGACACGATATATATATATTGCCAATCGATCATCCGGCCTCTTCCATTCTTACTTTGAAACTAATTTTGTCATGATTTTATGACTTATGGAGTGTAATATTGTGCACTACTTTCTTCCCCAACCTCTTTAGCTATACTTTTGAGCTGCCAGCATTTAACATTGGGATGCAATGGTCCTAGGTCCCATCCGATGAGTATAATATATTTTTTTTCATGGGACTGCAAAAGACTTTTTGGGACGGATTAGGCCCATCAAGACGGGTGTCCCAATATCCACGTCTCTTTTGGGACGGAAAAATCATTCCATCCCCAAAAGATTGTGCTTTTGGGAATAGAAAAATCATCCCAAAAGGTGTCACATGACTATCGCGAAATATTTTTTCCGTCCCAAAAAGTGTGTGCAAAATATATCAAACCGGACAATTCATTTTTCTTTTGCAACGGAATTGAAGTATGGCCCAAAAAATTACGCTCGAACGAACATAGTATTGTTCAAATGTGTGTGTATTTTACGTTATGTTCTATCCGAACGGAAATTAAAGGTTTAATGCTTTTTTATTCGATAGTGTTCTTTCCTACTCAATATTCGTTGACAATTTTGTTCTTTATCATTCGCACATCTTCGAACAGTGTCAGGTGAAGTCATTCTACACAGTTCGAACATAGTCAAAGATCAAACGGTTCGTTGTCGCTCAATATCGATCAAAGAAGGAGAATGGATTCATGCGATCTCAAGCGAACGGTAGTATTGATGAGCGTCTGAACTCGTCGTATGACGTTGGAACAGAGTTTTTATTTTTTATTTTTAAAATAAAAAATAAAATACAATTTTTATAATAAATCATTTAGACATATATAATGAAGTAACTTATGCTGATTTAAAAGAAATAAATTTTAATGTCCAAAAAGAGGTATTAAAAATAATATCCGAAAAGTAACGAAAGGAGTAATATAATAATGTTGTAAGCATACCAAATATAATATAAATATAAATAATAAAACAAATTTATATTCTATGAAACAAATCCCACCCCCATTTATATATTATACTTTGGCTGAATTCGTACGGTAATGTAAAACGCTGTTTTGCAACCCTCGAGCGCCCTATTAGCTAGGAATGTGATGTGCATTTCAAACATTTGGATGCATGCTATGGTTCTAGGGTCCAATCGGAGGCTTTTCAGGAAGGATTCAAGAGCTGGATAGTTTTACTTTTATTGTGACAAAATAATTTTTTTGTGTTTAATATGTAACAATATGATTAAGGGATAGTGTGTTACCTGATTTCATACCATTATATGAACAGATCCCCATCCAAACTGCTATTATAGGAGATAAGTTTTAAATGGATAATGTGGCACTGTTTTGACAGTTAGATTTTATTTGAGAGCGCACATTATTGAATTTTGATAGTTTGAGGCTGGTTCAAATGTGAAGAACTTTGCAGTTCAAGCCCCGAAAGTGATATGCCTTCAAAATTTAGAGGTGAACAATTGAAGTTTTCTCTTAACTATATGCTCATCCGACCATAGTCGGTTTATTTCTTGAAGAAGGTCAGCATAACTATAACTTAGGGGCATTAGTTAAGAAGTCAATTGGGATCTTTGCAAGATCATTTGAGATACTCGGTTGGCTTCAATTGTCTCTTCATAATTCGTAAAAATTGACTTATTTAATTAAGGCAAAATTACATGGAGCTCACTAGGTTTTAGCCAATATCAAAAGCCTTACTAGGTTTTAAAAAAAATCTCAAAACCCACTGGGTTTCTCATTTTGGTATGAAAACTAACTCAAGCTAACTCCATTACTAGAGATAACGAGCTCAGTATACTTAAGTTAAATGTCAGGGCTAAAACTAATCGTGACTGCCGCGTTTTTAAAATTCCTTGTCTGCTCCATTTAGTCTCTCGTCTGCCACGTCGTATGTCATGTGATACAAAAACTAACTCTGACGTGGCATGCGTCGTGATAGACGGGAGACCTAATGGAGCAGATAAGGAATTTAAACACGTGGCAGCTAGTGATTGGTTTTTGTCCTAACATTTAGCTGTGGCAGACGAGAGACCAAATGGAGCAGACAAGGAATTTTAAACACATGGCAGACAACGATTGGTTTTAGCCCTGACATTTAGCTTAAGTGGACTACGCTCCATTATCTCCAGTAACAGCATTGCTTGAGTTAGTTTTCATACAAAATAAAAATCCTAGTGGGCTTTGAGATTTTTTTAAAAACCTAGTGAGACTTTTGATATAGGACTAAAACTCAGTGAGGTTGGTGTAATTTTCCCTTAATTAAAAAAGTTACACCTTTCGCCTCCCTAAAACTATTTAGGCAAGTTATTTAGGGGCTCAAACTATCAATTTCATCCCATTTCGCCCTCGAGCTATCAAAATTCATTAATCTATACCATCTAATCATAGAATCTGATTGTCAATATTATGCCAAGTAGCCCAATTTTTATTATGTCAACGGGATAAATGGGAGAAAATCGATAAATTTTGATACCTCGAGGACAAAATGTGATGAAATTGGTAAGTTGGACACCTAAATGACATTGACTCCTTTGTTTAGGAAAGAAAAGCGAAGTTTCTCCTTAAATAAACAAAGATTTTAATAGACATATCGATCATAGATTTTAAACCAACATATATATTCTTTATAAACCTTCACGACAGATTCTTTGACATGTATATACTAAACTATGGCAGAATTCTGCAAAAAAAATTTTCACAACTCTTTGACTCTAGCCAAACGGCATTGCCAATTGGATATTTTTACCCGTTTCGATGATTTTTGTTCTTAAGTACTATTTAGCGATTACAATATTGTGACATCATGTTTCCCTTTTACTGGCCATCCACTAAACAAGGGATATATATTAAATTACTAGTCGTATATGTATATGTGTACATGACTATTGATCTACGTGCACTACAACAAAATGAGCTTTGGGTGTCAAACGTCTTTGTCATCCAAAGTCAAAATTTTGTTAGCAAAAGTTATTGGTGTTAAAACAATTATGACACCCGGTTTGATAGGAGAGTGTCATACCCTGAGCTTTTAAACATCACATGCATATTGTCTATGATATCTTGTTTGTGATTAGTAGTGCATTAAAGGTATTTAGTGACTAAGAGAGAGTATTTAGTACTTGAGATACTAAGTTCAAAACCTTGATTAGAATGATTTAGTGAGAATTGGAGTTCACATGTAACTGAGTTATTGTTCAAGAGATTGAGGAGTACGCATTGGATCAATTTAATTTTTAAGCTAGTAGGTCGTTTTTATCTCGAAACCTTGATTAGGACATGATTAAGTGAGATTTGGAGTTCGCGTGCAACTAGTTGTTGTTCAGAATGTTGAGGAGCTCGTATTGGATCAATTTAATTTTTTAAGCAAGTAAGACGTTCTTGTCTCAAAAACCAAACCACATGATTTTTATTCTTTTAATATGTTGGGAGTTCATCCACAAGTTTATGGTTTCAATTTGGAGACTTTTTATTTTTCAGAAGCAAATAGGTCAATTAATTGGGAGAATTTAGGTTGATTTGCGATTATCGGAAGATTAGTGAAACGATTAGCAAGACTTAGCCATTAAGCAAGGAAATTTCGGCTTCCTCAGAGAGTGACACATATGAGGGCTAGATAGCACGACAAATCGAAGTTAGAAGCACGACGAATCGAAGCTAGAAGCACAACCAAAAAGGCTAGGACCTAGGTAGCTCGAGGTGTCGACCACCGGTGAACCTAGGTGGTGACTCACCCAAGCTATTGTGCAAAATTCAGCCATAGGCTTGCTGAGCAGCTACTTGGGGTGGTTGGGTGTCGTCGCACGGTCGATGTAGCCTTTTGAGTCACCAGAGCTAGCCTAGACAATGTGACAACCAAGCTTGCCTATAAATAGGGGGTGGCCGGCCATTTACACTTACCCCAACTCCTCATTTTGAGTTAAACGTGAGATTAGTAGTGAAGTGAAGTAGAAGGAAGAAGAAAGGAATCGATTAAGAGAAGTTTAGCGAAGATCAAGCACGCTTAGAGTAAAGTTTAGTTGTTATCTTTGATTTCGAAAGTTTTCAAGATGATTATTGTGAAAGATCTCTTGATTATTAGTGTTTTTCTATTCTTTCTATTGTTCTTGATGTTCTTCTCTTGACGAAGAACAAGTAGTTCATTTTCAAAGGACTTTGAGTTTCTTTAGTTCTTCCAAAGTTGCGAAGCTGCCTTTCTTGATCTCTTTGATTTCGATAGTTTTCAAGTGATGTTATTAGTTTTTCTACTAATGTTCTTCGTGTTCTTGACGAAGAACAATTCGAAAAATCATTTTCAAAGTTCAAGTTTTTCAACTTTGATTGTTTCTTTTCAAAATTTCTTAAAGTTTTTTTCAAAGCTTGAACATATTTTTTCCTTTGATTTCAATACTTTTTATGTCAAAATTGGTATTTTCTACGTGGTGATTAAGCCATTTTTAACCGAGAAATCAAAGTGTTGTTTTTGCCTTCACAACACTTTCCTTTGAGAAATGTTTTATAATGTTGTGATGATGGAAACGAGTTAAGGTCTTGCATATCATAAATGAGATGTATGGGCGTTGATATGAGACATGCATACTTAACTTGTACGTTGGAAAGGAATATTGTGATGTTCAAGTATGGTTAAGGTGTTGCATATCATGGATGATATGTATGGGCATTGAATGGACATGCATACTTAATGTAATACTGTGAAGACGTGGCAGTACTGTGCACAAGAGGATGTATTTCACTTGTTGTGACATTCTGGCCTCTCCATCGTACGGGAAATATCCTCTTTGAGGATACTTTATTCTACTCTGGGAGTAATGCCGTAAAATACGGACTAACTCTAGGAGTAATCAAAATATGGACTTCTAATATGGGAGTAATGCCGCAAAACATGGAGGTTACTTGTAACCCGTCACTTTGGCCCAGTGATTCACTCTGAGGAGTGAGAGGAATGATGATTGAGAAATGGAAAAGATCATAATTTTGAAAAAACAGAGTCTTTTCATTTACCTTCTTATCTGTTGAGATTTTATTGTTGAACGGGTTTCTTCAATATCTTTTATTCTATCTGCTATTCTGTTGTACTAACCGCTGGCTTTACTGAGTCATTTGGACTCACCTTTGTTTGTTAAATATTTTCTTTAGCAGATGTCTGGGGTTTATTTGGGAGAGTGCACCAAGGCTATCCAACATGGTTTTGTCACTCTGGAGTTGACTTTCATGTTATGTCACACGTGACCTAAATGTCCTGATAGAGGGACGTGGACATAGGTGGATTACTCTGCACTTTGGTAATTACGTCAACATCTGGACTTGGATAACACTGATGACGAAGATTTGAGATCTTCGGTTTATGTTTTCTTAGTTTTCGCTGCAGTTTTCTTTCTGTTGTGTACATTATAGAAAGTGGGTCCTCTTTTGTAATACCTCGGTATTAATAAAAGATCCTTCTTGTATTTTGCTTATTGTTGCTTTTTCGATTTTCCCATAGGTCGTAACCTCAGCTTTATTAGCTGTGTCCATTACTATAAGACAACGCTTGAGGTCTTCATGGTCCGGGCTACTACAGAGGTGCGTGTCACCCTTATTTTTGGGTGACAATTTGTGAGGTTCCTCAGGAAATAGCATCCATAAGCCAACATAGACTGCTCAGATGGTTTAAATTTCTTGTGACAAATATAAATACGTTACGGATTCATTATTTTTTCTGTTCGCATGTCCCATGCAAATGTCAATGTATTACATGACAAAATCAATTTCCTCATTGAATGTCTCTAATACCAATCCATACTGAGTGAATTTCTGTGTCAAAATGTAATTTTGTAAGCAGATTCATCGTCTACACGCTAACAACCGACGTGCACACGTATATTGTTTGTATCTTAAGAAAAATAAATTGCTACAAATATACTGTGCAAATGGAAAAATAACGTGTGGACGATACTTAAATAAGAACGTGAGGACGGTTGAGTTGAGTTCAAACATTCTGCAATGGTAACATGTGCAAATACTTATTTAGTGCATGCGGACATCAGGACATTATTAATGCGTCCGGACTGATCTTAAGTGTAATAGACAATATTCAAATTTAATTTATTTATTATGCATTTAATATTAAAACACTATATTAAATATAGGATAAAATTAATAATGGTCTACAAATATCTAACCGACATATAGTAAACAAAATACATAATCAAAATCAAGTACATAATATAAAATAACTATTCGTAAAAATACCAAACAAGGAACATAATTATAAAGTGGAGTACAAGCAAGAGAATAACAAAGTGTAAGTAAATAATAGCGAAAAACATAAAACAAAAACTAGTCTGAATCATGACAAAGAACTGACTCGTCGAGATCTTGTCTAACAGCCTCGCGAACGTGCTCCAACAGCTCTTCCACAATATCCACCCATTTGATGAGTGTCTGGAGCTGTATCGGAACGGTGTGGAGAGACTGGTGCAACTAAGACATTTGTTCTCTCACAGAAAACAGTTCCATCCCTATATAGTTAAGCTCCCCCCTTAGAGCCCTCTCCATCAGATCAAATTAGTCTGCAGAGCGGTCAAGCGGATTTGGAGATCCTTGCACAACATATGCGTCGGCTCCACTATCGTTTGCATACCCTCCCTTAGCTCCACCACCATATCGTCTGCCCAAGCTAGTCACTCAGTCAATCCCCCAACCATGGAGATTCTTTTCCCAGAGCGATCCATCGCCAACCTAACAAAAAACCATTCAAACATCAACAAAAACCGATCAATGACCAACTTAGCATTTACGTACATTACGAATAGTATAATGTCAAACTGTCCATATTGGACAATTAGGGAATTAAAAAAAATAATAAATAAACTTCACACAACACTATTCAAATGTCTATACAGCCATCCGCACAAAAAAAAAAAAATGTCGTTTCGTTAAGAAACATGCGCACACCATGCAGGCTGTCCGAACATTTTTAATTGCCAGAAAATTGTTCGAGCGTTTACTGCCAGAAAATTGTTCGAATGTTTACCGTAAACGTCCAAACTGCGACTGTCATAGAACAGGCCCTTCAACAATCAGATGCCCATCGACCATTTTAATCACAAAAACAGCCATTTTACATCACCATTTTCTCACCCAATCAACACCAAACATGTTTCTAAGCTACCAAAAGCATTAAACAATATATTTTTACTCAAAACCCACAAAAACCATAAAACATCGTACCTCTCAAAGTTTCCAAATCCCAAATATGTGCTCCAATCCACTCAAAATTTGAACAATCTATGCTGACCCTCCTTTTCAATGATTCCAATGGTTGTTCAAGAAGAAATCTGAGCTAAGAGAAATTGGAGAGGATTTTTATCAATCTTCGGGAGAGTTGCGAAATGAACGTACAATTTCTGGGTTTCGGCCTCTTAACTCCTCGAAAGCACGTCCGGACAGTAATAAGTTACGTTCGGATTGGTTTGCCAAAAAAATTCAGAGTGAAAATTTTAGTGCAAAGAATTTTGCGGCCGTCTGGGCTGCTATCCAAAATTTCGATGGCGTACGAACGCGTTTCGAATTAAATTCAATAAATTTTTGTACATGCAAATGACACCATTTTATGTCCAACCCCATAACGTCGTATTGGAAAATTAATGTCCAGACTCCTCATTTAGAATGCAAAAAACCATTTTTTAAATAAACGGTGTCGTTTATTCAACAAAAATGTTCAAACGGTTAAATTAAGTCCAAACGCTACCTAGATAAGTAAATAAATCACTTATGTATTAGACACTTATGGTTTATATATATATATACACTTCAATAATTTTAATACAAAGATCGGCCATCAATAATTACTTATATATATACTTCATGAATAAATGTGTATTTTTAAGAATAATGCAGGAAAATACACTGAAACTTTGCATGAAAAAACACAATGTACTGCTAATTCAAATGGATTAAAGTCCAAAAAACTAAAGCAAACCCCTACGAAGCAGGTCATGAAACTCTAAGAAAAATACGAGCACTGAACGGAAGAGTATGGAGTCGCGAAAACAAATTTGTGGAGTGCTTTCTTTAGGGTTTTGAGAGACAATTTGAGCGATACAAAGAAAGGAATCTGAGAGTCACTGTGTATTACTTGCCTTATCTGGGGTTTCAAAACAAAACTTCACAAAACGTCAAGCTTACAAGCTTTCCATTTCCCAGAGAATGAGGGAGGATTATATTGAAGAAATGCGTATTTTTAAGATTTTATTTGATTCATCCTAATAATTATGTATATGTACTTCAATAATTTTGATACTACATTTATTAATTATTCATTTCTTATGTATGTGTGTGTATATATATATATACTTCAATAAGTTTGATACTTCATTTATTAATTATATACCATCAAGCAAGAAGAAAAGCTATTAAAACTTTTGAAAAAAGGCAAAATTTCACAAAACGTCAAGCTTACAAGCTTTCCATTTCGCAGAGAAAGAGAGAGGATTATCTTGAAGAAACGTGTATTTTTAAGATTTTAATAGATTCATCCTAATAACTATGTATATATACTTCAATAATTTTGATAATACATTTATTAATTATTCATTTCATATAAATTAATTACTTATGTATTTCATCTTAAATTTTAACATAAGATTCTAAGTGTTACAGTTAATAACAATCTAAGTAATAGATCATGAATATTACATTTGAAGTATTAACATATCCAAACCATCAAAGGTAAATATTAAAAAATAATAAAAAAAGATAAATAATAACTATCATAAAACAAAATCAACGTAAATATTCAAAATACAAACCCAAAATAAATATCCAAAACAAAAATAAAATATGATAATAAATGTCCAAAAATAATAACATGAGATAAAAATTAAAAGAAAGTCATAATCATGCTATGGACCGGGCTGATTGGATCCGGCCTCCACCCTGTACTCACTCATCTTCAATGGCGCCCAACCTCCTCGACATCAAACGCAAGGTGCCTGGAGTGGTAGTGAGTGATGGGGTCAATCCCGCCATCTGAGTCTCCATAAAGGAGACACGAGTCTCCAAGTCAACACACAACTGATGCGTCGGCAGCCTCAACCATCACCTTCTAGTCCGCCATCCAAGCATCGGCCCAAGCAGGTCATTCCTGATCATGCGCACGGCGAGGGGACTCCTCCACTTCCTGCTGTTGTCCGAGAAAAGGAGCCCGCTGTTGCCGCCTAAGCTACGCCTTGGAACGGCTCAAAGTGGTCTGACAGATGGGACTAATAAGCGCCTTTCTTTCCTCTTCCGAACCGTCCATGCAACCCACACTGTGGTGGAATTATGTCAAGAGTAGACTGTATGACAACCCAGCAGAAGAAGTGATCTTCGCCTTAGACTAAAGACTCAGGAAGATGCACAGGGGAAGATCTATAACACATTCTCTAGCCACAGCCAGCATCAGTTCGCCTTTCATAATAGAGCAGTCTATCGGGTGAGCCCTCGACTCGATGTTGTAGGTGAAGATGAGGTATAGAATATGCCAAAAAGGGAGCATGAACTTCTGCCTAACGAAAGGTTCAACTAGCACCACGTTCTGGCCCGTGAAAGTACAGAAGATGTCTTCCGCATCTGGCTTGTTCACCAACTCCACTGTAGGGTATGCTCCAATCGGCCTTTACAACCCCATAAATGTCGCTAGGATGTTGGTGAAAATTGAAAGTCACCCCACGTACAGTGAAGGTCCACAGCATTGCTTCAATATCCTTAACATCTAGCAGTGCAACGAAAAACTCCCGGACCAGATCTACAGAAGCTATGCCATCTCTCTTTAGATACCCAATCCAACCCTGGTCATCAATAATGTCGTCGACACTTTGGCCCATATACTTCATCTCCTCGAAGTCAACAATGGAGACCTCACGCTCTATAATAACTTATCAGCTGAGTATCTCAACCCACTGCTACTCCAGCTACTCCTCTCATGTCATATAATCCTCCGACTCTCAGGATCCTACTGCATAGAGGTCTCAGCAAATGAGGAAGATGACGAATGGTGGAGTTTAGACATTTTTTTAATCTACAAAACAAAGCAAAAACAAATAAACCGTCAATTAAAACTGCATGCACAACCTTACAAAGCATTCGCATAGCAATCAAAACAATGATGTCTAGTGCAAACAAGCGTACGGACGCATATAGAGGGCGTTCGAACGTATAATCAAATGACCTAGTTTTAGGAAGTAGACGTGTGCATGGTAAGAAAATCGTCTGCAACAAAATACTCATAAAAAATAAAATTTTAACATGTGTATATATACTAGCAAAAAAACAACGTATAATGAACAAACGTCTGCATGCACAAATAACCCGTCCGAGCGGATAATAAAACAACTTAGTTTTATGAAAGAGGCGTGTGCAAGCTAATATGATGTCCAAAACAAATAACTCCTTAAAAATTATTATTTTTAACATGTGTATATATACTGAGAAAAACAACAGCGTATAACGGATATATGTCTACACACAGAAACAAACCGTTCGAATGTGATATAAAACGACCTAGTTTAATGAATAGACGTGCACAAGATAGGACAACCGTCCGCAAAAATTACTCTTAAAAACTCCTAAACAAAAATACAGCGTCTAAAGGCTCAACGTCCACACACTTATAAATACCATCCGCACGATATTTTGAAAATGGGAACGTTTGGAAAAGTAACGATAGAAAATTGAAAACTGTATGTCCGAACGGCTTTGAACTATCTAGACCTGTAGTGGAGAAGAAGACCGAGTTGACTCAACCATGGCCGGCCTCTTCCCCACCTCTAAAACTACCTCAAACCAATACCAAACATTATAAAATTATAGCCTAAACAATCCTACAACATTATGCAATCCATATCAATACAAAGATCGGCCATCAGACAACTGTGATGGCCGAAAATCTAATATGAAATTTTCTACCTAAATAACGTTAAAAACATGATTCTTACACAAAAAAATGCAATAAAAACATGAGAAACGTACCCAGATTGTGATGGCCGAAAATCTAATATGAAATTTTCTACCTAAATAACGTTAAAAACATGATTTTAAACAAAAAAATGCAATAAAAACATGAGAAACGTACCCAGATAGAAATAAATCCACAAAATAGGACTGAAGAGCTAGATTTTAGATTCAAAATGTGAATGTAGCTCTGTGAGAAAGAAGAGAAAATGGTGTAATGCGGGTGAAAATGTCGTTCAAATGGCTTCTGTTCATTTTTTAAATATGTCCACACCGTTCAGACGGGACATTCGTTCCGTGCAGACGTTTCCGTTTTCCATGTGGACCATTTAGATTTCTTAGCATTAAATTGTAAATTGTGAACGGTTGAGTAAAATCTTTTCTAAATTATGGCGTTCAGATGGGTTGGATCAGTGTAGACGAGCAAACATCTAGAACGGGCAACGTCACCACTAGCCGAAATTTTTGACACACGCGTCCAGACTGCATGTAACTGTGCGGACGCACGCAACTATTCCCCGTAATCATCTGACATAGATGCGTGTCAATCCTGCGCGGACTATCCCAGTAGTTTGGACGTTTATCTCATACCGTGCAGACGATATTGTAGCTTTTGTGACAATCTGAACTGCATGACTGATGAGTGACAACGGTGTTATGTCACACAAACTATGTGCACACGGTTTTGCATAACGTTCGGATGCATTTGCAGATCCTAACGAATGTTTTAAGTTACTAATATGTGACGTTTTGGCTTTTGTCAACCCTGTATATTGTGCAGACGTGGTTTGTTGACGTTCGGACGGTTTTGTAATTCCTAGCATACCTTGGGTAACAAAATTTTTATTTTGACATGGAAGGGCATGATTTGGTGAAAAAATTTGTTTTGACACCCAGAAGTTTGACACCTAAGATCAATTTTCTTGTAGTGATGATGGACCGGCTTCAAAGGTGTCTCCATTATGAGCAAAATCTGCTACTTCACATAAATGAAGAGTTTGACGTCTAGAAAACCAATTGCACCCAATTATATGGTTCAAGTCTTAATTGCTCTGCAGCTAATTTAGACTTCAGATAAGATTGTTTTTTAAGTGGCGAGGTTGCAATGGCTAAAAAGTTTATGGTGGTCATAATTGAGTTGGTCATCCTAATTAGCCTTATTCTCGTCGAAGTACCAGCAACTACTACTTGTGAAAAAAGGATGAGACCACATCGTCCTCACTTGATCACCTTCTACTTCCTCATTCCTATGAATTTGATAAGCTTGAGATCAGCCCAACTTCTCGTTGTGTAGATGAGAGAATTGGAAGTTGTCGAAAAAGATTTCTACTTCGAAAGCTTGAATTTCGTTTGTGTATCACTAGTAGTTTTACTGGGTGCCTGAAAATTCATGCGGGTAATCATAATGATCCAATGGTTCCTAGAATAGAATTGTGCATGACAGATTGCTTGAACAAAATAAAAGATCGTACACATATCATCCGTTATCCAACCTGCTTATTGAATTGTTTTGGAAAGCATATGAAGCAACATTCGACTGTTGTTTTGAAGAATCCATGAGCTCCACTTTTAGAATTGGTACGAGTTCTCTCTCTCTCTCTGGACAGCTCTCTCTATTGGTAGGGGTATGCATGCTCAGAGGAACCATAACTGATAAGCTTTGATATTTTCCTGTCTTTTGCCACGTGAAGGGTTTTTTACAAACCTTAACTCGTGACCATCTACTTATTCACCAGTCAAGCATGTTCGAAGCATGCATGTTCTCCTACGTTCTTCACCAACCTCATCTTTTGAGCTAATTCATTTCACACATTCGAATACTATGGTTCCAGATCCACTTGGCGGCTTCTCAGAGAGGATTAAAGAGCCGGAGCAGCTGCCGGTTTTCAATTTGATTGTTTTAAAATAATGTTGTCCTGTGTGTTTTGTAAGAATATGTATATGTTTCAGGGGGTGTAATGTGTTCCCTAATTTCATCCTTTTCTCATGTGTAGTACTTTTAATTACACATATGATCTCCAAACTGATGTGATGGGAGTTGAATTCTATGCGCGCAAAAAACTATTTTACAACACTTCGGCTCTAGCCAAATAGGCATTGCTTTACTGCAAAGTGACTTAGCTGAAAATGACCATGATCCTTCCAAATTAAAATCACAATCTTTAAACAACACTTATTCAAGTGAAAATAATTCAGAATAATAAGCTATACATCTCTATCGAAGGCATCTAGAAATCCAATATTCGCACCTGTAAAAACCTAATTAATGAGCTTAACTCTTCATTACCTTTTGGAGAAACTTCACTTTTTGCCCATAATCTATAGTGCTAATGTCATTTAAGAGTCTAAACTATTAATTATGTCACATTTCATCCTCAAACTATTAAAATTTATCATACACCTTTCAATTACATCATACGGTTGACATGAGCAAAAATTGGACTACGCAACACAATCCTTGACGTGGTTGAAATCTACTACAGGACACCAATTGATAACTTCTGATAGTTAGAGGATGAAATGTAATTTAATTTTCTAAAGGTAAGATCGTAATTTTCAAAGTAAAAAAAAAAAAAAATCAATATTATGAACTTAATTTGTTTTTTATAATTGTATTTTATTTTCACTTTCATTCTATAACTAATTAATTTCATAGTTGACTTAAATCTCTACACTTCCAACCGTGGTCATTATAATCCCTCTCAAGTGACGAAAAGAAATAAAGATCATTTTTTTTTTTACTATTTCTCAGTTATCCACCAACATAGAGTTGTAGGGATTGTCCTCACTCTTGATCAATATCAAATCCAATTAGTCTCACATCTTGCTAAGCTGATCAAATAACGACAAATATTTAGCGGGCAAACTTGCATCATTCCAGAATCCTATGGTTACTAGTAGTACTTAAAGAAAAAATAAAATAAGAAACACAACAAATTGCATCACATATTCGGATGCTATGGTTCTAGGTCCCATCGGATCACTACAAGAAATTTATTTTCCTGGGACGGAAAGTTCCGTCCTAAAAAATCAAAGATTCTTTTTTTGGACAGATTGGGACTAATCTCATGACGGGTGTCCCAATATCTACATTTCCCAATCTTACGGATGTCTCAATATCCACTTCCCTTTGGGACGATAGTGGGGGGAAAGAGTGGCAAAGTAGCTTGGGAGGAGGTGTGTAGACCCAAAAAGGAGGGTGGCCTCAGTATCATTAAGGTTGGAATTTGGAATACAGTATTGATGATTTAGCATATTTGGCACATATTCAAGGAGACACTACAAAATATTTAACTTTTAGTGACGAAATGTTTCGTCACTAAAAGTCTAAATTTCGTCACTAAATCTTTTAGTGACGAAATTTTTTCATCACGAACTCCATCAGCGAAAGTCCATCACTGGAAAAGTTTTTGGTGACGCAATCTAATTTCGTCACCAAAAACTTTTAGTGACAAAATCTTTTCCGTCACCAAAACATTTTGTGAAGAAATTGTTTTGTCACAAAAACTTTTCCCGGCGAAACATCAAAAACTTTTAGTGACAAAATCTTTTCCGTCACCAAAACATTTTGTGAAGAAATTGTTTTGTCACAAAAACTTTTCCCGGCGAAACATTTTGTCACAAATGTCAGCTATCGATCAGCAATTTTGTCACAAAAAACTTTTCGTGACAAAAATATTTCGTCACTAAAAGTAGATGATCGATCATGATTTGTCACAAAAACTTTTTGTGACAAATATTTTTGTCAATTTGATGTCACAACCTAAACAATCGATAGCCAAGTTTGTCACAAAAACTTTTAGTGATGAAATTCTTTCCGTCACAATAACTTTTCGCGACAAAAAATTACAGCACCATTATAGATGATCAATCGTCCATTGTATTATAGAACGCCAATGTCGTAGACGATATAATGTTGATTGTGGACGATAGAACGGCCATTGTAGACGATGATATGATGATTGAACGTCCACACAGAGGATATTTGTTTAAAATAACAAAATTAAAATTAAAACTATAATGGAAGAAAATATTGAATTAGTACAAACAAAATACAAAAATTCAATATGGTTTTACATCTATACATTCAAAAATTAAAATAACAGTCAAAATAAACAATAAAAAAATTACTAATGGTCCTTCATATTAGCCATTTGACGATTGTCCTTCAAGAAATATTTCAATTCATTATCTGGCTTCTTACTAGGTCCTGGGTCGATAGAGGCTAGTTGAACCCTCAGAGTTGGGTTCTGTTTTATCTTGTCCACTTATCTTTCCTCAGGTGGCTGTAGAATTCTGTTCTCTGACTCAAATTCTCAAATTTCATCTTCATTCAAAAGACCCTGTAAAACATAAATATGTGTAAGAAAAAGAAAACACCAACAACTCCAGCTTATCTGAATAAAAGAAAAGTAGGAAAAAAAGGAGCAGAAATTTGTTATGGGCAATGCCTAAGAAAGAGCTTTATAAGCATCCAAGCAAGAGTGGAGAAAGAAAAAAAAAATCCTTAGAAGATTTCAAGAACATAGATGGGAGAAAGTAAAAAAAAGGATCCTAATAACTTTATCCAATGCTTCTTTGGGCATACCAACAAAAAGCTGGTATAACCAATCAGGATTTTCTTTTTCAATGCTAACTACAAAAGATGGAAGGAAAAAAACAGTACAAATATACTGCGTTTGTAGTACTAACAATGAAAAGGCCACACTAGTGTCAAACCCAATTGAATGAATAGAAATTCATGCAGCAACCAACCCAACTGACAAGCAAATATATGATGCTTCATTAGGGGAAGCAAAAAAACCCTTACGGCTAACCAAGTGAAAAGTTACCACCACTTTATTTTGTTTAGCACATTCAGCTTCTTCAATCTCCTATTATTTCTTCATTAGAAGCTCCTTTTCCTGGAGGAAAAATATTGACTTAATTCAAAACATACACAAAGGTATCAACTTCTCAACTTTCCATACCTGTCAACAGAAATTGTTGAATGACTAATATCCAGGACTCCAATCCAAACACAAAAGAAACATCAAAAACTATTACTCAAAAGCATCCGACTGATAACCTTGATGAGAAACAACTAACCAATAATAAAACATGCATTTTTCAACAGAATCTGATTGAATAACTTTGTTCAGAAACAAATAAACATGACATAAAAGACAAAGAACAAAAAGGAATCAAGAATCTCCCTAAATCATTGCTACATAAAGGCTCAAATTGATCTCTAGAGGGGTAACTAATCATATCTATGCTTTCCATTACAGCTTCAGTCTCTCCAGATGAAAAGGAGTGGGAATACAGGAAAAACAGTTCAAATTGTCTTTCTCTTTGCACTCTCAAAGTATAAATACAACCTAAGGGACCATATTCAAAAATCTGTAATAAAATATTTGTAAACTAACCTCAATGTAAGATGCAGCAACCTCTGAGTGCTTCTCATTAGTCCTAGCAATAAATATATCCCAGATTACCAACAACCAATCAAAGAGAAATCCTCCCGTGGCATCAATAGCTGAAAAACCATGCCCAAAAATTTAAACCAATCGAAATGTCTTAGAAGAGAATTAAGAAATCTCAAAACTGAAACTTATCTCTGTTTGCCTACATCATTCTTTCCAAACTTACCAGCAGGTTCAGCATGAAAAGCGTGTGCAGAAGCCTTTAAATCCCTTTTTACTAGATAATCATGGATATATCATCCAACCTGTTATGCACCAGTGCGAAGAACATAAAGTATCAGGCACTCGTGTAAACGAAAAAAGATGGAAAACAATGACTAGAATATGAAAAACACCGGAAAAAAAAAGATAATATGAAGCTGATGAAGAACAGTAGTGTTAGCAGTAACACTCCGTACGCCCCAAAGGTAGAGCAAAACGAAAAACAACTACTGGACAAATTCAAATTATTGAAACCCCAAAAACATTCAATCAATTCAAAACGTACCATTGTCAAAACCCTAAATCTTGAATCAACAAAATGTAAAGATAGCTAGCTCATTGTCTCAACGCTTGGAAAATTTCAAATCGAGGTCAAATTGAGCCGTTTAGGAACAGATACCCAACTGCTTCAGTGTCTCACGAGCCAAGGTTGATTGGCTGGGGCTCCACCTTCGGGGAGCCTTCGCAACCTTCAGCTAGGACCTTCTGAGCTCGTCCCTCTTGAAGAGCACGACCCCCAACTTAGTGCACAGAGGGAAGAGAGCAGCGTCAAGGGCAGAGAGCCAAGGACTTAAAAATCTAAGCAGCCGTATCATTGAGGTCGAGCGCGATCTTCAGGAGGGACGAGAGGTGGAGGTGGAGCAAGTCTCAGTCGACATTGCTATTTCCACAGAGAGAGTGTGAGAGAGAGAGAGAGAGAGAGAGGAGGATCTTCTATGAGAGAGATGAGCAAGTCTTTGTGTACGATGGATAGTTTTAATAGACGATCAATCGCAATTTATAACCAAAAGGTTCGTCAAAACAATTTGTTTCTTTCTTGACGAACTTCTTCGTCGCAACCATAAAATCATTTAATATTAGAACTTATTTGTGACGAATTTTTCGTCAACAAAACTCTACTTTTAGTGACAAAGTTAAATTTGTCACGAATAATCAATGTCATGATATTTTTAGTGACGAAAAATAAATTTCGTCTCAAAAAGTTGAGCTTTAGGGACAAAATTTGAATTTTGTCACTAAAAACCTCTTTTTTGTGACGAAATTTGTTTTGTCACCAACAATTTCGTCACTAAATCTCATTTTTGCTAGTAGCTAGAATGTGGACTCGCTAGCCGCTATGGGCTGGTTGGGTCTGTTGCTACTTACTTAAGGGCAGATCCTTTTGGGGCATCAAGGCCCTGGGTGACTGCTCTTGGATATGGAGAAAATTGTTGGGTCTTCGAGATATAGTGAGAAATAGCTTCCAACACATTATTGGTAACGGTAAATCTATCTCCCTTTGGTTTGACTGCTGGCATCCATTGAGTCCTCTTATCAACCACACCAATATGGAAGAGATCCAGGAGGCGGAGTGGAGCATACATGCAAAAGTTGAGGACGTTGTTGATGGCACTGTGTGGGGATGGCCAGGGCAATCTTGGGCGCTTAATTTCGCACCTCTTGGAAACTAGTACTCCGGACTCCCTTTGGCCTAACTCTGCTGCGGAGGACTTGGCCGTTAGCTGGAGGATGAATAGCTATGGAAAATTCTCTGTTAAGAGCGTTGTGAACCTGTTTTTTCCTAGTGTCGGGATGGCTAATTGGCACCATGTGATTTGGTTTAAAGGGTATATCCCCCGTCACTCTTTTATTCTCTGGCTCGCCATTAAACTCCGTCTTCCCACTCTGCACCGCCTTAAGGAATGTGGGTTTGTCCAAACTGAGGTGTGCTTCTTGTGTGGGATTCAAGACAATTATTTGGAGCATTTGTTTTTCTCCTGCCCTTTCTCTCGTCGTGTTTGGACTTTTGTTGGTGATAAATGTGGTGTACCTCGGAACTTGGGGGATGGAGGAATATAGTGGAATAGATGACCCAAAATTGCAAGGGAAATTCCCTCGGAGTACGTATAACAAAAATTTCCTTTCCTTCTGTTGTGTATATCCTCTCGAGGGAGAGGAATAGTCGGGTCCATGGTAGACAGTCAAGAATTGTTGTTGTGGTGTTGAAGGAAAGTCTTTTCGAGTTCATGTCCGGGATAGATTCCATAAACATTCCTCAGTCTCGTGAGAATTGCATGTTATTGGAGAGCTGGATTAATGCGTTGTTTTCTTGATGATTTTTTTATATCAAGATTGTTGTCTCGTTTTGAAAGTGTCCTATTCTGCTGAGTTGTACTGCTGTTTTGTGGAGCTATCTTTTGCTAGCGTCCCTGAGTTGTTAATGGGACATTCCCCTTCGTTAAGTACATTTTTTTAGAAATACAATTCTTAATTAACTTACCCAAAAAAAAAAAACTCCTACAAGAATCTATCAAATCAACCCAAAGAAATAGCCAAACTATCCACAATCTCATGCAACACAACTCTCAAAATTTAAAGCCAAATGAACCATAAAAATTAAAACAAAAATTCAATATATATCAAACTAAATTTTTTTAAAAAAATTAACTAAACATGATTATTTAAATGGTTAAAAGATGTCAAAATCTAACTTGATGAAGGGAAAGCCGAAGATGATTCTTTTTTTGCCCAGATTTATATTGTTTCATAAATGACCATTGAATCTTCTAGCGACTTTAGGATAAATCCTCGTTTGTCAATGCCGAACACTTTACCGTGTTTTCCCCTTTCGAATACCAACGGGCAACTCCGGCACCCCATGTTTCAATAAATGGAACAAAATTGACATAAATACGATTAATAGTCCGGCATTGGCGAACAAGGGTTTTCTTCGAAGCAGTTGGAAGTTTCAATGGTCACTTACGAAATTGCAAAAACAAGTAAAAAAATAGAATAAATTTTAAGGATAAAATTGGGGGGAGGTTTGAGAGAAATGGGCATCGGGATCCAATTTTTTCCTTTTTGACAGACCGTTCAAATGGTTATATCTCCATCCTGGGGCAAGTGGGTGATGTGTCACCTTTTGATTTGTCAACTTAACCAGCCACGACTGTTCGAACTGTTTAACTTTACTATCCGAATGCGTGAAAAATAACAGACAGTAAATGGTGTCGATTCGTATACTGTTCAGCAATTTATGTTCCGTTCAAAATGAAACTAATGATGTGGTTGCTTCTTATCCGTTTGAGCAACCGGTGTGTCAGCGTTCAAATGTTTCTTTTCTCAGTTCTAACGGTAATAGGTAAATGTCGACTTTCGAACGGTAAAAATAGCGTTCAAACGTAATTCAAAGATAACATTTAATGAGTGACGTCTCCGAGTGATTCTTTTCAAATGGTAATGAGAATTTTGTTCGAACAATAAACTCGTTTTGACAACAGTTGCAACCATCCTCTTAACAAACTTTTTTTCAGGACCGGCAATCAATTCCTATATATGTACTTAAAATTAGGATTGTACATGGATCGGGTCGGATCCGGTCAGGTCCACATGGCACATACCCAATCACCTCAACCCGAACCGCCCGACTGTGTTGAAATGGTTGATCCCTACACAAATCCGACCTTCATCGGGCGGGTCAGGTTTGGGCTCAACATGTACAACAATTTACATGTTTGACGCGTATGGACATGGGCTGGGCCAGATTTTGACAACGTCTGTGTCATTATATCAAGGAATTGTCTAAATATCTTGAAGTATATGCTAATTAATGGAAGAAAACGCCCTTAAGATCAAACAACCACAAAAGGAAAAACCTGGCTTAGAAAAAACAAAAGTAGTATTCGCAGCAGGAGCTAAAGCAATCGAAATGGAAACACTGCCCTATTCAAAGCAATTGAAGTGGAAATCCCATTAATGGTAGTATCCACAGCAAGAGATGAAGCAAAAATCAAAACCACGTCATTTCTATTGTCCATAAATTCTCAAGATATTCAAATGCTATAAAGCCATACCTTACAACTATAATCCAATATTAGTAATAATCATTCCCACCAATTATCATTCATCTTCTTCATCAACGTCTATTCGAGATAAGTTTTCATCTAGCACTTGAAAATGTGAAGGGGTGATGCTTCAGTTGGGCTATGCTGATTGTATTGAAGTTCCCCTGAGAGGTAGAAAAGGGAGTTTTGTTGTGGCCTAGAAATTTGGCGTTATTTTGGATGTTGTTTTTGTAAGCCTTTTTTTTGTGAATGTCGTTGTAGAATCTGATCCTAAAGATCACAAGTGGCTTATATCTTTTGTACATGGCCCTACTATTTGGAATGTGAAGGCACGTTTCTGGTAGGATCTTGAGAACAGTGAGCGTAGTATTAATGGACCTTGAATTTGTTTTGGCAATTTTAACGCTATTTTGGACCAAAATTGGAAGTGGGGTGGATGGCCCGTGGGTCATAGCTCACTTTCGGGTAACCTTAATCAGTTTCTTTGGAATGCCGGTATGTTGGATCTTGGATTTTCTGGTAACCCCTATACTTGGTCCAATAGTCGGGAAGGGCGTGGGCTTATTATGGAAAGGTTAGACCGGGGAATTGCAAACGGAGAATGGAGGGGTCTCTTCTCACCAGCAACAATTCAGCACATTGCAAGGGTGGCATCGGACCATGCCCCGATCTGACTAGACACACATGGCGATCAGGACCGTAACCCCAATCCTTTTCGTTTTGAAGCTTTTTGGGCAACGGATGTGCGTAGTAAAGAGGTTGTTACTGAGGCATGGAGGTATGAGGTATTTGGCTCTCCAGCATACACTTTATGCCAACATCTTAAAGCTACCAAGGTGGCTTTAAGACGTTGAAACAAAGAGGTATTTGGACATATTAAATCCAATATTCGGTCTCTTCAAGTCGAACTGGATAATTTACAGCAACATTATGGGGCGGGTAGTAGAGAGCCGTGGCTCTCTCTTAAAGAAATTCGCGTCTTTTTGAAGAACAGAGGAAAGAAGAAGTTTTGTGGAGACAAAAGTTGCGTATTACATGGTTGCGAATGCCCGACCTCAATACTCGTTTCTTTCGCTTATCAACAATTAACCGGCGACTACGAAATTGCATTGAGGTAATGGGCAGATGGCTACATGGGCGGGAGGCCATTGGTTCACACATTCAAACTTATTTTTGCAACCTGTTTGCAGGAAATTCAGCCAATTTCCCTCATTCTTTGGGTCAACTGATTCCAGAGTTAATAACTGGTGAAGACAACTGCAAGCTTTGCAAACCACCCACAGATATTGAATTATGGGAGGCAGTGAAGAGTATTGGTGGAATGAAAGCACCAGGGCCGGACGGTTTTACAGCGCTCTTTTTTCCAAAAATACTGGACTACTGTGCGAGGTGAGTGATCAGCATGGTAAAGCATTTCTTTTCCAGTGGATATATGTTAAAACAGCTCAATCATTCTTTTATTGCACTTATCCCCAAGATTGGTTCTCCTGTTAATATTTCTCAATATCGCCCTATTAGTTTATGTAATGTTTGTTATAAGGTTATTTTCAAAATCTTGGGGACTCGGTTGAAAGAGGTGTTGCCAAAGCTTATTTCTTGAAATCAGAACGCCTTTGTCCCCAATCATCATAATCAGGATAACTTGATTTTAGTGCAAGAAATCATGCAAACACTAAAACGCAAGCAAGGCAGAGGGGGGCTTATGGTAGTCAAGATGAATATGGAGAAGGTCTACGATAAGATTGACTGGCATTTCCTCATGGCCATCCTGAAAGCATTCGAGTTCAGTGCACAGAGCAGGCATTGGATTTTCCAATGTATTTCCACAGACTTGTTCTCTATTCTATTAAATGGTTCTCCATATGGATTGTTTAGACCGCGATGCGGGCTATGATAGGAAGACCCTTTCTCGCCATTTCTTTTTGTGATGATTATAGAGGTGCTCACGTGTCTTATCTCTCGGGAAGAGGAGCTTGGAAATCTATATGGTATAAAAATAGCGAGATATGACCCTCCTATTACTAATCTTCTCTTTGCAGACGATATTGTGCTATTTTGTAGGGTGAACTCGGGAGAAGTGTGGCAGTTAAAGAAGTGTATTCACACCTTTGTACGTTGGTCCAGATAGATGATTCACCCTAAAAAATCGTTCATTATGTTCAACAATAATCTAAGTTCGAATAGGAGGATTCACTTGACCAATATCTTGCGATTACAAACTATGGAGGAAAATGGTAAATATTTGGGATTGCCTCTTTGTGTTCCTCGGTCTAAAAGTGCTGCTTGTAAAGAAATGCAAGAGAAAGTGGACAATCGCCTGGCTGGATGGAATGCACGAGCACTATCCTAGGCAGGATGCAACGTCTTAATTCAGTCCGTTGCTCAAGCCATCCCTTCATATTACATGTCAGTATTTTTACTACCCAAACGCGTGAGCAGAGGGCTTGATATCAGATTAAAGAATTTCTGGTGGGGTTTTGATGGGGTGTCTCGCCATTTTCATCCAAAATCATGGGAGAGTTTATGCAGGCGGAAGAAAAGTGGACGTCTTGGTTTGAGACGTATGGAGGATCTCAATAAGGCTCTGGTGGCAAAAAGGGGATGGGAGTTGATGGCGCAGCCGGACAGTTTATGGGTACGTGCATTGACAGCTAAGTACTGTTAGGGGACCAATTTTTTGAGGGCTCGACCAGTTCAAGGAGCTTCATGGTTCTGGAAGAGCATCATGCAAACTCGAGATCTAGTGACAGCGGGTTTTTGTTGGGGTGTTCACTCTGGTCAGAAGCTTAACATATGAAGCGACCCACCGGATGTGGAAGGATTCTGCCCAAAGCTGAAAATGGGGACGTTCGTGGATCGTCGTATTAATAAGGTGAGTAATCTTATTGACCACAACTCCCCACAGGTGGAATACAGAGCCGATTAGAGATCTTTTTGAAGACCATTTTGTAAATGCAATTTTACAAATCTCCCTTCCTGCTTGACAAGCTGAGGATGTTCCCCGATGGATCCTATATTCTAAAGGAGTTTACTCGGTAAAGGAAGCATATCATTTGATCAGAAACACCGGTTTGAAAATTAAGGGGAGTTATTGCCCAGTTTATGGAAACAAATCTGGCGTTTGAAGGTGCAACATAGACTTAAACTCCTCCTTTGGAAAGTTGCTGCTAATGCCCTTCCGTTGCGAGGCCAATCGAGTGGCGGCTCAATACATAATGCAGATTCTGGTTCTTGTTGTCCCTTATGTAAATCCCACAAAGAAACAGCAGCTCATTTATTTTTGGGACGTTCGATTAGTCAAATTCTATGGAAAACCGGCCCCTGGCCTTTGGCGACCGAAAGGATGGCTCAGTACGCCATTCATACTTGGATTGAGTCCCTGCTCAACAAATCAACTCCCCCCTGCAGTGGCGGAACCAGGATTCAAGTTAAGGGGGGGCAAATTCTTAAGGTGAAATGACATCTCAAAATTTTTTCTTACGTAATATAAAAAGTGTCTTAAAGTTAAAATATCGAAAATTAAGGACTAAAAGTATTAAAAATATTGAAATACACGTATCATATTATTTACTGAGGCTAAGAGGTGGCAATTGGATCCTACGGATCTGCATGCATAAAGTAGACTTGTATTGATATGTATTTACGAAGATAGAGAGACAAAACCTTAATCAACTTTCTATTTGTTTCCAGAACTTTTTTTCCAGTTTCAGTTTATCTTTCTTTTTGTTTTTCATTTTTTTTCTATTGCTATATAACATAAAAGAGCTTTTATCCTGCTCTGCATAGGGGGATAGTTTGCTCCTTGGGAGCCAATTATAGCTTTCTCTAATGTCTTTTCCTCTTGTCATTAATTTACTTTTTGATGGGCGTAGCTTACATTTTCAAATTCATGCAGGCTGTGAGACACTGTACTTGGGGATTTGATGTTGTTTATGGTAGATTCATAGTGTACGCGTTTTTCCTGTATAATGCTAGAAAATTCAACTCTGAAGACAATTTGTTAGTGCAGAAAAACTTTAGATACGCATACCTGCCTGCCTCTGTAGTGGCAAAATGGAGATGTAAAAAAAGGGCTGAGTTTAAGAAATTAGTTAGCCAAGGGGGGGCGGGCCTAGCCCTCCTGAGGCAAATACATGTGAAAAAAAAAGGAAAAAAAATTAATGTTACACTAGGTAACTTTAATTTGGCTGACCAAAGGGGGGGCAGCCGCCCAGGGCGCCCCCCCACTAGATCCGCCACTGCCCCCCTGTACTGTACATGAAGAATGGGCTTCTTTGATGTTGGCGGTGACTATTACAATTGACACTAAATGGAATATGAGAAATAGAATTGTACATGAGGGCAAGGAACTGGACCCCCGGAGTTGATTCGTTCTATACATAGGCGCCATCATGCACATCTTGCGGCTTGGAACTTAATGGAGGAGCCCTATGCCATCAGTTGGCAACCACCTTGTTGTTGGTGCTGTTAAGATTAATTTTGATATTTCAGTTAAAGAGAATTGGTTAAGTGCTGCAGCAGTTTGTAGGGATTACCAGGGTACAATCCAAAAGGTTAAACTCTGCAAGGGGCCCGGCCAAAATCCTCTTAAAGGGGAAGCTAGAGCTGCTCGGCTTGCATGTTCTTTGGCAGCTAAGTATGGTGACAGAGAGGTTATTATTGAAGGAGATGCACAAATTCTAGTAAATCAGGTTCTGGATTTTGAGCATGAGCTTGATTGGCTGATAGCAGGCGAGGTGCACACTATAAGGGCCCTTTTGCAGATGAATCCCAGATGGAAATTTCAATAGGTGCCATGAGAGGGCAATGATATGGCTCACCAATGCGGTAGCCAACGCATCCTGTGTAACCCTTGCAAGAATAGGATACTTGGATTCATGATTTATCTTCCACCAAGTCAAGATGTCAAAATCTTGAGTTCTAGATTCACACACATCTGACAAATATTGATCTACTTCTGGCTTATTGTCGACATGGTAGTCGAAAGGTAAAGTGCACAATTTGTATGGTCTAATTCCTAATCAGCTATATATGGTGGATGAAGATAAAAGCAAATATACCTTGTTTTAGGAATAACTTTTTACTAATCGGTCAATTTCTATCCCCACGGACAGAACATTTTCCTTCATGGAGGAGTCGCTAATTGTTGAATAATGACTACAGAGTACGTGGGAAAATTGCCATTCAAACATTCTCTCTCTGAGCTGTGGACATTGATTATAACAGGCGCTAGTTATGGTCTCAACCCTATAGTCGAAGGTCATTTGGACATTGCAAAAGAGCCATTACGAAACCCTTTAGCCATTCTTTAACACTGTTGGTCTAACAGCGTAAGAATGCTAATTACAAGGCTTCAAAGGAATATATGTACCCATTAGGATAATTACTCCTCGCGCACCTTAGGATTTCTGCACACAACTTTTCATCAATAATAGTGTCCCCAAATTCGATTCAAATTCAGCCTATCGAAGTTGCTAATCTCTCAAACATAGCACCAATGGCGAAATCCAAATGAAGTTAAAAAGATATGGGACAACTAATTTTGGACAAACTTGAGGACATCAAAAATATCATAAACTATTTTCTAATCAGCTTTCCATATTTCATGTATTCGTTGGCGCACAGGAGATTATCAGGCTAGGCTAGAATAATAAATTATAGAATTAATTACAAATTCCCCCCACGAACTATACCACTAATCTCAAAAACTCTCCTGAACTCTAACTCATTGCAACTCACCCCCATAATCTATAATAATTGTTCCGATTCCATTTTGAACTCAATTTTCCCATTATCATTACCATTTTTTGGTCACACGTGAGCCCACCACATTTGAATTTACGAAAACTGCCCCCATTCAATTTGAAGAAAATAAATTCCCCAAACCGGTGCATTTTGAAACAACACTTTGTTTGAAAAACTACCTTGCCTTCATCTTCACTGCATACCGTACATGTGGATCCATATGGACATAGGAGATTCCGGAGGAGAAGTAGAGGACCTTGCTGAGGAAGTTGCTAATAAGTGCCCCAGCGGAGGAAGAGCGATAAGCGCCAATCTTTCTTTCAAGTGGTCGTAGCGGTGGAGTCCATTAAACATGAAGTTTAACATCGCAAACCCGACCACTGGGTGCCAGAAGAAGCTGGAAATCAATGACGATTAGTGGCAGATCTAGGGGGCGGCCCTGGGAGGCCGCCACCCATTGGACCAGCCAAAAAAAAATATTACATGTAAAATTTTTTTTTTTTTTTCATAAGTTGGTCTGAGCCTATGGGAGCCCGATCCCCATAGGCCTAGGCCAACCCTGGTTTTCAGCTTAATGGGCCTAGACCCTTTATTTTTTAATATGCAGAGGGTGAAACGGCATCGTTTCACCCTCTGCCTTAAAAAAAAAAAATTCAAAACGTAAAACCGTAAAACAAAAAAAAAATCAAAACAGGTTCTCCTTCCGTGCTCTCTCTCTCTCTCTCTCACGTTTATCCTCTCTCTCTCTCTCTCTCTCTTTGAATTTTTCCTCCCTCTCTCTTTCTCACCGACCGCCGCACCATCGTGCCCACTGCCCCGTTGTCCACCGGACCATGCCCACCACCGCACCACTGCAGCTGCACCGCATCACCGCAGGCCGCAGCACCAGCGTCCAGACGGTGATCTCAGATTCTCACCTCTCTCAGTCTCTCTCTCTCTCTCTCTGCCACGGCCAACGGTCCACAGTCTCTCTCTCTCTTTTGCTCTCTACGGCTGCTGGCTCTGCCTCTCTCACTCAACTCTAAACTCTCAGTCTCTGCTTCAATTTTTGAAGGATCCTCAAGATTTTACACTTGAAAATTGCTAGACCTTTGACCCCTAGCACGTCTCTCTATTCAAGATTCTCTATCTACAATTAAGTAGAAAAATTCATTTATTTAGTATGCTAAAAATGCTTTAGGGTTTGGAATTTTATGATTTGTGAAATTGTTGGAGGATGGGATTGAATTGATTTGGATATTTGTGGGTTGTGAAATTGTTGGAGGATGGGATTGAATTGGTTTGGAATTTGGATATATGTGATTTGTGAAAGTGTTTATTTGAATTGGTTTGTGAAATTGTTTTCATTTTTGAATAATTTGATTGTAATATCAATTGAATGCAATGTAATTAGATTGGAATTTGGATTTGAATGAAAATTAGATTTTGCCTTTTGGTGAAATTTTTTTTTAATAGTATCATTTTTAATTAATTTGATTGTAATATCAATTAAATGCAATGTAATTAGATTGGAATTTTTGGATTTGAATTAATTAGATTGGAATTTGAATTTTTGAGTTGTGATCCAATTGATTGATTGCGTAATAGGATGAGAGATGACTGGATGAATGATTGCATGGTAGTGTACATCGAGCAAGAAGTTTTTAAAAATATTGAAAACGAAGCCATTTTGCAACATTTTCAGAAGATGCAAAAACGTAGGATGCAATTGTTATCTCTCAGTTGTAGTACATAGTACGGTACGTGTATTCTATTATTTTTAATGCTTTTAGTCTTTAATTTTCGATATTGTAACTCTAAGAAAATTTTTTGCATTACGAAGGAAAAAAAATTCTTGTCATTTTGCGTTTAAAGTTCGACCCCCATTAATTTTGATCCTGGATCCACCACTGATGACGATGCTAAACTCTAAGCATTATGGGACAAGAGGATCTCACAAGAAGTCAATGGTGATGCCCTGTGTGAGGAATTCAAGGGCTATGTGTTCAAAATCATGGGAGGCTATGACAAGTAAGGTTTTCCAATGAAGCAAGGAGTGCTAACTACAGGCCGTGTTCATCTTCTGCTATACAGATGAACCACTTGCTTCCGTAGTTATGGGCGGAAGAATGGAGAGCACAGAAGGACGTCTATTCGTGGATGTATTGTTAGTCTCGAACTCTCAGTTTTGAACTCGGTTATTGTGAAGAAAGGTGAGAATGAACTTCCCGGACTGACTGTGGTTGGGAAGCCTAGAATGAGAGGTCCAAAGAGGGCATCAAAGATCCAGAAGTTGTTCAACCTTTCCAAGGATGATGATGTCCAAAAGGATGTTAACACATACCGCAGAACCTTCACGACCAAGTCTAGCAAGAAGAGCAGTAAAGCTCCCAAAATTCAGAGGCTGGTGACTCCTCTGACCTTGCAGAGAAAGCGAGGAAGGACCTCAGAGAAGAAGAAGAGGATCGTGAAAGCAGAGTCCAAGGCAACTGAGTATCAGAAGCTTCTTGCCTCCGACTTAAAGGAGCAACGTGAACGTCATAGTGAGAGCTTAGCAAAAAAGAGGTCCAAAACACACAAGAATTTATTTCAAAATGCAAATGAATTTATTTTATTCGAATTGAATTGGGGTAGTTTCGTATATTCAAACGGGGTGGGCTCACGTGTTGCTCACATGTGACGAAACAATGGTGATGATAACAGAAAAATCAAGTTCAAAACGGAATCGGAACAATTACTATGCATTATGGGGGTGAGTTGCAATGAGTTAGAGTTCAGGGGGGTTTTTGGGATTAGTGGTATAGTTTGTGGGGAAAATTTGTAATTAACCCTAAATTATTCCATAAAAATAGGTTATGCAATAATTTTCTTTGGAAAATATCCCTCTTCTGGTTATGGAGTGTAAAGTTCATTACTATCTTGACAAATCTCTTTAGTGTTCAAGCTACATTTCCCACATTCAAATGTTATGGTTCTGACCATCAAGTATGGTGATCTAGTGGTTAGGTCGGCTCGTATGTCCATGAGGTCACATGTCCTATGACGGAGTTACTTGGGTAACAATCTATCCAAGAGGGGATGGATGTCTTACATTAAGTTGAAATAAGTGAAAACGAGAGAGAGAGAGAGAGAGAGAGAGAGAGAGAGAGAGAGAGAGAGAGAGAGAGATAGAGAGAACAATTTAAGCTGGTTTAATATTGCGACCTACGTATGTACGTCCACCCTCGAGAAAGTGCAAGAGGGCTACATTATTTCTCTTATTCAATATGATTATGGGTCTATGTTTACAAGAGGTTAGAGAGGATATATTTTTACAAGAATGAAGGAGACAAACCTCCACAAATTATCGTCACTTGTGACACCCTTGTTTTCTAAGTTGTGCTTAGTTGAATGCAATTATCATTATTTGAAGAAAAAAAAAAGAGACAAGTCTCAACAAATTAGGGCCCTTAAATTGTGGCTTAATCAAAGGACTCAATGAAGGTTCCTTAATTGTGGGTCCTCAATCTTTGTTAAAATTTATAATATAAGAGAAAATTATTTAGACTAAGAGAAAGAGAAAAGAGAAAAGAGATAAGAGAGACGGTTTGGTAGATAGACATACATCGATTGTGGGAAGGCCTAGCCCATGCGGCACACTTGTATACTCTCTGGTGTAAGGATGAGATTACAATGGGACTTTATTTATAAGCCCTCGATTCCAAGCGCCCACATTGTTTTGGCAATGTTGGACTCTAAGACTACAATGCAAACTCAAGGTGTATATATGTTGAGTTTGGGCTTATAAAAAAAATCCGCCATAAGAAAAAAAGTTGTGGCAGAAAGTTGTCGTAAATACGGTTGGTGGCAAATGAGGTGCCAGAAGTTCAATGGAGTAGTGCTGGACAACGCATTGGAATGCCTGAGAAAAGATGTCAAAAGTTCTTCTAATTGATGTCGGACAAGGTCTCAGAAAGCCTAAGAGACGATGTCGAAAGTTCATTGGATTAATGCCAGACGACGAGTCAGAAAGATTGAGAGAAAATGCCAGATAGGGTGCTGGCACAGATCGCCCAAGAAAAGATAAACAAAAGTTGGTCATAATGTTGCCAAAATTGCCACTAGACTGGATTGGGCCTGGACTAGAATTAGACAAGACGTGATTGAGCTTGCACTAAACTGAATTTTGGGCCTAAACTGGGTTGAGCTAGGCGAACAAAAGTTTTACCCATTTTAAGCAAACTGGGCCACAAGAACGAAATGTAATTTCTAGTTGTTCCCTCCTTTTATTTTTGGTTAGAAAAAAATGATGATATTGCTCTTTGTTTAATTGAAAGTTTTTCAATTCTAGAAGTCATGAATTCATACAAATACCAATGAAGGCAAATGTCTAAGTCTTGGGCATTACTCAAAAAGTCATATATCTTTACAAGATCAATTGATTTGCTGGCTTGGCTTCAAACATCACTTCATTATTTAAAAAAAAAATTCACTTATTTACATACAAGAGAAACATCATCCAATCGAACTATGTGGTCAAAGTCATTTTGGGGAACAAACTAATTTTATCATATTATGCATTCAAAATATGAAAATTTCTTGGTATATATGCACCTTCTGAAATAGGATGATTAAATTCTATGGCTGAAATGTGCAAGAAATAAGTCCTATGACACGATTTTGACGGTCTAATAATGTTAAATCTTAGCATGATTGTCATTTTGAAATAAGATGGCTTAATGTGACGGTCATGATAGTTTTAATTTTGGACACCCGAGATAACATTTGTAATTGGAGGTGCAAAGATGTGCTTTTATCTCCTTACATATGATTTGTATTTCACAGGTTCTAAACCAACCACAATTTTTTCTATACCTTCAAAATAGTTGATTCGACATGATATGTTGCCAATCGATCATCCCTCTTCAACCCTTGTGTGCCTTGAAACTAACTACACCCCATTAATATATTAACCTTTGACAGAATTCAAAAGGTAATGTAAAAAACTGTTTTACATATGAAGGACAACTGGCTATAAATTGCTTTAACATAAACTCAACTGTAGGACAGCCATAAATCATAACTTCTAGACATCGCCTCTTAAAGAGAAAATAATAAAGTTTTATCACTGGATTATCTGTAATGACATCATAGCTAAATTATCTGTATCCCATGCAAGGGTACCCCAAGATAAGAAAGTTTGAACAGTGGTAGAGTTACGATGGCTAGGGATTGTGCTTGCAAAATTATGGTGGTGATGATTGTGCCGGTTATGCTCATTCTTATTGAAGCGCAAGCTCATGATCTAGCTGCCCCAACAATGATACAACCGACCAGGTCGAAACGAAAGGACGAGAGTACTTGGTCTTCATTTCCTATCCCGCATCGTCATCATTATGATGAATTTGAAAATATTCAAAGCCCCATTTCAAGTTGTCTTGAAGTAAAAATAGGAAGTTGTCGACAAATATGGCTACTTCATAAGTTTCATTATCCTTTTTGTATCATAGGAAGTTTTGTGGAATGCATCCTGATTCACAAGGACAACCTCAATGACCCAATGGTCCTAGATGTTGAGTGGTGCTTCGAAGATAGCAAATTGAGAGACGGACGGCTATATACCCATAATTGCTTCTTTTGTTTGTTAAACGATTATGAGAAGCATGTCAAACAACACTTAGATGTCATTTACACAAGGAATCCATGATCTCCAATATTGATTTGGTAAGAGTTTCTAATTACTGTATCTCTTTAATATATATATATATATATAGAATGCCATAACAAAAATAGAAATCACTCTACAACATTGTAGGGGTGATCAAAATTACCGTGAGAACCGAAATTCCGGCTCCCGTAGGGTCACTCTACCTAGAATCAGAGCCAATACCAATACCCAATTTAAGGGAATTGTACTCGGAATTGGAATTCCGACTAGGACATGCAAAAATTCTAGTTCCGCTTGTTTTTTATTTCTTTTCAAAACTTAATTATCAAATGATATCATTTTTGTTAGTTCTTAATGTTTAAGTGTTGAAATTATATTCCGTATCAATTGAGTCTTGTAATCATCGGAGTTCTGATGGTTGATGGGTTCAAGTTAAATTAGTCGTTGAAGCAAGTTTCCTTGGAGAAAATATACTAAAGAGAAGATTCGGAGTTTCGAGTCAACCGCTTGGTGCGGGTTCAAATGGGTTATTTGAATTGCTTCGATTGGGTCTTGTAAGTTAGCAAAGGTTTGTTGTATTCAAGGTCACTGATTGTAAATGTTGTTCTCCTTGTGGATTGGTTATGTGGCGTGGCGCCCGAAGAGGTTAAAGGTTTAAATTTTGATTTCTGCATTTGGGTGTGTAAGGGTTTACTTTAATCTTTAATTACCTATTCATCCCCTCTAAATAAAGTTAGGGTCTAAAGCGTGTCCCACAATTTTGATAATTAAATTTAAATAAAAAATGAAAACCCTAGACCAAACTACACTGTTTGGTCCAGGGCTTATTAACCCCAACTTCCAATAATCTCCCTTATACGGCTCACCCTCTTTGTCTCTCGTCTCTCTTAGACCTCATTCTCTCTCTCTCTCTCTCTCTCTCACACACACACACACACACACATTAATTGGTTGCGCTTTGTCCCTGTCCTCTCTCGCTCTCAGTCTCCTCTCCTCTCTTTGGTTTCCTTGGCACCGTGGACATTGGCTAAGCTCGAGACGCAGAGCAATCTCTCAGACTATGCCTCATCGAACCTCAACCACGAATCATGATCCCCATCTCCCATTCTTATCCTATTTCTTTTGATTATTTGTTGTGTTGTTTTATTTATTTCTTTATTTCACAATTTTAATATTATTTTTCTTTTATTTTTTTTGTTCGGGTTTTGATTAGGACCCAAAATTTGAGAATTTTACTAATATCTTCTAATCAACGGTGAATCTCATATTTTTGTGATTGATTTGGGTTGCAAATCTGCAATTTTTGTGACTGATTTGGTCATTTAGAATTTGGATTTGATTGTTTTTCGCCTAGATTTTTCAATACCGAAATTCTGGTAACCGGTTCCAAAGCATACGTACACACACAAGAAACATATATCGATCTCCAATAATTGCTCATGAATTTTTTGTTATTTATATCACAAAGTATGTCTTTTCTTGGCCTTAAAATTAGTGTACGTAGTTAATTAACACATCTAATTTTTTAGCAACTTATTTCGGGCAAGATATATTCAAAGGTTACTCTTTTGTTACAATTCTGTTGTTTTTTATATCCAATTAATACATGATCAGACCCAGATAACTTCAATATTACGAACACTACAAGAAATTTGTCTGTTTAGGACCTTTTTTTGGGACACCAAAAAGTCCGTCCCAAAAAGTATTTTTGGGGAAATCCTTCCCGAAAAAGATAAAAGTTTCTCTTTTTGGGACGGAAATGCAAACCATCCAAAAAAAAACTTTTTGTGACGGTTTTGAACCTTTTTAGGACAAAATTTCCTGTCCAAAAAAAAAAGGTTAGTTATTTGGTTCCATCCCAAAAAAAAATCTCGTTTTAGGAACAAATACGTTTGTCCCGAAACCAATGTTGGAAAGACAAACTATACGTTCAAACTAAAGGGCATTTTTTTACCAAACTTTGAACGAAAATTACCGTTCTAACGCCAAATTGAATTCCCGTTCAAAATGATAAATGTAGTTCGAACGCAAATGATATTGAAATTCAGAAACTCGCGTCCCGAAAAACCGTCAAACGTTCTAATGATTTCAATCGTCACTTTTCCACCTACCCCATAAATGGAAGTCCACTCACCATTAATTTTATATATATTTTTTTATTTCCGTTCAAACGCTTATTGTTATCTATTCCAACGATTGTTTGATAATTTAGATATAAAAAGTTAGCTAACGAACAGTTTTGGACAATTTTTTCCTAACAGTTCGAACGTTGTTCGAATATTAGAACACCCAAGCCTAATTTTCACATTTCCACATACCTCTCTCTCAAACTTCTCTCAATCTCCATTGCCATTTCAATTCGTAGATTGCATCCTTTCTAGTCCAACACACTCCAGGTAAATTTTGTAGTGCATTTTAACTGATTAAAACTTATTTTTCTAAGTTTTTTTTTTGTTTGATTTTGCGTATTGAATTTGGCTTTGAATATGTTAATAAACTTGTAAAATATTATGCATGATGATGAATGTGGGTGTTCGTAGTTAGTTTAGGATTTTTTTTTTACTTTTTTAACATTGAAAAGTATAGATTTATGGAGTTTCAACATGGCCGCCATGATCGTTTTCGAGCTACAGAGTTCAAACAATACACTTTATCATTCGAACGGAATTGCTAAATTATTTCGAACATTTTTCCGTTCTGTAAAGGCATATTCCGTTCGATGCTTTGTTTTGTATCCATTCGATGTGTTATATTCCATTCGATGGTTACATATTACTGTCTGTTCTATATCCATTCAATGCGTAGTTTCTTTAACCGTTGGAAATTTATATTTCATTCGATGTTTCTGATTTCCATTCGAATGTATATTCGTTCTATGTTCTTTAATTGTTCTAACGTATTTTCTTTTTCCTTTATCAGATTAACTTATTATGGCAAAACGTTACAGAGCGTCTTCCTCTTCTTCCACACAGCAAACACCACCGACTACAATCGAGAGGCAAGCGATTATTTTTACGCACACAGTAGTGGCAGAGAGGCCAATTAGTGCATACAACTTCTGGGAGTTTTAGTGCGAGGGTCGCACGATTGACCAGATATTCAGTCACTATGGTTGAGAGCGCGTGCTCTCTTAGAGAGGCCTGCTATTCACACATTTAGTCCAGGAGTTTTACTTGGCGATGCAGAATGTTGACACTAACAAGGACGAGTGGGAGGTCTATATCCATGGACAGCCGATCAAGATCCCCCCAACAGCCTCTCCACCTACTTGCACATTCCGAGGCAAGTGGGAGCCTATCTTGCCGTGGAGCCTGCTACGGCTTTGTCAGCCAAGGAGATCTTTAGACTGATGACTGGGGAGGACCAGTACTTAGTACAATTATTAGTTTCGCAAAGTACAATGTCCACCTTTTTGGAGGATGTTCTACCTTATATTTAGCCACGACATCTTCCCAAAGCAACATCACACAGAAGTGCACAGCCAAGCATGCACAAGTGATGTTGATTGTGGCTTGTCTCGAGCCGTTCGACCTCCCGCTCTTCATCTTCCAGACCATGAGGACCGAGGCTCACTCGACCAACAAAGAAGGCTCGCCGTTCAAAAACATGTTGACCCTACTGATTATGGATGCTAGGGTAAATGCTAGATGTTATGAACCGACTTCGATACAGCTCGGCCCCATCAATAGTGTGACTTGTTGGCATTCAATGGCGCATGGATGACATTATGTAACCATTAGAATGGATGGCATTATGGAACCGTTAGAACGTTAATCGTATTAACGTTAGAACGGCAAAAAAAGTAAATAAAATAAAATTATAAAATGAATTAAAAATAAAAAGGAATAAAATTAATCAAAATCAAATATTTACATATAGTACCTTATACATATTATATATTAGTACCTTGTACATATTATGTAATAGTACCATTAGATATTATTTAATATATAGTACCTTATACATATTGTTTAATAGTACCTTGTACATATTATGTAATAGTACCTTATACATTTTATATATATAATATATAGTACCTTGTAGATATTATTTAATATATAGTACCTTATACATATTGTTTAATAGCACCTTATACATATTATATAAAAGTACCTTGTACGCATTATGTAATAGTACCTTATACATTTTATATATGTAATATATAGCACCTTGTACATATTATATATGTAATATATAGTACCTTATACATATTGTTAAAGTATTATGTCAATTATACCAAAAACATTCGAACATATAAATACCATTCGAACAATAAAAAGCATGTAACGATGCTGTAACAACTATTAAAAATGTTCGAATGTCGTTCAGATAGAAAAAGAATAGAAAATATGTACCGTTAGAATCATTCGAGCGTGTTAAAAAAATGTTCGAACCATAGGTTAAGCACGCTTTTTTGCCGCCTCTTTTTGGCGTACCGTTCCAGCAAAAGTATAATTTGAACGAACGCTAAAAAGCTGTTTCATTTCTAAAATTAGTTCGAATGTTTTTTCAATAAACATTAGAACTATTTTTGAAAAATAACGATGTTTTTCAAATAACAAAGAATCGTTCAAGCGTTTGAAAAATTTGTTCGAACGATAGTTTAAGCTCGCTTTTTCCCTGCTCGTTTTTTCGTGAATCGTTCTAACGAAGAAAAGCACGTTTGAACAAAAATCACGAACTCAAATACCACATATTCGAGCGTGAGACCTCATTTCACCCACAACCTCAAAACACTACAAATTCGCCTTGATTTTTTTTTTTTTATCGAAATCTCTTGTTTTTTGTCTTATTGTTGTAGGAAAATACTCAAATGGAACTTCTTTGTGTTTTAGAGGTAAGATTTATTATCTTTATTAACGAATTTCTTAGTTTTTTAGGTATAGATTTTTTGCTTTTGTGAATTAAATTTATGGACGAAATTTATGTTTAAATGCTTATAGCTAGTTTCATACATGTTTAGGAGCGTTGAATGCATGTTTTAGGTGTAAAAAAAATAAGTTTTTGGGATTGATTGGGAGATTTTAGGTCGCTATTTTTCATGGACTTTGCGCAGCGTTCAAACACTGTAAAAGTTTTTGTTCAAACAAATTGCTAAAATGGTTCTTTTACAGAGATGAAAAATACGTTCGAACAATTACTTTATACCATTCGAGCGTATTGTAGTCGTTCGAACATATTCTAAAGTTTTTTTTTCTTTAGAAAAATTAAGAGTTTAAAATTATGCACAAAAAATCTAAATTTAAGGTGTTGGGCCTGAAATGGATTTATATCATTGTAACAATATTAACATCCACACGAAACTAATGAAGAGAATGACAAAAGCTGATACAACATTTTTCAAACAAACATGTTTCATTGTTTGGAAAGAAATAGAGAGCAATACTCTGATCAGTAGGGCTAGATATCTAAAAACTTTTTAGCCATACATCCGACCTAAAAAGTTCTTTCCTTCCAAACTAGAACTTGCAAAGAATTGCTTTGTAGGTCTAATGTATGTGTGACTAAAAGGTTTTTAGATGTCTGACCCTACTAACCAGAGTTGCTCTCTATTTCTTTCCATGCAAGGAAAGATGTTGGTTTGAAAAATATTGTATCAACTTTTGTTATTCTCTCCATTGGTTTCCGATGGACGTTAATATTGTTACAGTGATGCAAGTCCATTTCAGGCCCAACACCTGTTTATTTATATTTGTCGTGCATAATGTAAAACTTCTAATGCTCCTAACAAAAAAAAAAAGTTTTGAACGTGCTTGATAGACCACAATATGTTTGATCGATGTAAACATGTTACATATAATCCTTCAACTACATCATCCTTGTTTAGGACCTTAACTTTTCCTACACTGATATTGGATCACCTTCACCAAAAACGACATCGAGTAGATGTATAGGTAAGTTATTTAATTTTTTCATTCAGTTGACTTTTTTTTAATGATTATTTTTGTCAATTATGTAAGCGATATACGAATTACAATTTCTGATGTAGAAAGATAAGGATGCAGGCAGAGTTGGAAAAAGTTGTGATACACGCAGAGTTGGATGCATGCAGACAAGGATGCACACAGAGTTAGATGCACACGACGACAAAGAGAGATTTTTTTTTATTGCATATTATATTTAATTGTTTTCGAATATTGTTATTAATTATTTAATTGTACATTTTGTTAATTGATTTTTTTATTTAATAATATATTTTTGAATAATTTTCTAGCAATTTTTAAATTTTTTAAAAATAAAAATAAGTCGTTATAATGTTTGTTTTAACGTTCGAAATACAACGTGTCTCTCCTACATTCAAACAGTATTCAAACCTTCACATTTCCATTCATAACATGTTCGAACAACTACTTTTTATTCCTTGATCGATATATCGAACGAATTTAACAATATATGTTAGAACGTCATAAAATGTTCGAACTTATTTCCACTTTCTATCTAAAATTGTCCGAACGATTTTCACGCCAACCATTGTAACCAATTAAGAACGGTTACGGACGTTCAATTTTAAAGTGTTGGAATGGTACGTCTATAGCAGCATTTTTGGTTGAGTTTTAGCAACGCTTTGGAAAAACACCGCTAAAACTCACACACTTGTAGCAGCGTTTTTTACCAAAACGCCGTTACAGATGTCTGAGTTTTAGCGGCGTTTGTGAAAAAACACAACAAAAAATCAAACTTTTAGTGGCGTTTTTTGAAAAACGCCACCAAAAGTTTGATTTTTAGCAACGTTTTTTAAAAAACACCACTCCATTGTAGATAACCTATAGCGGCATTTTCCGAAAAACATTGCTAGAAGTCAAACTTTTAGCGATGCTTTTTGAAAAACGCCGCTAAAAGTTTGACTTCTAGCTTGAAAAATGCCGCTGTAGTGCCTTTTTTTTTAGAAATGCGGTTTTCGAGCAATTTGCATCATTCTAGGATTTTTTTTTTTTTGTTTACATTAATGTTACTTTCTGATCCCACAACCTCTTTTAATTAATTAGCTTTTGGGCTGCATTTCACACATTTTGATGTTATTCTTGTAGATCCATTCGCCCCGGGAGATTTCTCAGGAAAGATGCATGCAAGCAAGAGCTGAATCTACTAGCAGTTTTTAGTTTATTTGTTTCAAAATACTCTTGTTTTAATTTGTGTTTTATGTAATAATTAATATATATGCGTGAAAGACAGCGTGCCGCCTGATTTCATAGCTATATATATATATCTTAGATCCGGAGTCGAGTTCTATATATATAAGAATTATAATTCAGAATTAGATCGAATGGTACTAATTATACATCATATATATCATAGCTATAAATCGTACTCAACAGGACAAGCAAAATTTCAGCTAAACTAATAGCTCTAGTCTAATTGTCGTATACAATACCAAAAAAAATCCTAATACATTTATAATGTGCTATTTATAAGATATATATACGTGTTAATTAAAAAAATATGTATCGTATCACCTATTTAACTTTTCCAACATCTATCTGATAATAATAATCATATACACGCATGTTTATGGAAGTCTACTATTTGCCACTAAATTTGACTGGTCGCTATAACTGAATTGTTTTTCTTTTAGTTGCAGTGTGAGATATCTCTATATATGTAGGAGTTACACCACGTAATTTGAATACAAACCCACATGAGATCTTTAATAATACACTTTTTTTTTTTTTTTGGCTTAAGTAGCCACTAGTCCTTGGGTATAACCGAATTTCAAACTGATTCCCAAGGTTTATTTCATCCTATATTAGTTTTTGAGGAATCTTTTGTGTTTTAGAGTGGTCATTACATCAACTCAGTTAACCCTTTAATTAAAGTAATAAATTTCATATGACTAATGGGCCGCTACACGTCACCACTGATAGTAAGTCACTTGAGGGTGCGTTATCTTTACAAAAGACCTGTCTAGCATGACATTTTGTGAAACGACTGAATTACCAAGCACCTGCAATTCATCCACCCATCACTTCATATCCTGGGCCTTAATAATAGACTCAAACCGACACCTTTGTTGATTTTAAGAGCAGTGAATTCCTATTCTAGCTCTCGTTTCTGTCCTTTTCCCTTGACTTAAAGAGCTACATTTTTGCTCATAAGTTGGATTACATTTCTGATTTAATTGGAGCTTTGCAGGGTCACGGATCGGATGAACTATAACATAATTAGCATATTCGGTCTTTTCTCTAGTGATGCTTTCAAAGATTTACCTTCTGTGTCTTACTTTTGCTTATCCTTTATTTGGACTAGAGTCACTACACGTCTTAGGGCTTTTGTATATGGTAGATTTATCATTTGAAAACCCCATAGATTGATGAAATTTGTTAGACTTACTAGGATTAGTTGTCACTTTCATCTAGGTTGGTTTGCTCAGTTGTCGACCAATAGACGGTTGATAGGCATGGACCCAAAGAAACTAGCTAGCATGATGCAGGCAAGATCTGAGGTATTCAAATCATATGGTAAATGGTTTCAACAAAAAAACAATGAACCTTTCCAGCCAAGTACATGAATGCACTCACAAGCCCATAGAATTGGATCCATAAGTCATATACCGCTTTCGTAAGGCAGTTCAAGAGCTCCACGGATTTTACGAGACCCTGCCACATTTCAAGTACGTAACACCTCTAGAACTAAGAATTGATTCAGTGATATATATATATATCCTTCTTAAAACTACCTTTCGTAACAATGGGAAGGAAATTTGGTTTCTCAGAGGTGAAGGAAAATAAAACAGGTCTGGGATTTTGAAACTGCTTTCTATATTTCACTGTGTATTAGAAATGAAATGGTATACCTTAAATGTATTAGTCATATTGATAGAATACACATGACTTTATTTTATAGGCTAGGCTAGCTAGGGACCCCTGATCAGAATTCTACTGCAGTTATTCCTCCCATCAAGGAATAAGATTCTATTTAAAATTTAAATATTCAAAACACCCATGATTTAATTTAAAACTTCATACGCTAGATGTGTAAGGAAAATATTCAAAATATGTTATATTCTCTCATTTAGCCCACATAACACGTAAATTACCTAATTGAGTGATAGACACTTTTGTATGGCCATTATTATATTCATTCATACTAGTTTTGAAACACTCGCACTCAAATAAAGAATATTATGCACGAATCATGGTGATAAATGATGGAATCCTTTCCTTCCATGTATCACATTCACAATACATAATAGAATATTATACAAGATTGTGAATGTGTCATAAAGATAGTCTAAAAATGGTGAACTGCTTGGCTTTAGCCTTATTGTCTTCTGTCAAATTTCATTGCCTCTGTTTCAGCCTCTTCTTTCTCCTTGTTTGCCACTCTCACTACAACAAATTTGACATTCAGTGGCGAAATTTTCAGCAATGAACTACATTTCGTAGCTAAAAACCCCATTTCAGCGACAAAATTACACTGTCGCCACTAAAAACGGAAAGGAAAGAATCTTCAGCGAAGAGAAGTTGAAATCGTCACAAAAACCTTTGTTCGAACCAAACAACATTGTTTGAACAAACTTTCTGTGACTACTGCTTACACTTCATCGCAAATAATACATTAAAAAATACATATAATTTTAGTGACGAAATAATATTGTCGCCAAAACAAAAACAGTTCAAACTAGTTTTACTTTTTGCAACAATATTGTAAGGTCGTTGTAGAACAGACCCATAGGGATGACTTGCTGCAGTCGCAAATGTTTCGTTCGAGCTGGTCATACACATGTTCGAACAAGGTTGGTAGGAGCTGCCACATGTCATGTTTTGATTGCGACTGAGAAGGGCGATGGAAGAAACCTCTCTTCGCCTGACCTAGTTCGAACTAGATAATCCTGTTCGAATGACAACGTCAATATGTGCCACATGATCATTTCTAGTTCGTCTTCCGTGCCAGGTGGTGATTTATTGTTGGTTGTGAATGAGGCGTTACAGGCAACGTCTCTTCGTCTGCCAAAGAGAATACCACATTCACGAATATATTGCGACAAAACAAAATTTCGTCACTGAAAGTTTGTTCGAACAACCTATAGATCTGCATATTCGTAGCCAAAGACAATCTCATTTGAACAGTTTAGAGTTTGTTCAAACGAACATTCTATGACGGAAATAGATTGTTTGCAGCAAAAATGGGAATAATCTATGATGGACAATTTCGTCGCTAGCTGAAAGTAAAGATTTTAGCAAGGAAATGTTTTCGCTGTTGAAGATCATTTTAGCATCGGCTACATTTTTTGGTCACTGAAAATCATCTGTGACGGGGCTACAGTGGCGAATTAGTGACGAAAAAATATCGTCGTGGACAAAATTCAGCGACGAAAGTGTGGTCTTCAGTGACGAAAAGTGTCGCCTCTGAAGACCAAAACTGTTGTAGTGTATTTTGGCCTTGAATTTAGTTTCCTTAAGTTCAGCCTTGCTACATTAATGTCGGCCATCTTCTCAACAATCACTAGTGCCGGTATGAAAGATGGGGTTGGATGCTAAGGCGATTCCACTGACGTTAACACACCAAATAGTGGGAGGAGACAAAACAGAAACTCACCTGAAGTAGCATGCGTAACCAGTACAGTTCAACAGTAATCGCTAGTGCTAGGGACCGACATCTACTTCGGTACTAGAACTAAAAAATATAAACTGTTTCTTGACACTAATATATGAAGAACACGCTTGACTTCCTTCAAATGTGTCATGGTAGGAGTTTGTAGAAATTGACACAGCTGGTAAATAGAGAAGGAAATATTTGGCCGTGACAACGCACTCCCAGTATTGAAGAGCTTTAACGATCGCACAATAAATGGAGAAATCACGTAGAGGGTTCATCATTCTTGGAAATTCACGAGTCCACTGAGGGGGGATTTGTTAGTGGCTTGGTATGACCATTTAGGCACAATGAAGAAGGTCAACAATGTACTTGAATTGAGATGTAGTCCATATTCAACAGAGTGGTGTTGAACGAGGCATTGGAAAGCCCAAGAAAAGATGTCAAAAGTTCACTGGATTGATGTCGAATGGGGTCTCAGAAAAGCCCGATAGACGATGTTGAAAGTTCATCGAATTAATGCCGGATGACGCGTCAGAAAACTTGAAGAAGATGCCAAACAAGGCGCTGGAAAGCCCTAGAGAAGATGCTGAAAGTTTGCCGGAATGATGCTGAACCGCGCAGATTGTCCAAGAAAAGATAAACAAAAGTTGGTCATAATGTTGCCGAAATTGCCACTAGACTGGACTGGACCTGGACTAGAATTAGACCAGACGCGATTGAGCTTGAACTAAACCGAATTTTCGGCCTAAACTGAGTGGGGCTAGGCCAATAGAAGTTTTCCTCAGACTAAGCAAACTGGACCACAAGAACGAAATGCCACTTCTAGTTGTTCCCTCCTACCATTTTTTGTTAGAAAAAAATGATGATATTGCTCTTGATTCAATTGAAAGTTTTTCAATTCTAGAAGTCGTGAATTCATGCAAACACTAATGAGAATTATATGAGTTTGGATGCTTTTTGCACTCAACTGTATAGTAATTTTGCTTCAATTTTCTTTGGAAATAGAGCAATCAATTACATTGTAGAAGATTTTTGTAGGAGTAATTTGTCACCTGGTCGGGTGAAACGATTTAATGTGGTTTGTTCTTGCGACCTATACCCATCATTGTTAAAGTCTAGTACGTCATACATGATTTTTCTTATTCAATATGATTCTGAGTGTATGTTTACAAGAGATTAGGGAGGGTGTATTAATACAATAATAAAGGACGCAAATCTCGACAAATCAAAGCCCTTGGTAATGACGACTCTCTAGTGAGTAGGGACTTTGGTAACACCGAAATAGGGTTCCCACCTCTAATTGTCCCCTTCTACCATTTTTCAAAAGAAAAAAATAGTGTAGATGCTTTTTGCATTTAACTATTTTGTAATTGGATAACAATTTTTTTTTCTCCAATAAGAAGGCTTAAGTCTAAGTCTGGGGCATTACTAAAAAAGTCATATATCTTTACAAGATCAGTTGATTTGCTGCTTGGCTTTGAACGTCTCTTCATTATCTACAAAAATTCACTTATTTACATAAAAGGGAAACATCGTCCAATCGAACTATGTGGTCGATGTCATTTTGGGGTACAAACTAATTTTATCATATTATGCCTTCGAAATATGAAAATTTCTTGGTATATATGCACCTTTTGAAATATGGAGCTGAAATGTGCAAGAAATAAGTCCTATGACATGATTTTGACTGTCGAATAATGTTAAAATCTTAAATTATTGCAGTTTTGAAATAAGATGGCTTAATGTGACGATCATGATAGTTTCAAGTTTGGACACCCGAAATGACATTTGCCGCTTAGTTTAATTGGAGGTGCAAAGATGTGTATTTATCTCCTTACATATGATTTGTATATCATAGGTTCTAAACCAACCACAATTTTTTCTATACCTTCAAAATAGTTGATTTGACATGATATGTTGCCAATCGATCATCCCTCTTCAACCCTTGCGTACCTTGAAACTAACTGCACCCCATTAATATATTAACCTTTGACAGAATCCAAAAGGTAATGTAAAAAACTGTTTTACAATTGTAGGATAGCCAAAAGGCATTGCTTTAACATAAAGTCAACTGTAGGACGGCCAAATATCATAACTTCTAGACATCGCCTCTTAAAGCGAAAATAATAAAAATTTTTATCACTGGATTATCTATAATAATATCATAGCTAAATTATATGTATCCATGCAAGGGTACCCAAGATAAGAAAGTTTTAATAGTGGCAGAGTTGCGATGGCTAGGGAATGTGCTTGCAAAATTATGGTGGTGATGATTGTGCTGGTTATGCTCATTCTTATTGAAGCGCAAGCTCATGACCCAGCTGCCCCAACAAAGGTACAACCGACCAGGTCGAAACGAAAGGACGAGACTACTTGGTCTTCATTTCCTATCCCGCATCGTCGTCATTCCTATGAATTTGATAATATTCAAAGCCCCATTTCAAGTTGTCTTGAAGGAAAAATTGGAAGTTGTCGACAAATATGGCTACTTCACAAGTTTCGATATCCTATCTGTATTGTAGAAGTTTTAAGGAGTGCATCCTGATTCACAAGACAACCTCAGAGACCCAATGGTCCTAGACGTTGAATGGTGCTTCGAAGATTGCAAATTGAGAAAGGGACTTAGGCCATTTTCCTTTTGTTTGTTAGATTGTTATGAAAAGCATGTCAAACAACACTCAGATGTCGTTTACACGTGGAATCCATGATCTCCAATATTGATTTGGTAAGAGTTTCTAATTACTGTATCTCTTTAATCTATATATATATATAATGCCACAACAAAAATACAAATCACTGTACAACACTGTAGGGGTGATCAAAATTACCGTGAGAACCGGAATTCCGGCTTCTGTAGGCTCACTCTACCTAGAATCAGAGCTGGTACCGATACCAAATTTGGGGAACGGACTGGAATCGGAATTCCAACTGGGACATGCAGAAATTCTAGTTCTGCTTGTTTTTTATTTTTTTTCAAAATTTAATTATCAAATGATATCGTTTTTGTTAGTTCTTAATATTTAAGTGTTGGCCTTATATTCCGTATCAATTGAGACTTGTAATCATCAGAGTTTTGATGGTTGAGGTGCTGAAGTTCCAGTAGTCATTGAAGCAAATTTCCTTGGAGAAAATCTGCTGAAGAGAAGATTCGGAGTTCTGAGTCAACCGCTTGGTGCGGGTTCAAATGGGTTATTTGAATTGCTTCGATTGGGTCTTGTAAGTTAGCAAAGGTTTGTTGTATTCAAGGTCACCAATTGTAAATGTTGTTCTCCTAGTGGATTGGTTAAGTGGCGTGGTGCCCGAAGCGGTTAAAGGTTTAAATTTTGATTTCGCATTTGGTGTGTAAGGGTTTGCTTTAATCTTTTAATTACCTATTCACCCCTCTAGATATAGTTAGGGTCTAAAGCGTGTCCCACAATTTTGATAATTAAATTTAAATAAAGAAAATGAAAACCTAGACCAAACGACACTGTTTGGTCCAGGGCTCATTAACCCCAACTCCCAATAATCTCCCCATACGGCTCACCCTCTTTGTCTCTCGTCTCTCTTAGACCTCATTCTCTCTCTCTCTCTTCTCTCTCATTAATTGGTTGTGCTTTGTCCATGTCCTCTCTCGCTCTCAGCCTCCTCTCCTCTCTTTGGTTGCCTTGGCACCGTAGACATTGGCTGAGCCCGAGATGCAGAGCCATCTCTCAGACTATGCCTCGTCGGACCTCAACCACGAATCGTGATTCCCATTTCCCATTCTTATCCTATTTCTTTTGATTATTTGTTGTTTTATTTTATTTATTTCTTTTTTCACAATTTTACTAACATTTTTTAATTTCCTGTTCTTTTAGGGTTTTGATTAGGGCCTAAAATTTGGGAATTTTACTAATATCTTCTAATCAACGGTGAATCTAATATTTTTGTGATTGATTTGGTTGCAAATCTGCAATTTTTGTGACTGATTTGGTCCTTTAGATTTTGGATTTGATTGTTTTTCACCTAGATTGTTCATTACCGAAATTCTGGTAACCGGTTCCAAAGCATACGTAAACACACACAAGAACAACATATATCGATCTCCAATAATTGCTCATGAATTTTTTGTTATTTATATCACAAAGAATGTTCTTTTTATTTTGGCGTTAAAATTAGTGTACGTAGTTAACACATAAGGCTGAAATTAATGGATTAGTTTTCTAATCTACGAGCATTTGAGCAGCTTATTTCGGGACAAGATATATTAAGAGCTTACTCTTTTGTTACACCTCTAATTTTTTTTTATCCAATTAATACATGATCAGACCCACATAACTTCAATACTATGAACCTTGTTTTTGAGAAATGCAGTTTTCGAGCAACTTGCATCATTCCATGATCCTTTTTTTTTTTTTTACATTAATGTTACTTTCTGATCCCACAACCTCTTTTAATTAATTAGCTTTTGAGCTGCATTTCACACATTTTGATGCTATTCTTGTAGATCCAATCGGCCGCGGGAGATTTCTCAGGAAAGATGCATGCAAGCAAGAGCATGAATCTGCTAGCAGTTTCTAGTTTATTTGTTTCAAAATACTCTTGTTTTAATTTGTGTTTTATGTAATAATTAATATATATGCGTCAGGGACAGCGTGCCAGTTGCCACCTGATTTCATAGCTATATATATTAGATCCCCACACTGGGAGTCGAATTCTATGTAAGAATTATAATTCAGAATTAGATCGAATTAATGGTACTAATTATGCATCATATATATCCACTTCAACAAAAATTTGTTTTTGGGATGGATTTTCGGTCCCAAAAATTCCGAATTCTGTCGAAAAAAAGTTTTTGGGACGGAATCCGTCTGTCACGCCAACTGTTCTAGCAAACCATTACAAAAGGTTTTTTGGGACGAAAATTTTGTACCCACCAAACTCTTTCGAGTGGACAGTGAGGGAAGAATAAATGATTAGGTTGAAAACTAGTAACGAACTAATTCAACAACCATCTTTTAAGATATTAGATGTCCTGCTGAGTAACATGTCTGTATTGTAGATATGTAATTACTAATAATCCAGCTAAAATTAGAGTTAAGTCAAATGACAACATCAAAAATTTACATACATCTTTTTAATTTTCTTTCAACTGGAAATAGACCACATCTCATAGAATTATCTTTTATCACGAAAGAAAAAAAGAGAGTTGTGACCATGAATATATGTTGGATAAAACCACCATAATTAATAAGCATTCAGTAGCAGATCAGTTTCTGATGCATTTTATGCTTAATGCACACAAAAAAAAAAAACTGTTCTCCAATATGATCTCTCTGTATCTGCAATAGGTGGAGCGATTATAAGTTGCTCATCTCTTAGACATAGCACCAATGGCGAAATCCAAAAGAAGTTAAAAAGAAATGGGACAACTAATTTGGACAAACTCGAGGACATCGGAAATATCATAAAACTATTTTTTGATCAACTTTCCATAAATCATGTATTCACTAGCGCAAAAGGAGACTATCAGGCTAGGATAGAATAATAAATTATGGGGTTAAATAGGAATTCCCCCACGAACTATACCACTAATCTCAAAAACTTCCCTGAACTCTAACTCGTTGCAACTCACCCCCATAATCTATAGTAATTGTTCCGATTCCGTTTTGAACCTGATTTTCCCGTTATCGTTACCATTTTTCTGTCGCACATGAGCCCACCACGTTTGAATAAACGAAACTGCCCCATTCAAGTTGAAGAAAATAAATTCCCCAAGCCGGTGCGTTTTGAAACAACACTTTGTTTGAAAAACTACCTTGCCTTCGTCTTCATTGCGTACTGTACGTATGGATCCATATGGACATAGGAGATTCTGAAGGAGAAGTAGAGGGCCTTGCTGAAGAAATCGCTAATAAGTGCCCCAATGGAGGAAGAGCGAAGCGCCAATCTTTCTTTCAGGTGGCAGTAGCGAGGGATTCCATCAAACATGAAGTTCAACAAGGTTCCTTAATTGTGGGCCATCAGTCTTTGTTAAAATTTATATTATAAGTGAATATTATTTAGACTAAGAGAAAGAGAAAAGAGATAAGAGAGATGGTTCGTACATAGACCTACATTGACTGTGGGAAGGCCTAACCCATGCGGCACACTTGTATACTCTCTGGTGTAGGGATGAGATTACAAGGGGGCATTATTTATAAGCCCTCGATTCCAAGAGCCCACATTGCTTTTGCGATGTTGGACTCTAAGACTCCCATGCAAACTTAAGGTGTATACATGTTGAGTTTGGACTTATAAAAAAAATCCCCCATTAGAAAAAAAGTTGTGGCAGAAAGTTGTCTTAAATATGGCTGGTGGCAAATGAGGTGCCAGAAATTCAACGGAGTGGTGCTGGATGGGGCATTGGAAGCTTGAGAAAAGCTATCCAAACTTCGTTGAATAGATCTCGAACGGGGCCTCAGAAAGCCTGAGAGACGATGTCAAAAGTTCATTGGATTAATGCCGGACAACGCGCTAGAAAGATTGAGAGCAGATGCCAGACAAGGCGCTGGAAGGCCCTAGAGAAGATGCTGAAAGTTTGCCGAACTAGCTCAGATCGCCCAAGAAAAGATAAATAAAAGTCGGTCATAATGTTGCCAAAATTGCCACTGGACTGGACTGGGACTGGACTAGAATTAGACCAAACACAATTGAGCTTGAACTAAATCAAATTTTGGGCCTAAACTGGGTCGAGCTAGGCCAACAAAAGTTTTACCCAGATTAAGCAAACTGGGCCACAAGAACGAAATGCCACTTCTAGTTGTTCCCTCGTACAATTTTTTGTTAGAAAAAAATGATGATATTGCTCTTGATTCAATTGAAAGTTTTTCAATTCTAGAAGTCGTGAATTCGTACAAATACCAACAAAGGGATAGTATAAGTCTGGGGCATTACTCAAAAAGTCATTATCTTTACATGATCAGTTGAATTGCTGGCTTGGCTTCGAACGTCTCTTCATTATCTAAAAAAATTCACTTATTTACATAAAAGGGAAACATCATCCAATCGAACTATGTGGTCGATGTCATTTTGGGGTACAAACTAATTTTATCATATTATGTGTTCGAACTACGAAAATTTCTTGGTATATATATGCACCAACTGAAATAGGATGATTAAATTCTGTGGCTGAAATGTGCAAGAAATAAGTCCTAAGACACGATTTTGACGGTCTACTAATGTTAAAATCTTAACATTATTGCAATTTTGAAATAAGATGGCTTAATGTGACGATCATGATAGTTTTAAGTTTGCAAACCCAAGATGACATTTGCCGCTTAGTTTAATTGGAGGTGCAAAGATGTGTATTTATCTCCTTACATATGATTTGTATATCATAGGTTCTAAACCAACCACAATTTTTTCTACACATTCAAAATAGTTGATTTGACACAATATGTTGCCAATCGATCATCCTCTTCAACACTTACGTACCTTGAAACTAACTCAACCCCATTAATATATTAACCTTTGACAGAATCCAAAAGGTAATGTAAAAAATTGTTTTACATTTGTAGGACAGCTGGCTATAAATTGCTTTAACATAAACACAACTGTAGGACAACCAAAAATCATAACTTCAAGACGTCTCCTCTAAAAGCAAAAATAATAAAGAAAGCTTTATCACTGGATTATCTATAATAATATCATAGCTAAATTATTTGTATCCCATGCAAGGGTACCCCAAGATAAGAAAGTTTTTGACAGTGGCAGAGTTGCGATGGCTAGGGAATGTGCTTGCAAAATTATGGTGGTGATGATTGTGCTGGTTATGCTCATTCTTATTGAAGTGCAAGCTCATGATCCAGCTGCCCCAACAAAGGTACAACCGACCAGGTCGAAACGAAAGGACAAGACTACTTGGTCTTCATTTCCTATCCCGCATCGTCATCATCCCGATGAATTTGATAATATTCAAAGCCCCATTTAAAGTTGTCTTGAAGGAAAAATTGGAACTTGTCAACAAATATGGCTACTTCACAAATTTTGATATCCTTTTTGTATCATAGGAATTTTTGCGGAGTGCATCCTGATTCACAAGGACAATCTCAGCGACCCAATGGTCTAGATGTTGAGTGGTGCTTCGAAGATTGCAAATTGAGAGAGGGAAGGCTATATACACATAATTTTTTCTTTTGTTTGTTAGACTATTATGAAAAGCATGTCAAACAACACTTAGATGTCATTTACACATGGATTCCATGATCTCCAATATTGATTTGGTAAGAGTTTCTAATTACTGTATCTCTTTAATATATATAGAATGCCACAACAAAAATATAAATCATCGTACAACTTTGTAGGGGTGATCAAAATTATCGTGAGAACCGGAATTCTGGCTCCTGTAGGCTCACTCTGCCTAGAATAAGAGCCGATACCGATACCCAATTTTAGGGAACTGGACTCGGAATTGGAATTCCGACTGGGACATGCAGAAATTCTAGTTCCGCTTGTTTTTTTTATTTCTTTTCAAAATTTAATTATCAAATGACATTGTTTTTGTTAGCTCTTAATGTTTAAGTGTTGGCATTATATTCCATATCAATTGAGTCTTGTAATCATCAGAGTGCTGATGGTTGACGTGCTGAACTTCAATTAGTCATTGAAACAAGTTCCCTTGGAGAAAATCTACTGAAGAGAAGATTCGGAGTTTCGAGTCAACCACTTGGTGCGGGTTCAAATGGGTTATTTGAATTGCTTCGATTGGGTCTTGAAAGTTAGCAAAGGTTTGCTGTATTCAAGGTCACTTATTGTAATGTTGTTCTCCTAGTGGATTGATTCAGTGGCGTGGCGCCTGAAGTGGTTAAAGGTTATAAATTCTTATTTCCACATTTGGGTGTGTAAGGGTTTGCTTTAATCTTTTAATTACCTATTCATCCCCTCTTGATATAGTTAGATTCTTGATTTGAATGTTTTTCGCCTAGATTGTTCATTACCCAAATTCTGGTAACCGGTTCCAAAGCATACATACACACACAACAACAATATATATTGATCTCCAATAATTGCTCATGAATTTTTTGTTATTTATATCACAAAGAATGTCTTTTTATTTTGGCGTTAAAATTAGTGTACGTAGTTAACACATAAGGCTCAAAATTAATGGATTAGTTTTCTAATCGACGAGCTTTTGAGCAGCTTATTTCGGGACACGATATATTCACTACAAGAAAAAAGTCTTTGGGTGATAAATGTTTTTGTCACCCAAAGTACTAAATTCGTCACCTAATGTTTTGGGTGACAAAACCGAGTTGTCACTCGGTTTGTCACCTAAAGCCCGTCAGCCAAAGTTTTGGGTGATGATTTTGATGTTTTGTCGCTCGAAACCGAAACATCCGAACAATTTTTTGCCATAGCGACAAAATTGAAAATCGTCATGCCCAGTACAATTCAACCGTTCACATGAGCTATGCGAACGTACTCTCAATACGTTCGGACGGTTAATGCGAACGATTCATCCAGGGTGACGAAATGAATTTCGTCATCTACAATCCGTGCGCACGGATATACAACATCGTCTGAACGTACATACATCACGTCTGGACGCATGCGTAAAGATGTCCGCACCATTGCTTCATTTATGACGAAATATTTATTTGTCATCCTCCAAATCCGTTTGAACTATGACACATAAAGTTTAGACGCTTGTTCTGTTTAACATGCTCGAACGTTTAGTTGTAGCATGCACACGTTTGCTACATAAAAGATCGTTTGCACGCGAAAAGAACCTTTCGGACGTGCTAATTTGACGTGATGTGTGCGCACGTATTGTTATGCGTGCGCACGTTATCAAAGCCAATTAACCGTTTGAACTTCTGCTCATTCCGTTTGAACGGTTTTCTTTGTATTTCAACTAATTTAATTAAAATTTTAAAAATAATTTACAAATAATATAAATAGAAACATATTCAATACTCATGAAATATTAAAATATCTACAAATATACAATCGTTATTAAAAGTAAATAAAATACGTAATCGATAAGAGCTAAGAAAGTATTAAAAATATATAAATCTACCCAAATTTTCGTTTGGGTGTCGAACGAGATTGCAGCTGTCCGATCTGCTCCGCCATTAGTTGCATCCTCAGTTTCTGTTGTTCCACTAGGATCCTTTGCTGCTCCTCCATCATCTTCCGATGCTCTTCGTCTTTTTTAGTTGCAGCTCTGGCATCATCTGCATCAACTCTTCGTCTTTCTTCTGTTGCTGCTCCTCCATCATCTGCAGATGCTCTCGCATCGTCTGCTCCATATCTGAAAAGAAGCGCTTCATATTTCAACTGTCTAGCCCTCATCTCTTCAATCTGTAATCTGGCCTCCTCCAACCTTCGGGACAAATCAACGGACGATACTGATAAAGATGATCAAACAGACTGTACTGAACGTCCTAAACCTCGCACGTAACCCGCTTTCGTCCCCAACACCTTACAGAAGATCTCCACTTCGGTGTATGACTTTCCCTCTGACTCGTACTGCAATTGTAACGCCTTCATTTTTCCTACAAAATTAGAAAACAAAATAAAAAATAGCACATATGAAACATAAACGCACACGAATGCATCATTAAATATAATGTTACAACTTATAAAATTTTCTCGTGCATCTTCTGATGTCTACATGCCATCCTTATTAGTATGCGTCTTTTTATAAAGCAACGCAGACTAATCTCATCAGATTCTGAAATTTTTCTGTACACCAAAAGAAATATAAAACGTGCATATTAAAATACCTAAGTCATTTATTTAAATAATAAATAATAAAAATTTAAATTTATTACTTACTAACAACGCTCTCGCGTGTTGAAAGACCTCGCTCCCGATGTGTATACAATCTTCAGCTTAGCTCTATTCTCCTTGTTGATTGCACTCCTCCTCTGCATTGTACATTTACAGTTGGACCACAATTAATAATAAAATAAAATAAACATTCAGGACGGAATAAAAATGTTTAATATGAAATTCCTCGCTCGCAAATAAATCACAAACACAAGTTCATTCTTCCTTATTCATATCGGGATACGAGTGCTCTAACGCTCTTCTTTGGAATTGAACACCAAGTAATGCTGGAACATTCTATTTCTGTGCGTCCTGTATGCTGTGTTCATCGTAGACGTCACCGTGAAACGATCCTCAGCTAGGTCGTAATCTAGTTGGAAGTTATCCTTAACATATATAACAATTAGAAAAGCAAAAAAGTTTCAACAATTAAAATTTAATAAATTATACTTACCAACACTCGGTTCATCACATATGATTTAACCCCCTCGAGGACCTCCTTCCACTTACTCGTCTCAAATGGGACATGTTGTCAAACGAGCGCACCAATATGACTCAAGAGTATTGAGGACGCATTGTCATCACTGGCTGTACGTCCATCAGGGATATGGACAGTCAGCTTTCCTCCGATGCGAGCCTTGGGTAAGGCAATCTCACGAGTACTACCCTCGAACGTGTCTGAATCCGGACGTCGATACAAATGAAGAATAAAAAATTTAAAACAAAGTTAAGCATAGAAATTTAAAAGTCATAATATTTAATTTTGATTGACGGGTAAGATACTTACACGCACAACTACTTTGGGTGCCTACTGGACTGGCTGTGTCAGGAGACGGTAATTCATTCCTATCCCTAAGTGAAGGACCCGACACTGCTAGTGTACCGAGACTACTCTCAGCTCGAACTGATGAATCACACCGAAGATGTTTCCCTCCCGCTGGCATGACGTCATCCTGTGACCAAATAAATCAATATTAGAGAAAAAAAAATGAACACAATGACACATGTTACTCAAAATGAATATAAAATAGAAACGCAAAGTAAATTGAAACGATAAAGTTACTTTAGTCCTTGGAGTCATATTCTTCAGAATCACTACAATCTTCACTGAATGATTCCGAAGAATCATCAGTTCCTTCTACTTCACGTTGTTGTTTACCACTATTATCGGTTACAGGTAGATAAGCCTCGACGTCATTTCTAGTCAATGGGATCATGTCAAAGGAGCTAAAGTCCACACCACTATTCTGAGTGTTACGAAACTGTTCACGAAAGACCATGTGAAACCTAACTCCATTCACTACACCCCGAGTAACAAAGTGCTCGTTGATTCAGACCGGATGCTAATGCGTACAAATCATCCGACACCGAACCCAGATTTTCATTGCGCATAGTTTGAACCTAAAATAGTAAACACGTGTTAACTTTGACTCTAAAAAAAATGATGACTTAAAATTAAACATTGAGCATAAACAGCCACCATTGAAGGCAAGTGTACAAGCTCAATGCTGAATGTGTATCCAGAAGACAAAAGGAGATTTGCATCGAAATTTCTAAACACATCAGTCACAATATCAGATACAATTACGCACATTATGCATATTGTAAACTCAAACTGTCCATAACGTGGACAATTCAAGAATTACACCGAGTTTCTTATCCGAACTCCATGTAATTCTTAAACGGGGGCTAAGGCTACTAATTAATGAATGCATGAACATCACAGTGAAAACCGGTCAGACGCTGTTAACCGTCCAAACATAAAATATAGGTGTTCGGAACTTTTTTGTAAAGTGTCCTGACGTATAAATTAAGTCAGGACGGTATATAGACCGTCCGACTGCGATTGTCGAACAACACAGTTCTTCGACAAACAGATGACATTTTCAACACAAATTCATGCCAAAATCAACCAAAATGACAAATATTTCAATATAAACACATCACAACAACTCCAAACTCAATTGCGATCATTTTAGACCCTAAAAATTCGAAAAACACATACTTTGATATCCTAAAATCCATGTTTTTCATCACAAAATAAAAAAAACATTTAAAACCCACTAACCTTAAATGCAATCCAATTCGAAATCCCAAATGGGTTGCTCCTTTCACACCCTTTTCAATGAGATTAACGTCTTAAATCAGCTCCCCTCTTCTCTTCTTGCTCAAATCTCTCAAATTTCTAAGTTTTGGCCGTTTCGATATACTGTCCTGCGATTTCCAGTCTTTCAAATGAATATAACCCGTTCGGACTCAAATAATAACGTTCGGATGCCTATGTGTAAAAGATTACGAGGGAAAAAATGCCGCCTAAATTTTCATACCGTCCGCACGGAGACTTACAATTGACGACACCCTTTTAGTAGCCACCAAACGACAGCGTCTGATCGCAGAAACACCGTCCGGACTCTCCATAACCTGTTCGAATGCGTTCTTCACTTTCATGGTGCTGTTTGGAAACATATAAACAATAGCGTCTCAACACTACCATCTAAAAAAAGCATTCAAACCCTGTTTAAGTTACCGTCCAGACGCTATTCTTGCGAAGTACGACACCATTCGACCTTACTGTAATACGTCCGGACGGTTATCCTCTTGTCCGAATGGTTTTGACAATCTTATTTTTTTTTCTTTCTAATATAAATAAGAGTGCAGGAGTGTAATGAAATTGGGAAAGAGTAACGAAACGAAATAATATAAAGCAAAACAAAATAACAACAGGTACAATCCCAATATACGTACTCAAAACATAAAATAAAAATAGATGTCCTCAAAATATAATAAAAGATCCTAAATATCTACTGATCGTCAATCATCAGAGAGATGCAGAACCGCCCGGACATCACTCATGTGCTCCTCAAGCAACACGACCCGCTTAGTCAAGGCAACTAGCTCTGCACTGGTAGCGACACCCTTTAGGGCCAACTGAACCTCGGACACCTGCTTCTTTAACTCAGCGTCCATGCTCACGACCTTAAGCTCCAGAGCTGCTAGTCGAGAACTGATATTACCCATCATCTCATGGGTGGGCTGCATGTCCCTCGAGTCCTTAGGAGGAGCCCTGTCCAGGATCCTGCTCCTCAGTCCCCTGAGCCAGCTCCTCTCGTCTAGCTCTAGCTGCCCGAGCAGCACCTAGCACTCGTCGTGTCTGCGCCATCGACTTTGAGAGCGTTGTCTTGTTAATCGACCCAAGTGGAAGCGCCCTCGGCTCGTCAGCACCCTCGGGTACCATCAAGTTATGCAGGAACTGGGTCAGAAGAACACCATAAGGCAACGAAATCTGAGCATCGGTCTTCAGGGCCTCAACACAGACGGATTGGTAGATGAATGATGCCATATCAACATGAAGCCCCCGTACAACTACCATGTACAAGAACTCGGCCCGGCCATAAGTCACCTCCATCGTGTGCTTCTTTGGGTCGATGGTGGAGCATAGAATCAAGTGCATGATCCTCCAAAACGGAAGCAGTTGCCCGTGAAGCATGTTGCTTCCCTCCAGGATAGCCGTATCTGGGCCCAGCAACGTCCAGAAAACCTCGGCCTTAGTAGGCCGGCCCTCCTCTGTCATTGGCACGTTAGGGAACGCTGTCACATCCCTCACGTACCCCAAAAATAAAGCGAGCTCGTCTGGCGAGAATATGATCTACACGTTCCGGACGGTCACCTCCATACTAGGCTCCTTAAGGTCCCTCGCCCGAAGTATATAAGCGTAGAACTCTCGCACCAGGTTCTTTGACGCATACTCAGTCCTCTGGAGGAACAGAAGCCAACCTGCTTGCTCCACTATCTCTGGAAGCGTCCGATCCTCAAACCGAAGCTTATAGAAATCGCCAACTGGATATGCCGCTCGACAACGACCGAGCGGGACATGATGACTGTTGTATGCTCATCCAACGATAAAGCTGGAGCAGAAGACTCCTCCGCATCAGCCTGACTGCTGGTACGCAAACGCTTGTTCATTTTCTATAATCTGCAAAAAAAACCGTTCGAACGGTTAGAACTACGTCCGAACAACAACATAAAAGGAGTCTGAACAGTATAATAAAAAAAGAAAATGTAATTTAATATAAAAAGGCGTTCAGACAGGTAAAAAAGCGTCGGACATATTTGACATAGCGTCCGGACAAAAGAAAACGACAACGTTTCATGTTTGTATAATAATTCCTCGAGTCCGGACACTTTTGGATATTCGTCCGAACTAAACACAAATAGTAAAATTTTATAACTTTTAATATAAAACAGTCCGGACGTGTTTCATGTAACGTCCGGACACAAACTAAACGACGACGTATTTCCTTTTTATACTAAAAGAAGTCCAAACAGGTTATTAGACGTCCGGACGGAATATTTAAATGTCCAGATGCTACTGGGACGACGACCGAGTTAACTCAGCCATGGCAGCATCTCAAAACCTCCCACACACTACCCAAAACACCACCAAATCACAAACAAATACACTTAACACAATCCTAACACTTAAAACAATTCATTTCTACGTAAAAATCAATAAAAAAACACAATGTAGTATACAAAAAATAGAATTGAAATCCTATATATAAAACTGTAAAAAAAAAATTTTTAAAGCAAAAATCATGTTAAAAATCAACAAAACATACCTGGATGTGATTAGAATGCGAAGATTTGACGAAGAATCAACTGAGAGTCGAGAGAGATTAGATGATAAAACGTTCGGTTTAATGAAAATGTCGAACTGTTCGCGTTTTTCATAATCCGTCAAACCCGTCCGGACAGCTCATAGACGTCCGGACGCTTTCAGCACACGTGGCCCAATGAGAGTCCTCCGCATTAAATGCCAAAATTTAAACCGTTTAAAACGGTTCGAAAAAGTAATTACATCCGGACGGTTATGGAAAGTCCAGACGGTTTCACCTGACTTCGCGCAACGTGGAAGCACACGTATGGCTGAATAAACATCAAACTACGTCCGGACGTTATCATAGGGTTCGAACGGTTACAGCTGTTTTCAACCGTCGTGTAACGTAAACACGTGTAAGCCATGCGACGGTTGCAACATACGTCCGGACGCTTACCGTGTCCTTTCGAACATTGTCGTAATATCAAATGTGTCTGGACACTCTTTTATACGTTCGAACTCTTACCTTTTAAACGCGTCACTGTTCTACCAGAGGTGGGTCCGGACGTATATTTACACCGTTCGGACGCATGGCCACATTTTTTTTCCTCTTCATTTCACACGTTTAATGTATTTCAATAAATTTAATTTATTTAAATCATTTCACTAACACAATATAATTATAACTAATCAACTATTTAAATTAAAATTATTATTACACTAATTATTATAACTAATCACCTATTTAATTGTAAATATGGTATCGTTCCGTTAACATAGCACTCGTACTAGTAACTCTTTTAATTATACTAATCGTCCATTTAAATTTTAATAAATTTAAACTAATGAAAAAACATAATTAATATGGAATATCAAACATAATTTAAATACCGAACGAAAAACACAATCATAATGTCTAGTACAAGTCGAAGACGATCCTTCTAAGGATAAATTAATAATAGCGATAAAACATAAACATGAAACTACTCCGAATCACGAGATGACTCGTCCAGATCTTGTCCGAGGACGTCACGAACATGCGCCAAATGCTCCTCTATATTATCTACACTCTGATGAGTGTCTGGAGCTGTATCGGAACGGTGTGGACAGACTTGGACAACTGGGACAATTGTTCTCTCACAGCGAACAGTTCCCTTTCCATAATATTATCTCCTCCGTCAGAGCCCTATCCGTTAGAGCAAATTTAGTTCTCCAACCGATCAAGCGGCATTGGAGCTCCATGCACAACGAATGCGTCGGCTCCACTATCGCCCGAATACTCCCCCTCAGCTCTGCTAAAAAAGCGTCCGCCCAAGCTGGTCGCTGAGTCTGTCCCCCAACATTAGTGATACTTCTCTCAGAGTGGTCCATGGTTAACCTAGCAAAAACCGTCCGAACATAAGCACAAACCGTTCGCACGCAGTTCAAACGACGACGTTTATTTTTATATGCGTCCGAAACTTAAAATTAACCAACCGAACTAAAGCGTAACGTTCGGACGAAATGCATACATCCAAACGCCATATCTGTCCAAACGGTAATTCGATGAACACAAAACAAACACCACTATAGATGAACAAAGAACGCACAAAAATTCAAAAGTATTCAATTGAAATGCATGAAATTGAAAACCAAACTCACAAAGAAGGTCTTACCTGAAGTTGTTTCGAGAGATCTTGAACGGATAGTGAAAACTTTGAGAGAAAAGTTTGAGAGAATAGAGTGAAAGTGTGATTTTGGCTAAATCTGGCCTGTTTAATTTGTCAAGAATGAGTCCGAACGGTAATATTGGGGTTCGGACTCCTATCAGGGGTTAGATTCACGCGTGGCCCAATCAAATTCAACGTCATTAAATATGACCGATTCGAGAAGCTTCTTAGAACTAAACCCGTCCGGACTGTATCTATTGGTCCGGACGGTTTCAGTGGAAGTTTTGCAACGTGGAAGCACACGACTCGCGGAAATAGCATTCATACGCATGCGACATTTTTTGTTTCGTCCGGACGTATGTATTTTTTCACGTGCGAACGCTATAGTGGAGGTCCGGACGTGATTGAGCATTCGCGACGATTTTTAATTTGTCACTATATGCTGACGATTATTATTCGTCACGTGATTCGTTCGGACGTTGTATTTGTTACGTCCGGACGTTATTGTAAAAAATTGTGACGATTCTGAACGTCACTCGGTTACGTCGATTTGGAATTTGTCACCCAGCAAAGAGTCGAACATGTTGATTGTGAGTTCGAACGGTATTTTGTATTTTGTGACTATTTTAATCGTCACTCATGCGCGACGTGTGGAATGTTGTCACACGCGACATACGTCCGAACGGTTTGGGACCTGTCCGGACGGTTTTGGCGTTCATGGGTGACTTTGGGTGACGAAATTAATGTTTTGTCATAAAAGGCCACTTTAGGTGACAAAATTTGGTTTGACACCCAAAACTTTGTCACCTAAAGCTATAATTCTTGTAGTGATTCAGAGGTTACTCTTTTGTTACACCTCTATTTTTTTTTTTTATCCAACTAATACATGATCAGACCCACATAACTTCACTACTATGAACCGTGTTTTTGAGCAACTTGCATCATTCCAGGATCTTTTTTTTGAATTACATTAATGTTACTTTCTGATCCCACAACCTCTTTTAATTAATTAGCTTTTGAGCTGCATTTCACACATTTTGATGCTATTCTTGTAGATCCAATTGGCCGCGGGAGATTTCTAAGGAAAGATGCATGCAAGCAAGAGCTGAATCTACTAGCAGTTTCTAGTTTATTTGTTTCAAAATACTCTTGTTTTAATTTGTGTTTTATGTAATAGTTAATATATCTGCGTCAGGGACAGCATGTCAGTTGCCACCTAATTTCATAGCTATATATGTTAGATCCCCACACTGGGAGTCAAATTCTATGTAAGAATTATAATTCAGAATTAGATCGAATTAATGGTACTAATTATGCATCATATATATCCACTACAACAAAAATTGGTTTTTGGGACGGATTAGAGGTCCTGCTGAGTCACATGTCTGTATTGTAGATATGTAATTACAAATAATCCATCAAAAATTTGAGTTAAGTCAACTGACAACATCAAAATTTTAGATACATATTTTTAATTTTCTTTCAACTGGAAATAGACCACATCTCATAGAATTCTCTTTTAACACGAAAGAAAAAAAAGAGAGTTGTGACCATGAATATATGTTGGATAAAACCACCATAATTAATAAGCATTCCGTAGCAGATCAGTTTCTGATGCATTTTATGCTTAATACACACAGAAAACAAGTTTTCACCAATATACGGAGCAAACTAGTAATTCTTGCTGCCGTTGCTGTAGCAAGCTTCAATATGATCTCTCTGTATCTGCAACAGGAGGAGCGATTATATGGTTTTTGTGAACAAAAGTGGTGATGTATTATAAATGTCCTTTCAATACAGCAGTACGTATATCTAGAGACACGGGTTAACACTTTTGGGCATATCCACTACGTATATATCATTCCATGAACAGGTACATGCAGATACCATTATATGTTGCCGGTGTGATGAATCCTTGCATGATACGCACTCGGCACTTGCATATATATATATATGCTCTGTTTGTATTGTGTTTGTGAGAGAGGGTGAGTGTAGGAACTTACAAAGACCAAAGGGCTTGGAAACCTCACATAACTAGCCGCACACAATCACGGGAAATATTTTAGAGATAATTGCAATGTTTTTGCGCGGCATCCATGCAAGCCCCGAACCTATCCCATTGTTGTTTTGGAAACACTGTGCGAGTTATGTATACATCACAGAGCTGTGCGAACAACAGGAAACAGTTAATGTTCCGAGTTTTTCTATCTTGTTCTTGAGGGGTAGAGTGAGATAGGGGGAAAGACGAGGAGGGAGGTAGAGTGGGAGAGCATTGGCCATAATTGGCCTGCACCACAACCGCCTACACTTCAAGAAACGTCACCATCAGCACAAGTACTGATCTCCTCACACCAGTTCGACCCGTAAGTTCAATAATTTCTGTCGGGAGAGAATTTATGTGGGTTACATACATGAAAGTCGAAAGGCAAAGGTGCATAATTTGTATGGTCAAATTCCTAATCACCTATATATGTTGGTTGAAGATGAAAGCAAATATTCCTTGGTTTACAAATAACTTTTATTAATCGATCAATTTCTTTTCCCACGAACAGAACAACATTTTCCTTAATTATTGGAGGAGTCGCTAATTGATGAATAATGAGTACAGAGTACGTGTTGGGAAAATTGTCATTCGAACATTCTCTCTTTGAGCTGTACTGGGCATTGATTATATCAGGAGCTAATAGTTATGGTCTCAATGCTATTGTCGAAGGTCATTTGGACATTGCAAAAGAGCCATTACGAAACCCTTTAGCCACTCTTTAACACTATTGTTCTGATAGCATATAAGAATGGGACGACTAATTTTGGACCAACTCGAGGACATTGGAGAATATCATAAACTATTTTCTGATCAGCTTTCCATAATGTATTCGTTGGCGCACGGGGAGATTCTCAGGCCGGGATAGAATAATAAATTATAATTAAACTGGTTATGGAATAATTTTCTTTGGAAAATATCCCTCTTCTGGTTTTGGAGTGTAAGGTTCATTACTGTCTTTACCAATCTCTTCAGTGTTCGAGCTACATTTCCCACATTCATATGTTATGTTTCTATTTTCTGATCAGCTTTCCATCAACGGCTCGTATGTCCATGAAGTCACATGACCTCTGATAGAGTTACTTGTCTAGCAAGCTGTCCAAGAGGGGGATGGATGCGCTTACAATTTGTTGAAATAAGTGAAAACGAGAGAGAGAGAGAGAGAGAGAGAGAGAGAGAGAGAACAATTTAAGATGGTTCAGCATTGTAACCTACATCCACCCTCGAGAATGTGCAAGAGGGTTACATGATTTGTCTTATTCAATATTATTCTGAGTCTGTTAAAGATGCTGTATTTATACAAAAATGAAGGAGACAAATCTCCACAAATTATCTTCACTTATGACTTCATTAATGTTTTGTAAGTTGTGCTAAGTTGAATGCAATTATCATTATTAGAAGAAACAAAAAGGAGACAAGTCTCCATAAATTAGGACCCTTTAAATTGTGGTCTAACCAAAGAACTCAATCAAGGTTCCTTAATCGAGAGCCATCAATATTTGTTAAAATTTAAAATATAAGAGAATTATTTAGACTAAGAGAAAGAGAAAAGAGATAAGAGAGACAGTTTGGTACATTGACCTACAACAATTGTGGGAAGGCCCAGGCCATGCGGCACTCTTGTATACTCTTTGGTGTAAGGATGAGCTTACATGGGGGCTTTATTTATAAGCCCTCAATTACTAGAGCCCACATTGCTTTAGCAATATTGGACTCTTAACACTCCCCCGCAAACCCAAGTTGAGTTTGGACTTACAAAAATAATCCCCAATAAGAAAAAAAGTTGCCATGAAAAGTATCGTAAATACGGTTTGTGGCAGACGAGGTTGCCATAAGTAGGGATATCATCGAAAAATATGCCAAAAGTTCAACGGAGTGGTGTTGAACAAGGCATTGGAAAGCGTGAGAGACGATGTTGAAAGTTCATCGGATTAATGCGGACGGCGTGTCAGAAAGCTTCAGAGAAGATGCCAAATAGGGTGTTGGAAAGCCCTAGAGAAGATGCTGAAAGTTCAACGGAATGATGTTGAACCAGCGTAGATCTCCCAATAAAAGATAAACATAAGTAGGTCATAATGTTGCTGAAATTGCCAATGGACTAGATTGGGCCTGGACTTGAATTAGACCAGACGCAACTGAGCTTGAACTAAACCGAACTGGGCCTAAACTAGGTCAAGCTGGGCCAACAAAAGTTTTACCTAGATTGAGCAAACAAGGCCACAAGGACGAAATGCCACTTCTAGTTGTTCCCTCCTATCATTTTTTCTTAGAAAAAAATGATCGTATAAATCTTGATTCAATCGGAAGTTTTTTTAGTTCTATAAGTCGTGAATTTGTGCAAATACCTACGAAATTAGTTATGAGTTTGGATGCTTTTTGCATTCAACTGTATAGTAAATTTGCTTTAATTTTCTTTGAAAATAGAGCAATAAATTTCATTATGGGAGATTTTTGTAGGAGTAATTTGTCATGTGTTCGGGCAAAACGATTTAATGTGGTTTGGTCTTGCAATCTATGCCCATCAAAAAATAGTGTAGATGTGTTTTGCATTTAACTATTTTGTAATTGGATATCAATTTTTTTTTCTCCTTGAAAAAGGCTTAAGGCATTACTCAAAAAGTCATATATCTTTAGAAGATCAGTCGATTTGCTGTCTTGGCTTAGAACGTCTCTTCATTATCTACAAAAATTTACTTATTTACATAAAAGGGAAACATCATCCAATTGAACTATGTGGTCGATGTCATTTTGGGTACAAACTAATTTTTTGATATTATGCCTTCGAAATATCAAAATTCATCAGTATGCACCTTCTGAAATAAGATGGCTTAATGTGACGATCTTGGTAGTTTCACGTTTAGACACCCAAAATGACATTTGCCGCTTAGTTTAATTGGAGGTTTAATCAAAATAGTTGATTTGACATGATATGTTGCCAATTGATCATCCTTCTTCAACCCTTGTGTACCTTGAAACTAACTGCACCCCATTAATATATTAACCTTTGCATAATCCAAAAGATAATGTAACAAACTGTTTTATAATTATAGGACAGCCAAAAGGCATTGCTTAAACATAAAGTCAACTGTAGGACAGCCAAATATCATAACTTCCAGACATCGCCTCTTAAAGCGAAAATAATAAAGAAAGTATTTTCACTGGATTATCTGTAATAATATCATAGCTAAATTAACTGTATCCCACGCAAGGGTACCCCAAGATAAGAAAGTTTTAATAGTGGAAGAGTTGCGATGGCTAGGGAATGTGCTTACAAAATTATGGTGGTGATGATTTTACTTGGTTATGCTCATTCTTATTAAAGCGCAAGCTCATGACCCAATTGCCCCAACAAAGGTACAACCGACCAAGTCAAAACGAAAGGATGAGACTACTTGGTCTTCATTACCTATCCCGCATTGTCATCATTCCTATGAATTTGATAATATTCAAAGCCCCATTTCAAGTTGTCTTGAAGGAAAAATTGGAAGTTGTCGACAAATATGGCTACTTTACAAGTTTAGATATTGTTTCTATATCCTAGTGCATCCTGATTCACCAGGACAACCTCAACAACCCAATAGTCCTAGACGTTGAATGGTGCTTCGAAGATTGCAAAGATAATGGGAAGGCCATTTTCCTTTTGCTTGTAAGATTGTTATGAAAAGCATGTCAAACAACACTCAAATGTCGTTTACATGTGGAATCCATGATCTCCAATATTGATTTGGTAAGAGTTTCTAATTACTGTATCTCTTTAATCTTATATAGATATAGAATGCCACAACAAAAATACAAATCATTGTACAACACTGTAAGGATGATCAAAATTACCATAAGAACTGGAATTCCAGCTCTTGTAGGCTCACTCTGCCTAGAATCAGAGTCGGTACTGATACCCAATTCTAAGGAATCGAACTAGGAATCGGAATTCTAACTGGGACATTAAGAAATTCTAGTTCCGCTTGTTTTTTATTTCTTTTCAAAATTTAAATATCAAATGATTTTGTTTTTGTTAGTTCTTAATATTTAAGTTTTGGCCTCATATTCCTTATCAATTGAGACTGGTAATCATCAGAGTTCTGATGGTTGAGGTGCTAGAGTTCTAGTAGTCATTGAAGCAAATTTCCTAGGAGAAAATCTGCTAAAGAGAAGATTCGGAGTTCCGAGTCAACCGCTTGGTACGGGTTTCAAATAGGTTATTTGAATTTCTTAGATTGGGTCTTGTAAGTTAGCAAAGGTTTGCTATATTTAAGGTCACCGATTATAAATGTTGTTCTCCTAGTTGATTGGTTAAGTGGCGTGGCACCTATAGCAAATTACCGCATTTGGGTGTGTAAGGGTTTGCTTTAATCTTTTAATTACCTATTCACGCCCTCTAGATATAATTAGGGTCTAAAGCATGTCCCACAATTTTGATAATTAAATTTAAATAAAGAAAATGAAAACCCTAGACCAAACGACACTGTTTGTTCCAAGGCTCATTAACCCCAACTTCCAATAATCTCCCCCATACGGCTCACCCTCTTTGGTCTCGTGTCTCTCTCTCTCTCATTAATTGGTTCCACTTTGTCCATGACCTCTCTGGCTCTTAGCCTCCTCTCCTTTCTTTGCTTGCCTTGGCACCGTAGACATTGGCTGAGCCCAAGACGCAGGGTCATCTCTTAGACTATTCGTCGTCGGACCTCAACCACAAATCGTGATTCCCATCTCCCATTCTTATCCTATTTCTTTTGATTATTTGTCGTTTTATTTTATTTATTTCTTTGTTTCACAATTTTACTAACATTTTTTAATTTCCTGTTCTGTTAGGGTTTTGATTAGGGCCTAAAATTTGGGAATTTTACTAATATCTTCTAATCAACAGTCAATCTAATACTTTTGTGATTGATTTGTGTTGCAAATCTGCAATTTTTGCGACTGATTTGGTCCTTTAGATTTTGGATTTGATTGTTTTCCACCTAGATTGTTCATTACAGAAATTCTGGTAACCAATTCCAAAGCATACGTACACACACACAAGAACAACATGTATCGATCTCCAATAATTGCTCATGAATTTTTTGTTATTTATATCACAAAGAATGTTTTTTTTTTTGGCGTTAAAATTAGTGTATGTAGTTAGCACATAAGACTCAAAATTAATGGATTAGTTTTCTAATCTACGAGCATTTGAGCAGCTTATGTCGGGACAAGATATAATTCCGAGGTTACTCTTTTGTTAAACCTCTAATTTTTTTTTTTAATCCAATTAATACATGATCAGAACCACATAACTTCAATACTATGAACCTTGTTTCTGAGAAATGCAGTTTTTGAGCAACTTGCATCATTCCAGGATCTTTTTTTATTTTTTTGTTTTTACATTAATGTTAGTTTCTGATCCCTCAACCTCTTTTAATTAATTAGCTTTTGAGCTGCATTTTACACATTTTGATGCTATTCTTGTAGATCCAACCGGCTGCGCGGGAGATTTCTCAGGCAAGTTGCACGCAAGCAAGAGCAGTTTTTAGTTTATTTGTTTCAAAATACTCTTGTACTTTAATTTGTGTTTTACGTAATAAGTTATATTTGCGTCAGGGACAGCGTGCCACCTGATTTAATATATAGCTATATATATATATATATTAGATCCCACAGTACTGGGAGTAGAATTCTATATGATAATTATAATGCAGAATTAGATCGAATTAATGGGATACTAGATTATGCATCACATACATCATAGCTATAAATCGTATTCAACTGGGCAAGCAAAATTTCAGCTAAGCTAGCTCTCTAGTTAATTGTCCTATGTACAACACCAAAAAATCCTAATACATATTTATACTGTAGTATTTATATTATATATATGTGTTAAAATATTTATTGTATCACCTATTTATGCTTTCCGCATCTATCTGAAATGGATTTATTTTCATATACGCGCATGTTTATGTTTTTCTAATATTTGCCACTAAATTTGATTGGTCACCATAGCTGAATTGTTTTTCTTGTACGTAGTTGCAATGTGAGATCTATATAGGAGTTTTTCTACTTTGAATACAAACCCACATGAGATCTTTAATAATACACTTTTTTTGTTTGCCTTAATCAGTCCACTAGTCCTTGAAGTATAATCGAATTTCAAACTGGTCTCTAAGGTTTATTTCATCCTATACTAGTCCCTGGGAAATCTTTCGTGTCCTGGTCATTCCGTCAACTTTGTTGGCCCTTTAATTGACATAATAAATCTCATGTGGCTAATGGGAACATGTCACCATCGATTGGAAGTCACTCGAGGGAGTGTTATCTTTACAAACAACATGTTTTTTTTCCTTCTTCTTCTTCTTTTCTGGTAGTACAAAAGACTTGTTTAGAATGACATTTTAGGTCCAACATGACATTTTGTGAAAGGACTAAAGTGCCCAGCACCTGTGAACAAACAATATTTAGACCCGTAATAGTACCCAATGAACCTAGAGGCCGGGGGCGAATAGGTTTTCTAAAAATCTACTTTCAAATAGGTTCACGTACTAGTTCGATTACATTCGAATAGGTTCACATGCTAGTTCTTTACCGTTTGAATATTTACTACCCCTTCCTTCTGAACGCATGCGAACGGTATCAAACTGAGGAAGCTTTACCATTTGAATCCGTTCAAAGATGTTCAACCCTCTATGATGCAAAACGTAGCGACACCTAAGAATTGTATGAGCAATTTTGCATACGAGAGTTAGAAAGGTGTAGAACGGCATTGAACAAACTTGAAAATAAGTGTTGGAACAGCGTAGAACGGTATCTAACTCTGTGCCAAGGACCGTTGGATAACATTCGAATATAATCGAACAATTCTGAAAGTTCTTGATTTCCATTTGGACGGTATGGCACATCAGAAAACGACACTATCCGACAGAATTTCGAACAGTTATGAAGTGCGATGACATTCGAATGGAGGTATTTGGAATGAAATCCATTTTAGGTGACACACTTATACACATTTAGTGATAGACATGTGCATCCTAAAAAAATGCCAATTCTTGTGTGACGGAAATAAAAACTGTCTCGAAAAGATATTCTTTGGGACGGATTTATTGTTCAGTCCAAAAAATCCTTTCTTGGCAAGGTTATTGGGACAAACCTCAGGATGGACCAAATTCATCCTGTAAGAGTTTTTGGGAAGGAATTCATTTTTTTTGGGACAGATAAAAAATTATTATTTCTTTGTAGTGTGAGCAGGAGCTATTACGTTAACGATTTGATACGGTAATTGCCACCTCTAGTTGCCCTCTCTTACCATTTTTGCTTAGAAAAAAAAAATGCTACAGCTCTAGATTCGATCGGATCGAGGTTTTTCAGTTCTAGAAGTTGTGAATTCGTGCAATATATAGCAACGAAAATTTTTTGAGTTTGGATGATCTACACTGGATGCTATCTGCCTATCTCAATAGCAGCACACCAAGCAACGTGTCTGCTTCTCCTGACATATTCTTAATTCTGAGGATATAATAAGCCCAGTATTTTTGTACACCCAGCTGCAGAATTTTAAACTTCAAACAAATTCATTATAATTATTCCGTTGATTAAACACTAAAACTCCCACTACGTACAAGAAAGAGGAAACTACATTTTGCCCCGATGAAGACATAAAAACATGGCCTTTACATATTCCAACCAAAAAACAAAGCAAACCACTGACATTAAGAAATAGAAGGCTGAACCTAATGGTTGTCTTGCTAACAGAGCCAGTGAGGGCAAAAAGAAAAAACACAAACCTGCGGCGTTAAATCAGACACTCAATTAGCATAGTAAAAATACTATTACAGAGGCCTCATTGAACTTGTGGTTACGACACAAATATTGATTATAAATAAATACAAATATCATGAACCTGTTGCTGAAATGCAGTGACAACAATTTCTTCTACAAGAAGAGTCTCGCTTCAATTTCTTCTAGTTGGGTGATTTCACGAATGCTAACAACTCCAAAATTTCAGTCCGTAGATATTATATTGGGCAAAGACGAGTGGGGTGTGAGCTGCTGCTTCAATTATGAAGAAAGACGGACAAGGAGAACGAGAGAGAGAACAGAAAAAGAGGGGGAAGAGATCACGAGCTGTGTACATGTGTGATTCCTTTATTTTTTTAATTAACTTTTGCCTGTGGCACTACAAAAAAAAAAAGAGAGAACTTTTGCATTGTCTCAAGAAATCAGCACATCTTTAAACAATGCAACTTATGGCAACCAATAATGAGAACTTTTATGTGTGGGTCCCAACTTATATACCGTTCTTTTTTTTTCTTCTTCTTCTTTTTAAAAATGCAATGGCAGCTACATTCTTTTACTGTCTCTTCCGTTGTGTTAATTCTATGACTTTTACCAACCATATCTTTGACTGGTTGCAAAGGAGTCATCATTTGTGACCATTAAATGTTGGTTTCCATTGTTTAACTTTTAACGACCAATCATCTTGTTGATAATGTGTATATTGAAACCAAAAATAACTACCAACTTGAATACATACCAAAAAGTATTATTAGCAACGAACCTTGATATTCTTTTGCTAAAAGTTAACTATTGGCAACAACATTTAACTGGTGGCGAAAACTTTGGGTTGCTATAGCCCCCTTTTTCTTGTAGTGACAGTAGTTTTAAGAATGTAGATGCTTTTTGGGCTTGACTATTTTGCAATTGGATGACATTTTTTTTTCTCTAGCTTGAAGAAGGCATAAGTCTAACTTTGGGCATTACTCAAAAAGTCATATATCTTTGCAAGATCAGTTGATTTATTGGCTTGGCTTCAAACGTCTCTCACTCAAACGAGGGTAAAATTGTCTTTTCACATAAGGAGAAGGTCACGTGTATGTTACGTGAGATATAATCCGTTCGACATAATGGCTTCAGTTGGCTGAAGGATGAAATTGCAATGAGAAGTATAGTTTTTTAGGGTGAGTTGCAACGAGTTAAAGTTTGCGGGGTATTTGAGAGCCAAATGGTAGCGTGAGGGGAGAAATTGTAATTAACCCTATATTAACCTTTCGCAGAATTCAAAAGAGTATTGGTACTGTTTCACAACTCTAGGACAGCCAAAAGGCATTGTCTTTTTTTTCTTTGTAGATAAAAGGCATTGCTTTAACTTAACGTCACCTAGATGAAAACGAACATCACCTTCCAAATATCATAATTTCTAGATATCGCCTATTAAAGCGAAAATAATAAAGAATATCATAAGCTAAATTATCTATATTCCAAGGGTCTCTAGTAGTGGATTTACTGATTTAAATTCCCAAGATAAGAAAGTTTTAATAGTGGCAGAGTTGCGATGGCTGGGAATATGCTTGCAAAATTATGGTGGTGATGATTGTGCTAGTTATGCTCATTCTTATTGAAGCGCAAGCTCATGACCTAGCTGCCCCAACAAAGGTACATCCAACCAGGTCAAAACAAAAGGATGAGACTACTTGGTATTCATTTCCTATCCCGCATCGTCGTCATTCCTATGAATTTGATAATATTCAAAGCCCCATTTCAAGTTGTCTTGAAGGAAACTTTGGAATTTGTCGACAAATATGCCTACTTCACAAGGAGGAATATCCTTACTGTATCCTAGGAAGTTTTGTGGAGTGCATCCTGATTCACAAGGACAACCTCAGCGACCCAATGGTCCTAGACATCAAAAGGTGCTTCGAAGATTGCAAATTGAGAATGGGAGGGACATATACGACAAAATTTCCCTTTTATTTGTTAGACTGTTACAAAAGCATGTCAAACAAGACTCAGATGTCGTTTACACATGGAATCCTGATGTCTAATATTGATTTGGTAAGAGTTTCTAATTATTCTATCTATTTAATCTATATAGAATGTGCCAAGAAAAACACAAATCAGAGTACAATATTAGCTAGGAGTGATCCCAATTACTACAAGAACCAAAATTATGGCTCTCGTTCCAGTATTCGGCTTCGTTAGGCTCACTTTGCTAGAATCAGGCCCAGTACTGGTACCCAATTTTGGGATAAAGCTGAAACCATACTCGAAACCGGAATTTCGATTGGGACTGGCAGAAATTAGGGTTCTGCCTATTTTATTTTTTTATTTTTAAATATAATTACCAAATGACATTGTCTTTGTTAGTTTTTAATGTTTAAGTGTTGTATTATATTCCGTTTCAATTGAGTCGTGTAAGAAACGTGGTCTTGGATGAATATGTTGAAGTAAAGCATGTTGTAAAGAACGAGTTGAAGTGCTCACCTAGTTATAGTTTAGGAGAAAACAAAGTATTTGAAAATGTTCTAGTAATGCTAAGCTAGCCTTGGGTGAGCCTGGAGTTTGATACTAGAACACAGAGTATTGGAGTTTATTTGAGGCTTGAGGGTACGCCAAGCTTGACTCAATCAAAAAATAACAAAATATAGTTGTCATACCCACCTCTGTTATAAACTCATTTTAGACGGTGAAACTCATTACCTATTCCCTCAAAAACGAATGGAATATTCCAGAAAAATTGAGAAAACCTTTAGAGAGAGACCAGAGCTTATATTCCCAATTCTTGAAAAATAAAGAACCAAAAACCTTTCTCCTTTGTTGATCAAGAAAGACAATCACCACCTTGAAAATCCTACCATTTGTGGGGTTAATCATCATAGTTCCGATGGTTGACGTGCTGGAGTTCCAGTAGTCATTGAAAATCCTATGATTTGTGCGGTTGGATCATTTGAATTTCTTCGATTGGGTCTTGTAATTAGCGAAGGTTTTGCTATATTCAAGGTCACCAATTGTAAGTGTTATTCTCTTAATGGATTGGTCAAGTGGTGTACTGGTGCCCGAAGTGGTTGAAGTTTGAATTTTGATTTTTACATTTGGGTATGTAAGGTTTTGTTTTAATCTTTAATTATCTATTCACCCCACCCCCCCCCCCCCCAAGTATAGTTAGGGTATAAAGCCATTCCCACAATTTTGATAATTAAGTTTATTACCAAGTTCCAATCATGGTCTCCCCCATACAACTCACTCCCTCTGTTTCTCGTCTCTCTTAGCCCTCTTCCCTCTCTCTCTCACCCTAACCCTAATTATTAATAGGATGCATTTTGTCCCTTCTCTCTCTCTCTCTCACAGCTTCATCTCCTCTCTTTTGGTCATGGCACCATGGACATTGGCTGAGCTCGAGAAGTACAACCATCTCTTGGATTCTGCTCGTTGTACCTCAACCTTATCCTATTTATTTCAATTAATTATTTTTTATTATATTTATTTCTTTGATTCACAATTTTACTAACAATTTTCAATTTCACATTCTGTTAGGGTTTCAATTAGGGCCTAAAATTTGGGAATTTTACTAAGATTATCTAATCAATGGTGAATCTAATATTTTGTTGATTGATTTGGGTTGCAAATCTAAAATTTTTGTAACCTATTTCGTCCTTTAGATTTTGGATTTAGTTGTTTTCTGTCTAGATTGTTCATTACCAAAGTTCTAGTAACCAGTTACAAAATTTACATAAAAGGGAAAAACCGTCCAATCGAACTATGTGGTCAATGTCATTTTGGGTACAAACTAATTTTTTCATATTATGCCCTCAAAATATCAAAATTCATCAATCATCAATATGTACCTTCTAAAATAGGATGATAAATTCTAGGGATGAAATGTGCAAGAAATAAGTCCTATGACACGATTTTGACGGTCGAATAATTGTTGGCTTTTGTTCACAATCGATATTTTGATGATTTCAATAAATAGATTAAGTTTACAAAATGACATCTTCAAAGACAAAGACATTTTTATCAAAGAGCCAAAAACAAGGAGATTGAGGATCAAGAAGATGCAAGGAGCTCAAAAGTGAAGATTCAAGACCATAGGGTATAACCTTGTAACTCTTAGTTTCACTTTTGACAAGGATTTGAATCACACACTTGCATATTTTCAAATCGTGCATAATTTTTATCACATGTTTGACAACCAAAATGCACTTTAAATGTTTTCAAATCATCCCTATATAAACTCCAAGCCTTGGCTATACTTTTGGAAAGTTGGTTTTTGAAGTGGGATTTCAAAATCGTCAAAAAAGGGCTTTTTAATTGTAGTAGTCTATGAAAATGATTTGTAACGGTCGCATCTGCTTCATGTAGCTGTCGACCGCTACATGAAGCAAACGATGAGACAAAATTTGACAGCATTCAAATTTTATGATCGTTGAGCAACGGCTAGTTGAAGCGGTCGACCGGTACAACGGTAAAATTGTCAGATCGACCCCCAACGGCTAGAAACGGCTAGTTTTTATTTGTGGCCTATATAAAGACCTTCCTAATGTCTCAAAACAAGAGAGAACGACCACATATCATTTTACATAGCTTGAGAAATATCTTAAACCTTCTTATTCCATATTTCTCATATCATTCACACAAATTACTTTCATATCCTTGTCATTGTGTGAATCAAAGAGATAGAGCTTTCCATTTTCATATCCACTCTTTGAGAGAGTTTATTCTTGTATCTTTATATCCAAAAGAGGTGATTCCTTTAGTGAGGTTGTTCACTAAAGAAGAAGCTTAGAGAGGGTATATCTCAAGCTTGGTTGGGTTGTGAGTGGTGAGCTCAAAAATCACTTGGGTTGTGAGTGTTGAGCCCGGGAAAGCACTTATAAGGTTCTCTAGCACCCAAAGCTAGAGTGTACACTATTTGGAAGATAGTGGGAAAACCTCAAGACTCGGTAAAGAGCTTGAGGGGTGGATGTAGGGTTTGCCGAACCACCTAAAATCTCATGTTTGCTTCTCTAATTACTCTTTACATTTAGCACTTATTTACTTATCGCATCAATACTTGTTTAAATATTTGTGCTAAACTAGTCTTTACTTTGCAAATACAACTTTGGGGGTTAAAAGCGAAAAAGTTTGGAAAACTCAATTCACCCCCTCTCTTGGGTTGCCTTAATCCTTAGACTTACAATAATGTCAAAATCTTAACATCATTGTAGTTTTGAAATAAGATGGCTTAATGTGACGATCTTGGTAGTTTCAAGTTTGGACATCAAAAATGACATTTGCCGCTTAGTTTAATTGGAGGTGCAAAGATGTGTAATTTTTCGCCTTACATATGATTTGTATATCATAGATTTTAAACCAACCACTATTTTTTCTATACCATCAAAATAGTTGATTTGACATGATATGTTGCCAATTGATCATCCCTCTTCAACCCTTGCGTACCTTGAAATGAACTGCACCCCCATTAATATATTAGCCTTTGACAAAATGCAAAAGGTAATGTAAAAATTGTTTTTCAACTGTACGACAGCCAAAAGGCATTGCTTTAACATAAAGCCAACTGTAGGAAAGCCAAATATCATAACTTCTAGAGATCGCCTCTTAAAGCAAAAATTATAAAGAAAGTTCTAACACTGGATTATCTGTAATAATTTCATATATAGCTAAAGTAAATGTATTCCAAGGGTCTCTAGTTGTGGATTTTACTATTGATTACTTTTCTAAATTAAACACCCAAGATAAGAATGTTTTAACAGTGGCAAAGTTGCGATGGCTTGGGAATGTGCTTGCAAAATTATGGAGGTGATGATTGTGCTGGTTATGCTCATTCTTATTGACGTGCAAACTCATGACCCAACTGCCCCAACAAAGGTACAACGTCCGACCACATCAAAACGAAAAGACGAGACTACTTGGTCTTCATTTCCTATCCCACATCATTGTCATTCCGATAAATTTTATAATTTCCAAAGCCCCATTTCTAGCTGTCTTGAAGTAAAAATTGGACAATGTTGACAAAGATGGCTACTTCACAAGGAGGAATATCCGCGTTGTATCGTAAGAAGTTTTGTGGAGTGCATCACTATTCATGAGGACAACTTCAGCGACCCAAAGTTCCTAGACGTTGAATGGTGCTTCCAAGATTGCCTATTGAGAAAGGGAGTGCAATATACCCGTATTTTTAATTTGTTTGTTAGACTGTTATGGAAAGCATGCCAAACAACACTCAGATGTCGTTTACACGTTGAATCCATGATCTCCAACATTGATTTGGTAAGAGTTTTCTAATTATTGTATCTCCTTAATATATATATAATGCCCCAACAAAAATACAAATCACTGTACAAAACTAAGGGTGACCAAAATTACCGTGAGAACCAAATTTCGATTCCTCTATCCTCACTCTACCTAGAATCAGAGTCGATACCGATACCCAATTTTGGAGAACCAGACTCGAAATCGGAATTCTGACTGGGACATGCAAAAATGATATCATGTTTGTTAGATCTTACTGTTTAAGTGTAGGCATTATATTCCATATCAATTGAGTCTTGTAATCATCAGAGTTCTGATGGTTGACTTGTTGAAGTTCTAGTAGTCATTGAAGCAAGTTTCCTAGAAGAAAATCTACTGAAGAGAAGATTCGGAGTTCCGAGTCAACTGCTTGGTGCGGGTTCAAATGGGTAATTTGGATTACTTTGATTGGGTCTTGTAAGTTAGCAAAGGTTTGCTATATTTAAAGTCACCAATCGTAAATGTTGCTCTCCTAGTGGATTGGTTAAGTGGCATGGCGCCCGTGCATTATCTTTATAAAAGACTTGTCAAGAATGATATTTTAGGTCCATCGTAACATTTTGTGAAAGGATTGAACCGCCCAGCACCTGCAATTCAACCACACTGATCGTTCCATATCCTAGGTCTTAATACTAGACTCACACTGACACCTTTGTTGATTTTAAGGGCAGCGAATTCCTATTCTGGCTCTTTTCAGTCTTTTTTCCAGCTTGACTTAATTAAGATCGGCTACATTTTAATCATAAGTTAAATTATGTACTTTGCTTATCCTATAATTGGAGTACTACAGTCACTACAAGTCTTAGGGCTTTTGTATATGGTAGAAATTAAATAGAAGGTTAGTCTTTTTTCCTTGTTTTCCTGTCATCTATTTCGGGGCACATAATTGATTCCGAAGTGGGGAGGTAGTTCTGGCAAGCACAAGATCGTTCTTTGCGTAGTAGTCTTTTATGGGAGGCAAGAAGGGCAAGAAATTAAACAAAAGGTTAGGAATCTTCAACATATATATGTTTTTTTTTTGAATTAGGAAATTATGATATTTCCAAGAAATATGGCTTTATTTAGTGCTTTGCTTAAGGTAATTTAAATGAAGTAAAAAAAGTGAGATGTCAAGGAAAAATAACTTGCCACAAACTTTTTCAGCTGTTAATGCTACTTTTGGCCATAATTACGTACCAATATCCAATGTTGAGATGCACGTAGCTTTGCTTGACAAAATCTTTAAACTGCTAATTAACTAGGTACTATCAAACGGACTTCCTGCAATTAATCAAGGCTTAAATGCACTTCATACCCCTGCGAGATGCTAATGTTGCAAACATATCCCTGTGGTGCAAAAAGTTAGTTTTGTATCCCTGAGGTACTCTTTCTGATGCAAAAATACCCCTCCATCAGTTTCCGTTTAAAAAATTAACGTGAGGTGGTGACGTGGCATGCATCTAATACGTCAGCACGAATCAAAATGTGTCATGTGTCCTCTGGGCCCACGAGCTCCAAATCATATGCCCAGTCAGCTTATCCCAAATTACAATTCTTTTTAATGACATGGCATTTGGTGTTGAGTGGCTGCTAATTGGGCATCTGATGTGGAGCTCTTGGGCCAAGAGGACGCATGATGCTTTTTATTCATGCTGACTTGTTAGATGCATGTCACATCACCATCTCACATTAATTTTTTTAAATGGAGAACGGAGGGGTATTTTTGCATCAAAAAGCGAACCCCAGGGATACAAAACTAACTTTTTGTACCACAAAGATATTTTTGCAACATTAGCATACCATAGAGGTATGAGGTGCATTTAAGCCATTAATCAATACACTTATTTTTTTTTTTGGGTATATTTTGCTGAACACTTTCACGTGTTAGTCCAATACGATCTGACACATTGGGTTAACAATTTCACTCATAGTAGGATGAGATTTGTTGGACTTAGTAGGATGAGATCTCTTTCATCTAGGTCGGTTTTCTCAGCTGTAGACCAATAGACGGTTGATAGTCATGGACCCAAAGAAACTAGCTAGCACGATGCAGGCAAGTATTGAAGAGCTCCTACTAGAGGGTCCATCATTTTTTGAAGAGGGATATATTTCATCAAAATAGCTATAAATTAAAAATGAAATGATCATAGCATGAGTGCCAGTGATTAAAAATCATCTACTTAGACCAATATAAAAAGGGATAAATGATGAAGATAAACGGTGACTACAGATTGATCCAATAAGCATTTGGCGAAGCCAACACCATGCAGTGATTGAGTGCATTTGGAGAACCAAGGCTGTGGGGCTTGTTTGAGGCCAAAAATTGCTTTGAAAAGGCAGCAAACATGATTAGGCGAGATTGATCCACAAAGCCCCTTGACTGTTCCATGAAGTTCTCCTCAATGAGTTGACCATGAAGAAAAGCATTAGAGTCGACGTTAAGTTGACAAACTGGCATTTTTTTTTTTTTTGGAGCAAATACCAGACCATTCTTATTAAAAACAACACAAACGGCCATCAAACAGAGTTCAAAAAACAGCAAGAAAAGCGAAAGTCAGGGGGGGTCAAATCCCTCATAAACCCACGGAGAAGAACCATGCGCTTAGCGAAGGGGGATGTCTCCCTCGAACTTGGAGGAAGTGGCTCATTGAGCAATGAGGTGCAAAAGTGAATTTGCACTACGTGGAACAGAAAGCCAAACACAGGAAAGGAACAGACTAACATCCAGAAGCTGATTCTGGATAAGAGAATCAACCTGCCAGCGACAGATAGTTGGGTCCTTAAGGGTGCCACAGACCATCGAAGAGTCCCCTTCCACAATGATATCAGAGAAAAGGTGGGAACTTGCCACCCTAACAGCCAGGCAAGTAGCCTTAAATTCCCCCACCAAGGGATCTAAAGCAAGAAGGATGGAGGATGCCGCTCACAAAATATGCCCCGAATGATCACGGCACAAGCAGGCTACAACAGAGAAAGACAGACGAATAGTCCATTCAACCAGAGGAGACAAGCTAACCGGAGTACTCCAAGCTCGCAAATGCTCACGAGAGACATGCAGCACTTGGAAGGCAAAACGAGGAACATCCAGATAGGGCTTACCATGGGCTACCCGGTTTCTGAGAAACCAAATGAGGTCCATCAAATTGACTGCAAAAAGCTGAAAGAAATGGCAATCCTCCTGAGGGATACCCAACTGACCAGAGGGGTCAAGAATGCACCGAAGCCAATCAGGTAAAAGAGAATTCTAGGAAAAAAAACACTATCAATACCACAAGGGGAAGCATGCCAAGCAATGCGAGCAAAAGGGCAGAAGAACAAATGACAAGCACCAGGTTCCCTAGACCACCCTGTTAGCTTATACTCACAATCAATGTTTTGATGATAACAATAGAAGTAATTGAAATGAGAAGTAAAGAAGATCGAAATTCAGCATGGAGCAATCAAGCAACATCCATTTCAATGGAATTGGCTCTTAAAGTGAAGACTAAAATTACTGGGGTAATTTTGTAACTCTAAGACTTCACTTTAACAAGAATTTGAACCACACACTTGCATAAGTCTTCAAAACTTGCATAAACCGTTTTACCACTTGTTAGAAGATTAAAAATATTTTTTAATGGCTTCAAATTATCCCAATTAAACTCTCAAACCTTTTATATACTTATGAAAAATTAGTGTTTAAAATTGGGAGTTTTGAGTTACTCAACATCGTGGTTTTAAATCAACCGGATCATGTACTTAAGCTGTAGAGGTCGACAGGCTGGTTAAGCAGTCGACCGGACTACGACCGCTTGGTGTAGCGGTCAATCGGTTTGCTTTAAAAAAAGAGTCATTCTAAGTTTTGACATTATGACCGTTGGGTAACGGAAACTTGCAGCGGTGGATCGGCTCGTTGTGAAATTTGACAAATTGACTCGTAACGGATATTTTTATTATGAGGCCTATATAAAGTCATTTTTAAGCATTTTAAATGGTGCTAAACGACCAAAATCATTTTACTAAGGCTAAGAGTAATCAAAAAACCTTTGAATCCTTCTTCTAACATCATTCACACATAATATCACTTTCACATCCTTGTTATTGTGTGAAGCCTAAGAGATAAAAATTTTCATTGTAACATCTACTCCATCAAGGGAGTCTTAGTGGGCATTTTCGTTCATCCTTATACACTTCTAAGAGAGTGATTCTCTTGTTTCCTTTTCGGTGAGTTGTTCATCGAAAGAAGGAGTTTGGAGAGGTTTGTTCTCAAACTCGTTCTTGAGGCTTGAAGAGGTGTTTCTCAAGCTCAAGTGTAAGGAAACCTTTCCCTTGATTGAAGAGAGCATAATGGAGAAACCCCAAGGCTCGGTAAAGGAGCTTAAGGGGTGGAAGTAGACGGGTTTTGCCAAACCACCTAAAAATCTTTGTTTGCTTCTCTTCTCTTATATCCTTACTTTGTGCTACTAGTTTCTTGTTCTAAGTTTTATTTGTATATTTGTGTTGCAATATATATTCTTGTGTTTAATCTCTTATTGCAATTGATTCTCTTTGTGGGACTTGTAGCCAACAAACACTTTTTAGGATGAGTTTCAAAAAAAATTTGAAACTCAATTCGCCCCCCGCTTGGGTTGCCTTAATCTTAGGATTTACACATCCTGCAATAATTGAGACAATACTAGCCTGGGTTGGAACAATCTTCCAAACCACCTTCCAAAAAAATAATTTCAGGCGAGCAAGGATTTTAAGACGCCACAAAGTGTTCCACTCCACCGAAGTTGGGAGATTAATAGACGCCAAATGGGAGGGAACAAGCACCTGGCTGGTCTGGTCAACTGATAAATGTCCGGAAGTCTAATTTAGTTATTAAACTTAATTAGAGTTTATTTCCAATAATATTTTAATGGAGAGGTTATGTCTTTTAGTATTCTCATAGGTTACAAAGTTGAAGAGTTAGAGACCTTTTTAATATTCTCATTATGTGGGGGTTAAATGAGATTTACTATAGTGAATTATGTGAGATTTATTTAGGTGTTATGTTTTAGAAGTTGTAAAGTCTCATTGTGGACTATAAATATCCATGTAACCTTTTTGTTATTTCTTAAGTAAGTGGAATAAAGCCTTTGTTGAAGTATTTTATTTTCTCCACTTTGCTTCATAGACAAATTATTGAGTGTAGCCCAATCCAACAAAGTGGTATCAGAGCCAAGTTCTTGATCCTAGAAAAATGGCCAATTCCACATTTCCCTTTCATTTTCCTCTCCTTTCGAAAAACAATTTTGATAATTGGTGCATTCGAATGAAGGCGTTGCTTGGATCCCAAGATGCATGGGATGTTGTAGAGAAAGGCTTTGAAGAGCCTAGTGAGGATGCGCATTGAGTCCTACTCAAAGGGATTCTTTTCAGAAGACCCGGAAGAAGGATCAACAAGTGCTCATGCTCATCCATCAATGTTTGGATGAAGCTATGTTCAAAAAAGTGGCCACTGCAACCACCTCCAAGCAAGCATGGGAGATTTTACAAACCTCCTACCAAGGAGTGGACAAAGTGAAGAAGGTTCGACTTCAAACACTAAGAGGTGAATTTGAAAGTCTTACGCATGAAAGAATCGAGTCAATGGCGGATTACTTTTCACTGTGTTGGCCATAGCCAATCAAATGAAGAGGTATGGAGAAAAGTTGGAAGATGTTCGTGTCATCGAAAAGATCCTTCGTTCTTTGCAATCAAAATTTGACTACATCGTTGTGGCTATCGAGGAGTCGAAAGATTTGGAAGCCATCACAATTGATGAACTCATGGGATCTCTACAAGCTCACGAAGAAAGGCTCAACAAGAAGAAGGAAGAGTCATTAGAGCAAGTTCTAGCTACAAAGCTCTCTCTCAAAGACAAGATGGAGGTCACAAAGGAAGAGGACGTGGCCGTGGTCGAGGTAGAGGCCGAGGAAGAAATGGAAGAGGAAGAGGACGTGGTAGAGATGATCATCATTTTTCCAATAATGGAGACAAGGGACAATCATCAAGAGGGCGTGGAAAAGGAAACAATTCAAGATCAAATCCAAGGAGGTATGACAAATCCCAAATCCAATGTTTCAATTGTGAAAAATATGGTCATTATTCATGGGAGTGTAGAAGCACTAACAATGTTGAAGAAGAAGCTAATTATGTCGAAAAAGAAGAAACGGAGCACACTTTGTTGTTGGCGTACAAAGGAGAAGAAAATGAAGAGAAGAATTTGTGGTATCTTGACAATGCGGCAAGTAACCATATGTGCGGAGATAAAAAAAAAGTTTGTGGAGATTGACGAATCCGTTAGCGGAAAGGTTACTTTTGGAGACTTGTCCAAAGTTTCGATCAAGGGAAAAGGTACAATTTTGATTCGGTTGAAAAATGGAGGCCATCAATTTATTACTAATGTTTATTATGTGCCAAGCATGAAGAGCAATATTTTGAGTCTAGGACAACTCTTAGAGAAAGGCTATGATATTCTAATGAAAAATCGTAGTCTTTCAATAAGAGATGAAATTGGGAGTTTGATAGCCCAAGTTCCTATGACAAAGAACCGGATGTTTCTACTCAACATTCAAACCGATGTGGCAAAATGCTTGAAGACTTGTGTTGAAGATTCAAATTGGCTTTGGCACTTGAGACTTGGACACTTGAATTTTGAAGGACTTCAATTGCTAGCCAAGAAGAAGATGGTGAATGGCTTGCCTTCTATTGAGCATCCAAATCAACTTTGTGAAGGATGTCTCTTTGGGAAGCAATCAAGAAAAAGCTTTCCAAAGGAAGAACAAATACTACTTCTTCTATTTATTGATGATTTTAGCCAAAAAACATGGGTTTATTTTCTCAAAGAAAAATCGGAAGTATTTGAAACATTCAAAAATTTCAAAGCACTTGTTGAAAAAAAAAGTGGCTATGAAATAAAGGCTTTACGATCCGATAGAGGGGGTGAATACACATCAAATGCCTTCAAAATATTTTGTCAAGAAAATGGTATTCACCATCCTTTAACGGTTCCAAGATCTCCACAACAAAATGGGGTTGCCGAGAGAAAAAATCGAACCATTCTCAACATGGCTCGGAGTATGTTGAAAAGCAAAGCTTTACCAAAAGAATTTTGGGCGGAAGCGGTTGCTTGTGCGGTGTACTTATCAAATCGATGTCCCACAAAAAGTTTGCAAGACAAAACTCCTCAAGAAGAATGGAGCGGAATCAAGCCAAGTATTTATCACTTGCGTGTTTTTGGAAGTATTGCTTATGCACATGTGCCGGATGAAAGGAGATCCAAGCTAGATGACAAAAGCACCAAACTTGTCTTCATCGGCTATGATTCAAGATCCAAAGGCTACAAGTTGTACAATCCAACCGATCACAAGACCATTGTTAGTCGAGATGTTGAGTTCGATGAAGCAAGTACGTGGGATTGGAATTCTTCGAAAGAAGATTATCATTTTCTTCATTTCTTTGAAGATGAGCACGAAAATGAAGTTTTGGAGCCATCTATGCACTCTCCTCCTTCAACACCACCATTGTCCTTGCAAAGTCCATCTACTTCATCATCAAGGGAAGAAAGTTCAAGCGAAGGACCACAAGGCAAGAGAAGCCTTCAAGAGATCTATGATGCCACGGAGGAGGTAACGGAAAGATTACATGATCTAACACTTTTTTGTCTCTTTGCCGATAGTGAGCCTATGAATTTTGAAGAAGCGCACAAGACAAAAGGTGGAGGAATGCTATGGATGAAGAAATCAAAGCCATAGAGAAGAATGAAACGTGGGAGCTTGCAACACTTCCAAAAGGGAAAAAACCAATTGGCGTCAAATGGGTGTACAAAGCAAAGAAGAATTCGAGTGGTGGAGTGGAGAGGTACAAGGCAAGACTAGTTGCCAAAGGATATAGTCAAAGGCCCGGAATTGACTATGATGAGGTATTTGCACCCGTTGCCCGCTTGGAAACTATTCGATTAATTATTTCTTTGGCGGCTCAACATAGTTGGAAAATCCATCAAATGGATGTCAAATCCGCTTTCTTGAATGGCTTTCTTGAAAATGAAGTCTATGTGGAACAACCTTTGGGTTATATTGTGAAAGGGCATGAAGAGAAAGTTTTGAAATTGAAGAAAGCCTTGTATGGCTTAAAGCAAGCACCAAGGGCGTGGAATAGTAGAATTGACAAATACTTTCAAGATAACAATTTTTTGAAGTGTCCCTATGAACATGCTCTTTATACAAAGGTGAATTCATATGGAGATATATTTCTCGTATGTTTGTATGTGGATGACTTGATTTTTACAGGAAGTAATCCTACCATGTTTGAAGAATTCAAGAAAGTAATGGCTCGGGAGTTTGAGATGACGGATCTTGGTCTCATGTGTTTTTATCTTGGCATCGAAGTAAAGCAAATGGAGGATGACATTTTTATTTCTCAAGAATGTTATGCTAAAGACATTCTTAAGAAATTCAAAATGGATGATTGCAAGCCGGTGAGCACACCCGTAGAATGTGGCATCAAATTGTCAAGGCATGAAAATGGAGAAAAAGTAGATCCAACATTTTTCAAAAGTCTTGTTGGAAGTTTGAGATATTTAACTTGCACAAGGCCGGATATTCTTTTTGGGGTTGGACTTGTTAGTCGATACATGGAAGCTCCTACTTTCTCTCATTTGAAGGCGGCTAAAAGAATTCTTCGGTACATCAAAGGTACACTTGAACATGGATTACTGTATTCATTTTCAAATGATTTTAAGCTTTTGGGCTATTGTGATAGTGATTGGGCTGGAGATGTTGATGAAAGAAAAAACACATCCGGGTTTGTTTTCTTCATGGGAAGTGCGGCTTTTACTTGGTCCTCAAAGAAGCAACCCATTGTTACATTATCTACTTGTGAAGCGGAGTATGTTGCTATGTCAAGTTGTGTTTGTCAAGCAATTTGGCTAAGATCTTTGTTGAAGGAGCTTCATGTCTCGGAAAATGATCCAACGGAGATTTTTGTGGATAACAAGTCGGCTATAGCTTTGGCCAAGAATCCAGTTTTTCATGATCGAAGTAAGCACATCGACACAAAATTTCATTTTATTCGAGAATGTGTAGCTAAAAAGGAGGTGGAGCTCAAGTTCGTGAAGTCACAAGATCAAGTTGCTGATATTTTCACCAAGCCCCTCAAGGGTGAAATATTTTGCAAGATAAGGAGTTTGTTGGGAGTTACAAAAAATTAAGTTTAAGAGGGGTGTTAGTTATTAAACTTAATTAGAGTTTATTTCCAATAAAATTAGTTAATGGAGAGGTTATGTCTTTTAGTATTCTCATAGGTTACAAAGTTGAAGAGTTAGAGACCTTTTTAATATTCTCATTATGTGGGGGTTAAATGAGATTTACTATAGTGAATTATGTGAGATTTATTTGGGTGTTATGTTTTAGAAGTTGTAAAGTCTCATTGTGGACTATAAATATCCATGTAACCTTTTTGTTATTTCTTAAGTAAGTGGAATAAAGCCTTTGTTGAAGTATTTTATTTTCTCCACTTTGCTTCATAGACAAATTATTGAGTGTAGCCCAATCCAACACGGAAGTCTACAGTTCACTTCAGTGGCAATACTCCTCTTCAGTCGGCGATAGTCCTTGCGGCTCTGAAGGGCCTTCATAGCCTTCCCGCCAAACTTCGCCATCTGGGGCTGCCTCTGATTTGTTTCCAGTGCTCGTCTTCCTGTTTTGGATGACCTGCGTGATCGCATTTTATCGAAAATCAGCAGCTGGCGTACAAAGCTCTTATCTCAGGGGGGTAGGACCATTCTAATTTCGGCTGTTGCATCGGCCCTGCCATCATATAGCATGAGTTCCTTGCTGCTTCCCCATGAATGGTGTCAGTTCTTGGATAGGCATTTTAAGGACTATTGGTGGGTTTTTGACCCCAAAAAAGTCCATAACTTGACTCAAATCATGGGAGTCGATCTGTAGTTCTAAGGTTGTTTGAGGTCTTTGGTCCATGTGACCCAAGCTCTGGTAGCCAAATTGGCTTGCCAATTCCACTCTGCCTCCCCTGTTCTTTGGGTCTCCCTGTGCAGAGCTAAATATATGCACCATTCTAGGGCGTTCTCCCCTTCCCAACAGCAGAATTCTTCGTGGACTTGGCATGGGATTGTGAAGGTTTCGCCTCTCATCTCTAAGGCAGCTTGCTTCCTGGTGAAGAACGGCGAATCTATTCACGTTGGGCGTGATCCTTGGATCCCGTCCCATCCCCTCTTTCGGCCTTCTCCTCGGGATTCGAGGGTGGTTTTTGATTTGTCTGTTGCTGTATCTTCTCTTATTCTTCCTGCACCCCGTAGGTGGGATGTGAATCTAGTACGACAGTTCTTTGATGTGGACTCCGCAAGGGCTATTATTAGTTTGACTCTTCCTGTTTCGAACCTGCCTGATAGGTGGATTTGGACTTTGGAACCCAAAGGCCATTTCTTTGTCGAGTCTTGCACCCAAAACTCCCATGTCGAGAAATCCAGTTGAGAAAGGCCTCCCGAGGACTGGGTGCGGAGAACCATAAGGAACCCCCGATAATTACAAGGACCCTGACTAATAACTCGGTCCCTATTGGACACCTCCTGGAACGAGAAAAAAAAAAAGCGATTTGGGCCCACGTCCTTGACTCCTAGAGGAACAGCAAATCGCCAGGCCGCTTTCACCGTAGAGTGAATGGTAGTTTTATATTGAATTTACGGGAGACCGGTTGTCCAACAAGAACCAACTGAGATTTCGAGCAGCACCCGCACGATGAGATGCCAAACTATTACTAAGGGTCTCCCACGAGAGAGCACTGGTCTTCTGAATAAGAGAATCGATGTATGTTGAAATATTCGCCATGAGAGGGAGGAGAGAAAGGGGTGCAGGAAAAAGAGGGAAGAAGAGAAGGAGAAGGGGAGGAAGGGGTTAGGGTCGGGGATCTCTCAGAGGGAGCGGAGATTTTTCTGTAGAGAGAAAAAAGTTTTTATATGGGTGGAATATAGACAAGAATGACAAACTCGCGAGTTGAAATTCATTGCTAGGACACTCGCATCTACATCTTCACAGCTGGTATTGTTTTCTCCCGTTAGTCTAGGGAGAAAAAGGTCCCTCCTTCTCTCTAGACCTTTTCAACATCTCGCCTGAACCACCCTTTCTCCTTGCCCTCATCCCATGGCTGGCCAGGCGAGCTTTGCTTCCCCCTACCCACCTGCTCCTCCCTGACTGGTTTCCGGCTAGTTAGGTTGTGTAGCTACCGGATTCTTTCGTGTTTTGCATGTTTTTCCACTTATTTTTTGTGTTTCCCGTTTAGGTGCTCTTTGGTGGCCACGACCAACTCCAATGAACTCCTCTCCCGCTGATGTACCACTTTCCCGCCACCAAGACTCGCCAGATCACCACCATAAATGCCGCCACCGGATCTCACGCTCTGGTGAGTGCTCCTAAATTTTTCGGCTCCTACTGTCTACACCTGCTACTGCGTCCTGCCGCTTCCCTCCTCCTGCTCCCACTGCCGTTTGCCGTCTGCCATCCTCCACTGCTTGCCAGGATATTTCTCTCCCTCCTATTGACTTTGTCAGCTTTCCGCCCTTGAGGGTTTATGTTTATTGTTGTTTGCCCATTATGGGACCTTTTAAAATTTTCTGTGTTCATTTTCTGTATTTACAGTTAGGGTTTGCATTCGATGTTGTTTAAGGGAGCCGGATCGACGCTATGTTTGTCCCTCCTCCAGCGGCAGCTGCCACTATCTTGTGTGGTGGTTGTTACTACTCAAGGGTTTTCGAGCCCATTTACCAGAGACTTGCCCACTTTCCATGGGCCTTTGCGCTCACCCCTTGAGGACATTGTGTCCTCTTTTTTGCGCTACGGCCCTTAGGTTTTTTGCTGGCCCTAAGGGCAATTTCTGCTTTTAAGTTTTCACCTGTAATTTTTCTTATTTTCTATAAAATGTTTCTTGATTTACTAAAAAAGAAAAGAAATTCACTGCTACGGTAAGGATAACTCGGATAGTTGCAAACCTGATAATAGGGCTGAAAGTCTCATGTAATTATGCCATATTGATTGCTCTTTTAGTTGAGGTGCATTCCTCTCATGTAATGATCGATTACCTGTCAATGTTTGAAGTCATTGGCGAAGGCGAATGGGTGCCTTCTCTACAGGACTATGATCAGTGTATCATTTGTTTCACGAAGCGGAGGAAGATAAACCATATTGCTTGGCATAAGAAATTGCATATGATCGATGTTAGAACATCTAAGCATCTTTCCGCAACTTTGTCGTCTCTAATGCCTTTTTTAACCAGGAGATTCCTAGGCATCTAATTATATTTAGACAATATTTTCAAAGAACAAGGAAAAACAGAGTTTATTACAGAAAGAGAAACAAAACAGAATTGTAAAGAATTAAACAGAGACGTAAAGAAGAAAAAAATAAATATAAGAACTGAATAAAAGTTGAACACTGAAGCGGAAGACCAGATGAAAGAAGCTTTATACAGAATCGGGACAGCTTGGGATAAATTTCAAGGCTTATGAATGGTTGGCAAAAAGCAGTTTCGAGAAACTTAAGCTTCCCTGGTTATTGCTTGTACCAACCTGTGACCACTTGCAATTTTTAGCTACACGATAGTGACGAAGAAGTTGTCTCCTCAAGCTCTCAACCATGGCTGAATCAGCCCACAACGAAGCAACCTCTCTCGGGTTATTTTCTATAGAAACTACTATCGCTCCAAACCTGTGTCCAAAAAGATCAATTTTAATAATTCCTTGTTTCGTGCTCCAAAACCTCTCTCAGTTCGTTTCTATGGAAACCGCTAAAAAATTGTTTTTGTTTTAAATTCTGTCTGGTTCCTGTGAAAAATTTGAGCTTGTTGAATTCCTTCCATTTGAGGGATGCCAATGCTGTTGGATAACTTCTTCGTCATCATCAGGGAGGAAAGGGGAGGGGGGAAGGAGATAAATGGCATGACGTTGTTAGAATGGTAGGGTGTGTGTTAGTTTTTTTAAATGCTGATTTGGCAGCATGCTTGGAAATCATTTAATGAGTGGATAAGAGATGGCGATCCAACATGGATTACGGGACACATGTCAGTATGTCATTTGCTGATAACATGACATTTTTTAACATATCAGCAAAAATCGTTATTGGGTTGACGTTCTATAAAAGGAAGGACCAAATTTTACCTAAACATGTGACCCAAGGGACTGATTTATAGAAAGTGTTACCCCTATGACTAATTTGTCAAAACGTGAAATCACAGGAACCCTTAGTGCAATTAAGCTAAAGTTTTAATAGTGGTAGTGTTAGAGAATATCCTTGCAAAATAATGGTGGTGATGATTGTGCTGGTTTTGCTCATTCTTATTGAAGCATATGCGTATGACCTTGCCCCAACAAAGGTCCAACCAGGTCGAAATGAAAGGACAAGACTACTTAGTATTGATAATATTCCTATCCGGTATCCTCATTCCGATGAATTTGATAATATTCAAAGCCCCATTTCTAGTTGCGTACTTGACTCTCAACTGCATTTTCCCCTTTGGAATACCAACAGTGAACTCCAGCACCCCATGTTTCAATAAATGGAATAAGATTGACATAAATGTGATTAATAGTCCAGCATTGGTGAACAGGGGTTTTTCTCAAAGTAGTTGGAAGTTTCAATGGTCACTTACGAAATTGTAAACATAGATAAAATAAAATTAAAAAAAAAAATCCCTAAGTAGGATAAATTTTAAGGACAGAATTGGGGGGAGGTTTGAGAGAGTTTAAGAGAAATGGGCATCAGGCTCTAATTTTTTCGTTTTCGACAGACCGTTCGAATGGTTATATCTCCATCCAGGGGTAAGTGGCTGATGTGTCACCTTTTGATTTGTCAACTTAACCAGCCACGACTATTCGAACTGTTTAACTTTACTATCTGAATGCGTGAAAAGTAACAGACAGTAAATGGTGTCGGTTCGTATACCGTTCAGCAATTTATGTTCCGTTCAAAACGAAAGTAATGATGTGGTTGATTCTTATCCGACCGAGCAACCGTTGTGACAGTGTTCGAATGTTACTTTTCTCAGTTCTAATAGGAATTTGTAAATGCTGACTTCCGAATGATAAAAATAGCGTTCAAATGTAATTCGAAGATAACATTTAATGAGTGACATCTCCGAGTGATTCTTTTCAAATGTTAACGAGAATTTCGTTCGCACGGTAAACTAGTTTTGACAACGGTTGCAACCGTCCTCTTAACAAACTTTTATTTGGGATAGCACCTCTCCGTCCCAAAAAAAGCACTCTCTTTTTTTTTTATGCCCAAATTCTGTCAACAAACTGTCGCTAAAATTACAAATTTTTTTGGGACGCCCAGATTCTGTCAACAAATTGTTGCTAAAAGTATAAAGATTTCGTCAACAAACCGTCGGTAAAAAAATTCGGTCACGAAAGATCAATCTTTTGGGACGGATGGTCATACCATCCTGTAAAGTAATACTGTGGTGGTTTCTGGAATGGAATGAAAAAATGGTCGCTAAAGTCTGCTTTTTGTTGACTACGCATTCGGAGAGAGATATATGTGAAAATCAAGTTTAGACATGATACTACACTCAGAAGGAGTGAATATGTATTTAAAAATTTATATATTTTTTCTTCTTCTAAAAATATCAAATCAATTTTAAATATACGAGCTATCAATTTAGAGATTCACAATTGTTTGACTCAAGACTAATTATGATCTAACTTTAAAATATTTTTGACAAAATAGCAGAATCGTTAAGTCAAGATTGCTCAATTAAGATTCAAAAAATTTAATTAATCAATCAAGACAATTAAAGAAACTTATTAAAGCACCAAGATAGCTTAAAGAAATCAAGCAACCAATCAAGAAAATCAACACACTGATTTTTTGTTATGAAGTGAAAAATTTCTTGAAGTGTCATCCTCCAAGAAATAAAAACACTCTGGGTGTAAAGAGCACATCACTGATCCACTATGAACTCAAGCTTACAAACTAGTGATATTAAGCAAATTCCATCACTTATCCAGATTCTCCAATTTCGAAAAGCCACTCAAGAAACTTCTTGAGCTGATGCCCCACACTCAGTTATTTGACTAGAACTCTGATCCGTTCCTAAGCGAATACCAATGAAATCACCGATCCCTTTAGCTCCTAGAACTCCAATAGTAACTTTTTTGAGAACTCTCAAGAACTTGTGTGATTTTGATGAATGTAGTCTTCACTACCAAAGTAGAAATGATTGTATCAACCTTTAGCAAATTTCTACTTCTTCAATCTTCCAACCAATGAGAAGCAGTAACTCTCTCAACTTAACTCTTTAGAAAGCATAAGGCATGTGTAGAGAGAGAATCAATTAACAATGAACTTTTGTAAGGATTCAAACGTGTAAGGCAATTGTAAGGTATGTAAAAATGTGTGAGCTAGCTTAGCAAGTGGGTATTTATAGAATTTAGGTAAGGATAGTCAAGTCAATATGGCTAAGGAAACTGTTTGGGTGAAATTTCTACTAGCAAAACAGATTCTATTAAAATTACCGTCAGTTTGACCTCAATCTAACCCCAAGCTAACTCTATCAACTGTAAAGTTCTAGAATTTTCTTCAAAACGTTCCAGACCTTCTAGGTAGTTGAGTAGACCTTTTGGAATCTTCACCCTGTCTACAAGCTTCTGATTCTTTTGTGTACATTAATATGTACAGACTAAGCTATTTTTACATTTTTCTAGACAAAAAATACACTTGTAAAAGTATTGTTTTGACATGGTTAATTTTCCAATTTTACGTGAGCATTTACAATATGAAACGTGCATTTTTGGTCATATCGTCTGAGCGTGATTCCAAAAACGCAGAGTTTTAACATGTGTGTCCGAACGATTTACTTTACCATTCCAACACATTGTCCTTTTCCGCACAATTTAGACACATCTTGAACAGAATTCCGAAAACGTAAGAGTTTAAAGTCGACGTCCAAACAGAATATTGAAGCGTTCAAACGGAATATCCGAAAACACACAATTAGGGCGATTTGTCCGAACAAAATACTGAAGTGTTCCAACGAAATATCCGAAAATGTACAGTCTGGACAATGCATTCGATCAAAATTTTCTATTTAATAAAAAAAATGCTCACATTTCTAAGCGTCCAAATGATCTGTCAAAACGATGCAGTTAACTAAAATTTGTCCGAACGGTAACAATAAGCGTTCGAACGCTATACCGAAAACAGAGAAAACTAGTTACACAACTCCTATAAGAACCTATTAAAGCAACCCAAAGAAACAGCCAAACTATCCACTATCTCATGCAACACAATTTCTAAAAATTTAAAGTCAAATGAACCATAAAAACAAAACTAAACTAAAATCAATATTTATCAAACTAAAATTTATTGAAAAAACTAACTAAACATCAATATTTAAACCGTTAAAAGATATCAAAATCTAACCTTATGAGGAGAACGCCGAAGAGGTTTCTTTTTGCCCTTAAAATGGGACAGAATTAGGAGGAGGTTTTTGAGAGTTTGGGATAGTTTTGAGAGAAATGGGCATTTTCTCATTTTTGACAGACCGTTCGAACGGTTATATCCCAATCTATATGGTAAGTTGCTGATGTCGCACCCCTTGATTCGTCAACTTAACCGGCCACCATCGTTCGAACTGTTTAACTTTACTGTCCGAATGCATGAAAAGTAACATAAAGTAAAAGGTGTCTGTTCATATACAATTTGGCGATTTATGTTCGTTCAAACGAAAAGTAACGAAGTGGTTGCTTCTTGTTTGCAATAGTGTTCGAACGTTACTTTTCCCAATTCAAACGGCAATTTGTAAATGTTGACTTCCGAACTGTAAAAATAGCGTTCAAACGTAATTCAAAGATAGCATGTTCAAATGGTAATGAGAATTTTGTCTGAACGGGAACAGTTGCAACTGTCCCCTTAACAAACTTCGTTTTGGGACGGCACCTCTCTGTCCAATTGGGATGCCCAGATTCCATCAACAAACCGTCGCTAAATAAAAAATAAAAATTAGACACCCAAATTTCATCAACAAACAGTCGCTAAAAAATTTCGTCACAAAAGATAAATCTTTTGGAGCGGGACTATCCGTCCCGTAAAGTAATACTGTGTAGTTCTTTGGAATGGAATGAAAAAAATGGTCACTAACGACTGCTTTTAATTGGGACGGATATTTGGCAGTACCAAAAAAACTCAAATTTCTTGTAGTGTGTGAGGTTTGTCCCGAATTCTGTAGACATCAATCGTCTACTCTGAGATGATTCGAAACACATTTTAGAGATGAAATATTTGGTCCCAAAAAGTTTTATGTCGCAAAAGTCAATGTAGCTGTAGCGAGTTGTTCACGGGTCCAAATGCCGGCAAAGAAAATTTTTAAGAGTTGAGATGCCTTTTGCAATTAACTATTTTGTAACTCAGTGCCATATATATGTACTTAAAATGTCATGTTCAGTTGATATATTGGCATTATACTTCAAATGTCTCTTTAAATTTCGCAAAAATTCGCCTTTATTTTATACGAATGAAGAGTTTCGTGGGTATATATATATATATGGTAGTTTTTGTTAATGTATTTTAGTTGGCGTAAAGACTTAATGATAAGTCTGTATTAATTTCTGATATTTGTATTTGTCAAAGTCTTGCTCAAGACCAGTGGCTCAACATTTTTGGTGATCATCTGAAATGTCAAGGTTTGATTGAAATATGCTTACAGTTCATTAACGCAAAGTTGGAACACTGATATTTGTGAAGCACTCGAAGTTTGATCAGAATTCACTTACAGTTTGATCAAGACTTGCGAAAGGCAGTTACAACGGTTTTAACAGAAGCGTGCAAGAAGCAAGAATTCTGGAACTTTCATGAGAACCTTCTTCCCAACCCTCTAGAAAATAAATATCATTTTCTTCTTACATTCTGATAGAGAGACGTACGAATAGTCATACCTTGAGCGACCCTTACTTCTAAAACTTTCTTCTACATACATTCACTGTAAATGATTCTATAGTTTGCTGCGTATGAACTGAGATAGAACCCAGTGAGATTATTCCTTCCTCTATTATCGCAGATCCATTTTTTGATCAGTAATACTAACCTTGATTAAGAAGGTAAACTCCAGAGGTTGCTAGAGATCTACCAAGAGAAGCTGATTGCACGTGGAGTGTTAAAATATCAGCTTGGCTGTGAAGATCAATTTTTTAGTATCAAGAACTTTATACGGAAGAGGAGTTTTTCGTTCCTTGCAAGAGGCAAATCTGGATGTTGTATTCCAGGTAAGGTAACAGTAGAATAGACTAGCAACGGGGTGTTGGGTAGTTTATCGATCACTGTGTACCGAGTTTGAAGATTTTAGTGGATTTGATTAACTGGCCTTCTCTGGCCGAAGAGTTTTTACCTCTTGAAATAATTCTTTCAAGCGGGTTTTCTCTTCGTAACCAATCTTGGTGTCTTTATTATGATTGTAATTACGTAGATCAATTTGCTGTTGTTGCGATTGCCTTTCTTTAGTTTCTTTGATTAAGAAAGAAGTATAGCGTTATTCTGTAGCTTTGACAATCTGTTGTCCGTATTGGGTCATTACTTCCGCACTATGATGCAAATCCTATCAAAGCTTCAAAAGAGCTAGTTCACGTCCCAATAGGTCCATTTACAAGAGCACGAGAAAAGAAGTTCAAAGATGTACTCAACAGACTCGTTCAAGAGATATGGGCTGAAGCAAATTCGTGGAGGCCCATTAAACATGATTCGCATTCTAGAAGGATCCGGTCAAGGCTAAGCTTCAAATTAGCAAGAGATATTTTTGGGTCTATTCTAAAAGAATCGGATTGCATGGCTATTCTAGACGCCAAATCCTTTCCTTTCATGGTCTTTTGATCATTATGAGCGTCCAACATTTCTTGCCTATTTTTAGTGTCTCATTTTAGGCAAGTAGAAGGAGTGGACACGTCCAGCTTAAGATTTAGTCAAATAAAGAATATTATTTCATTAGTCATGTTTTGTTTTAGGCGCCAGTTGTTGTTTAGGAAAGTAAGGAATTTATTTCCTTATTTGACTTATTTGTTTTAGGCTAGTAAAGTTTTCTTTACTTATCTATTTTTCGGGTTTAATTAGGTTTTATGTTAGGGTTATTTCCCTTGTAATGTTTAGCCCTTTAAATAGGAGCTTTTGCTTTGTAATTGGGAGACATTGATTATTCAAAATTGTGAAGATTTATTCTCTTTGGTTCTTTGAAGAACTACTCGAACTTATCGGGATTTCCCGTGGCGTTCAACTTGACTTATCAAACGGAATTTCCATCACCGTTTGTGGCGTCTTCCTTATACCGAAGTTCTTGTTTTCCTAAACAACGGGTCGAAGTCTTCCATTCGAATTAGTTCTAGAACAATCTTGGGTTCCCTTTCATTGTTGGGTCTCGTTATTCTTGGCAAGGTTCACATCACACTATATATTGTTACTTTAGTACTCTTGAAATTGCTGATTGTGTTTGTTAGAGTGTGCAGTTTTCAGTGGTTAAAAGAAAGGTTAATGACCATTTTGGTCCCTAGGTTTTATACCCTTTTTCAAAATGGTCCTTGGGTTTCAAATTTGTTCAAATCAGTCCTTAGATTATTTTTGTTTGTTGATTTAATCCTTCCGTTCAATTCCGTCCCTTATATGCACAGTCAGTTAACAACGGGATACGTCACACCCAATAAGATCCCTCCACGTGTATCAATTTGAAAAAAAAATCCGAACAGGGGAGGGAGGCCACCCCTTCGCGCGAGGGAGCCCAGATCTGGGCTTCTCGTTACCAGCTGCGGCTCCCCTGATAAGGGGTGGCCGGGACCACCCACCTCGGCGATCAGGGAGCCCAGATCTGGGCTCCCCGATCGCCAGGGTGGGTGGCTCCGGCCACCCCTTATCATGGGAGCCACGAGGGTGGCTCGTGGCCACCCCTCGCAGTGCAAGCCACCCCGACGACGGGGAGCCTAGAGGCTCCCTCGCGTGAAGGGGTGGCCTCCCTCCCCTGTTCAGAATTTTTTTTTTTTTTTAACCTACGTGGACAAATTTTAAGTTTTTTTTTTCAAATTGAACATGTTGTGGGATCTTATTGGGTGTAACATGTCCCGCCGTTAGCTGACTGTGCATATAAGGGACAAAATTGGACAGAAGGATTAAATCGACAAACAATAATAATCTAAGGACTGATTTGAACAAATTTAAAACTTAAGGACCATTTTGAAAAAGGGTATAAAACCTAGGGACCAAAATGGTCATTAACCCTTAAAAGAATCAAGAAATATCATAACTTATTCAACCCCCCTTTCTAGATTCGACAACATTACATTGAGTCTTGAACCATCCACTTCAGATTTTAAACCAACAAATTCTTTGAAACAAATCCCACCCCCATTTATATATATTATTATAGTTTGGCTAAATTTGTACAGTATTGTAAAACGCTATTTTGCTTGCACGAAAAGCCACTTAATTAATAACAAATAAATTCATAGGCTAAATTATCTCTATATAAATCTAATTGAAGGGTTTTAAGCATTCATTATGTTTCAAACTTAATTAGAATCCAAGATAAGAATTAAAGTTTTCATAGTACTGGGAGAGTTGTGATGGCCAGAGAATCTCCTACAAAACTCCTGGTGGTGATCATGATTGCTGCATTAATGGTGTTCTTTATTCTTGCTGCCCCAAGTAGTGAGGTACAAGCTGCCGCTACCAGCAGGACGAAAGGAAAGGTCGACGAGATCATGATATGGTCTTCATTTTCCGACGTCTCCTCAAAATTTGATAATGTTGTAGCTAGAAGCTCAATTTCAAGCTGTATAGAAGAAAAAATTAGAAATTGCTGGAAAAGATGGACACTTCACAAGTTTAAATATCCTATGTGTATCGATCAAAGCTTTTATGAGTGGATGGAGATTCACAAGGCCAACTTTTGGGTAGGGGTGCTCATTTTCACCGGCAGTAGCGGTTTTAACAGCTAAAACCGCCACCGCTGCCGGTACCGTGACCGACAAGGGCTGTTATTGTCTTTGCGGTGCGGTGGCGGTGTCAAATATGTGATTCCATCAATTTGTGGTGACGGTGACGGTTTTCGCCACTGTCACCTACACTACCGTTAAGCTCCCTAGTTGAGACTTAAGATGATTATTAATTATATGACATACTTTTATTGGCTTTTGTTGGAATATTTTAGTTGGTTTATGTCACATTGTTGGACACTTTTATTAGACTTTATCTTTTATGCTTGAATATGATATTATGTTGGACTTTTGGACAGCTTATTATATTTGTTATGATTATTAATGATTATGATATTATGTTTGAATAGGTTATGATATTTGTTCATTTGATATGATTATTGATTATGATATTATGTTGGAAATTTAAACAGGTTATGATATTTGAATGATTATATTTGTTGCTTATATATAGGCATCAAATGGTCTTAAAGGTCCCAAAAAAATCAAGGAAAACAGCCCAAAACAGTGAAAAAAATGAAAAGCCTAAAATTTTTTTTTTAGCCTAACGTTATACGGTTTAAGCAGTTGTCGTATAACCGTTACCGTTAATACCGTCACCGGTAAGGGCGGTTATTGTGTGCGTGGCGTGTCAATTATGTGATTCCATTAATTGTAGTGACGGTGACGGTTTTCGCCAAACCGTCACCTACACTACCTGTTAACCACCCCTACTTTTGGGATCCAATGGTTTTAGAAGTTGATCGGTGCATAGAAAATTGCTTAATGGAGAATAGAAAAGGATTTCAACTTCTCCCCAAATTCCCATTATGTGTGTTAGACTGTTGCCGAATGGATATCAAGCGGCACCCAAATGTCGTTTATATGCGGATTAATCCATGATGATCTCTAGTTCTACTATATATTTGAGAAAGATCGATTTCTTGAATATATATATATATATATATATATATATATTTTGAGGGAGTTAATGAATTGCAGAAGATTTTAATCTAATATTATATTTTTTTTTTTCTTTTTGTACGCAATATTAATATATTTGGTATCTGCATTATACCGAAAATAGGGGTAGATTTTAGATTTCAGAAATAAAAATTTTAGATTTCAGAAAATTAAGGAGATAACTTCTATGCATAGAGAAGGACATTAATTTCTTGTAAGATTTCAAACATTTATCACTCTCAGTTACATAATGAGTTTTTTTATTTTTTTTGAAATAGTAATTTTACCCCCACAAAAATATAGTATCAAAAAATATGTAGAGATAAAATTGTAATTTTTACATGCCCGAAAACTTGCCTAATAAAAATTATAGTGTAAAATGTCTGAAATCAATAATAAACTCACACATAAACTAAAGATTGCTCATCAAGTTGTTTTAATATTCAAAAGTTAGATTACCGTTCTGTGTTCTCTAGTTGGAGCTCTGAAGAGTCAATCATGGATCAACACCGCGGGAGAGTCTAAATCTAGGCTCAAGGAATATTACGCCACCCTCAATCCTGTGAAGGCTTATTCCCCCCTCGAGGACCGAGGTAGTTAGGCAGGGGTGTCCCTCAATTGTTTTTTAGTTTTTTTTTTATTTTTTAAGTTATTTTTCAATTAGGTGAATTTTTTTCTGATTATAGTAGATTAAATGTGTTTAAATAATTTTTTTAAGGCAAAAAAAATATTTTTTATTCTAAACAGTCCATTTAGGTCCATCAAAAGGGATATCCAAATGGAGAATAAGGGCATCCCGGTGGACTCTATTGCCTTTTTTTCAATCGAAATTGACGGGATGAATAAAGCCTACATTACTCCTTTTTTTTTTTTTTTTTTCTAAGCCTACATTACTCAATGTTGGGGTAAGCCCCCTTTAAACACTTCCCTCTTTATCTCCCTTGGGTTATTTTATTACAAACCCAAAGACTATTTAGTAGCCAATAAATTTTACGACATGAAGTCCACGTATCTATTTGTAATTAGGCCTGATGTGTTTAGATTAAGGCACATCATTTGGGCTTCCCCCGTGAAAAATCGATACATTGACTATTTTCACTTCCATAAACCATCTTCACTTTTTTACGAGTTTTTCCTCTGTTTATCTTAATGATAATTCTCATTACCATTGTTGACATTTTGTCATTGCAGTATTCTTGAAGCAATTATTTCTGCGTTTCTTCTAGTTGCCCTCCAAAATCAATACAAGAATAAAAGCTAAGATAAAAATCATAAATTTCTACACCACTAGTGTCACAAATTTGTAACTTCAACCTGAGATCTCTGAGCATTAGAACTCTTTTTGAGTCCCCTCACTCCAGAGCAACTTAACAATCATTTGGTGCTTCCATTCCCCATCAAACAATGACCTGGTCTATTCATCAGTGGAAGTGCTGTTTCTGCTGCTGCCAACCCAATACTGTTTGACAGCAACCAATATCTTCTCGGGCACCAGGGGCCCGTCCTCGTGATCCATCAATTTGGTATCCCATCTCATGCCTCCAGCTATTTTCTTAACCTTGTTCAGAACATCAACTTCATCCCTCAAGATGACTGTCCCTTCAGGTCGCAAGATACGATCCATCTCCAGAAGGATGTCTTCCGGTTGGCACCTATTTGGATGCTCATTATCAGGATTTGAAGGTTGGAAACCTTCAGCATACTTTCAAAGATGCCAAAGCAAAACCAGACATACTTTCAGCATAAAGGAAGAAGAAGACAATGTGGCTTACCTTCTCTGGTACAAGCTGAATACACCACTAGCATGAATAAGATCATATGTCCTAGGGTAGGTAGAGAAGCCTTCACACCTTCATAAAATTGCAAATGGAAATTGCATCAAGGTTCGAAAGCCATTTCCATTGTGATCAAGAAGGGACCTAGACATTAAGCATGCAAGGAAGAGTGAGAAATTCATAGGGACATACCAGTCATGATATATTCCAATTAGACCTCGCTCAAAAATTACACCTAAAGTGTTCTCAGCAATTGTAGGCACAACATTCATCACCCAGGATTTTCGTGATTCAAGTGCTGCTGCAAATCCTCCAAGGCCTGCATTCATATCCATTACATTTCGGTACCTTGTGGTGCCAATCAATCTATTGATCCTTTTGTATGTATTTAAACGTTTTCTCCAAAGTTTATTGTCCTCTTGGTAAGATTCAGCTGTAACCCCTTCAATGGATCCCTTAGCTATTCGAGGAGGGACCGCAAAAAGCCTAGCAGGAAACTTCTTCAACTCCCCTGCTACTTCATCCGTACTGCTTACCTTGGGAAAAGGAGTTATACATGTGCCCATTTTCTTGTACCTAGTATACGCCCAATGTTTAGAATACAGAAAAATAAAAATAAAAAAGAGGGAGAAGGATTATGAAATTACACAAAACATAATTTCTCTTAAATTGATCAGTACTTCCAATTGAACAAGTATCTATCCATGGATGACAGGAGTAATTCTAATCACGATAACTCTGTGATCTTGTGATTTTAATAAGGGAGATTAGGAGCTAAATAGCTATTAATGATGAATGTAGTTTGACAAAGACATTGATATATTGTTCTACCTTGTTGCAAAAGGCTATTCCCAAGGATTCCTTTAAATTGGATTAGAGATCTAAGCAACTAGATACCATGAGAGTCCAACAAAAGTTAAAAAGCAGTAAAACTCAAGTCCGATGCATGGCTAGAGTAATGTAACTCTACATAGATTGCAGGTTCTTTTATACCTTTCTTGCCAAAACGAATTTCAAAGGAAATTCCTCCAATTAAATCCTTGCAGGGTCCAAGATAAACTTGGATTATGAAATTACACAAAACATAATTTCTCTTAAATTGATCAGTACTTCCAATTGAACAAGTATCTATCCATGGATGACAGGAGTAATTCTAATCACGATAACTCTGTGATCTTGTGATTTTAATAAGGGAGATTAGGAGCTAAATAGCTATTAATGATGAATGTAGTTTGACAAAGACATTGATATATTGTTCTACCTTGTTGCAAAAGGCTATTCCCAAGGATTCCTTTAAATTGGATTAGAGATCTAAGCAACTAGATACCATGAGAGTCCAATCCAAAAGTTAAAAAGCAGTAAAACTCAAGTCCGATGCATGGCTAGAGTAATGTAACTCTACATAGATTGCAGGTTCTTTTATACCTTTCTTGCCAAAACGAATTTCAAAGGAAATTCCTCCAATTAAATCCTTGCAGGGTCCAAGATAAACTTGTTTAATCAAAAAATCGAATTTCCAGTCAAGTGATTGTGCGAGTATCAGTCCATATTGGCACCTATTGGGATGATATGGCCAATATAGGACAATCATCTCCTATACACTTCCAAGTGTCAAGTGAGTCTAATATATGTTGTATCCCACGTATCAGAAAGTCACTTGTCATACATACAAGTACTCCATCAAAAAAATGACGTCATGGGTACAAGATTATTCCCAACCTCAGCTTAAATGAGCGTGTGTTTGAGTCTCATAAAGTAAGAGGCATGACACACACCCAGTCAGCCACCCACAGAGAGGCTTTATTGCCAATGCGTGCAATTGCTTCAATTAAAACGAAATGAGTGTTCCAAGAAAAGATGGCTATAGAAGCATAGGGCACATCCAAACATCGGTAGTGGACTAATATAGTCTAAGTGGTTAACCAGAAAACCTTTTCTTCTTCCCGTTTGTGTAATCAGGATGAAGGGCAAAACTTTCCTTCGAAAATTTCTTTTCTTCTTCTTTGATGACATTTCTTGCTCAGCAGATATCATAAATGGCTCTGCAGGATACGGTCAACAATTTTTTTAAATTAGGGTGTCTAGTTGCTTGCACTTTCCAGTGTACCAGCCACAAAGACCTGCTTCTAAATCTGCCTGGCCCGTTGCTGGAGCAACCGAGTAAACCCAAAGCCTTTCATCTTAGTAGGATGTAACTATACATTTTCTTTTCCCAAACATCTATAAGATAACCTGAAGACTGTTGGAATGAAGTATTGATGCAATCATAGAAAAATTTCATATCTCTGACAGTAGAAATATGACAGCAACCAAGAAAAGATTTTCAGACATCGAGGACCATAACATGACGGCTGACGGATGAAGTGCCAAAGGTCCCATACAAATAACTAATTCATACCTCTAAGATCATATATGTCAGAGAAATTGTTATGATCTACATGACTAAAGTACGAAGAGAATCTTAGAGAGAAATTTCGAGGAGATGAAACAATGGAGAAGGTGAGAAAGTAATGTGTTGGCTTATTATGACTGAACTCAAGTCCCTTCACTCGGGGAGTTAAACTAGGCCGAAAGATAAATCTTTTTTTCACAACTGGGCGTCCTTTACTTCTTCTTTTTTGATAAGTAAGTCAATCTTTATTAAAGAAAAAGAAAAGTTGACAGTACAAGAGATTATACTGACAACAACTAGAGCATACAAGCTAAAAAACTTAAAAATCCGGAAAACCCACAAAAGGACATCCTAAAACCAAATTAACCCACAGAAAAAGAGAATGCAACATAGATTCCCCCAAACTAGCCAAAGACACAGCCTTGTCTTCAAAACATCTCCCATTCCTTTCCCTCCACAGACTCCACCATATGCAAGCAGGGATCATCTTCCAAATGGCCAACACAATTGGATCCCCAAACTTCCTCCTCCAACAAAGCAAAACATCCAACTGGGTGTCCTTTACACACAACGACCTCCTTCTAACATCTGACCATGATCAGATATTTAATACCCCCCAGTACTTGCTTAACAAATCTTGATAACATGTGTTCAACTCTAAACACCTGCTAGTATCTGGATGACATTAGTCGAGGTTAGCTTTTGTTGCACTCCATCTTTTGTACAAAAAACAGCTTATCAAATTGGTGTATAGTCCGGTAACCAGTTCTTCTGATCATCCAGATGCTGAGACAGTTTTACTGTCATTGAAAGTCCAGATCACCAATAGTTTTTTGACCTGGAGCTTCCCCACTTAGACGTAGAAGGTTTTGATGACTCCGTGGACGTATAGTAGTTTTTTCTCAAACCTGAGCTTTCTCTTTTGTACAGTAGTTGCTTTCCTAAGCATCTAAACTTGTGCAGTAGTAGCAGTCCTATTAGCAACATGGATGAAACCATTCTTTGGCTAAAAAAATTGATAAGCTGTTTGTTATGTTCAGTAGTATGGCATGCAGAAGACCCTCCATAGTAACAAAAAGTTGGAATAGTTATTCCACCCCTTCCAAAATTTTCTATTGCACTTCAGATAATTACTATTGCTCCATTCGGTCTTCCATTCCCAGGCTATGACATCAATTTCTGTGGTTCCGAATTAAATAGAAAGAGAATCTTAGCAAGAGCAATTATAAATAGATGTAACGGTGCAGAAGGCGAGAACTTATAATTGGTTGAGTTGTTTCAAGGGAATCTGAAACTAGTCCTCCTTTTAGTCAATGAGTTGAACTTGGTGAAAATGTAAATCAGTACTCGTAACTGGAGGGTTCAATCCACAAAGTTTTCACCTACTTAAGTAACAAATGACCGTGATGACATTTACTCATAACCCCTAATACTTGCCAAATCACAACATCTTGATAAGCTTTATTTAGATCCTCAACAACTAAATGTCTTGCTAAAATTTTACTGTCTTAAACTAACTCAGAGAATCCTATGTAACTAGACAAGATATTCTCTTCTTGTAAAATAAACAAAGTACAAATCCAATCAAGCAAATATTTTGCCTCAATAGAGGTCATAGAGTGTAGACTATTGAAGTACTAAACATGATATACAAGTAACAATCTGTACCTCTAGCTGCAAAAAACATCATCATCACCACTATATGTAACTAACTACAGTTGATGTGAATAGGAACTCACCATACATCATCAGCATCTTTTAATCTACATAAATTGTCCGAGTTTCTTCTGCAAGAGTTCGCATGTACTTTTTTTCTCCAGATCGCCATGTCTCCCTTCTCATACTTCTTTTCCCAGCAAAGAAGTTCAGCTAGCTCTTCAATCTTTCTTTGCTCAGCCTTGAGTTCCTCCTTAGATCGTTTCCATGTTTGATAGTAGGTCTTCCAATTGATCGGAGGGCCAGACAGGATCCAGTATCCACCAGGTCTAAGGACTCGGTCAACTTCCTTCATGTACATGCCATCTGCACACACAGGTTCAAATGGCAAAAGATCATCAACTTCACCAGGCACACAAAATTCTACTACCTTCAGCCCAAATTCAGAGACCCTCGTAATGATTGTTCACTGATAGCCAAAAGTGATGAATAAATATTCTCTGGAAATAGGGTATTTTATATGGTCCTGCTTTTCTAACATAAATTCTTCTTCCATAATACAACATATACAAACATCAATGCATGATAGTCAACCTAGATGATTGTCATTCCTAGAACTTACCATTTGAAGTCCATGGTATCAAACACCGAGAGCACTGAGCCATGTCAAAGGCTCTTGACGGGTACGGAAGGCGTATTGATCCAAGAACTCCTATAACAGCAGGTACACCTCGCTCCAATGCAAATTGTACCTGTGCCTCATGATTGTCCCTTGGTGCAAAAGACATAGCCAATACATTTCTCTTCAGCAAGTATGCACCCCAGCTTGCAACCTGTATCATGGACAGAGTTATTTCTCCAGCAGCTATCACAAAATTGAAGAGCCAAATGGGAACAGATAGATTACAGCAGCGGATACAATTAAAAAAGAAGTCACTGCCACCATAGGTCTGATACAGAGAGAGAAAAAACCAAAACTTCATGTAGAGTTTGATAGTCATTCAAAAGTATAAAATTAAATTTTTCATTTGAAAACTTGCAAACAAAAAACCACATTCTTATTGATAGATTAAAACCACAAAGAAAGGAAAAACCATATATCATCTGCTCTAGAATAGTGCCTAGAAGATTAACATTCAGGAGCATAAAGCTAATGCTGACACCCAAATTTCAATGAAGATACATCAACCAATTGTTTCAGGCCTCAGTTCAGTGACGGAGTGTTAGAACGACATCGAGACAGACATTAAGTATTAGCATGACTGTCTAACAAATTCCAAGTGAAATAGAGAGGAAGAGGCCAATTCAGAGAAGTGTTCCACCCCTGTCGACAGGTAGACTTTGGAGTGCTCTGAATTCTTGAGCATAGTTTCAAAACAGAAAGACAATAGCCATCCACGTGTGTCTGTGGGCGTGCACATGCCCATGCATGTGTATCAGATCACTTAGAAAAGAAAAGCAAAAATACAAAACAATGTGGTCTAGACCAGCTAAAGGGAGAAGGAAAAAAAAACAGGAGGAGGCGGGGGGAGACAAAAAGAAAGGCTATATAGAATACTAAACTATGAGGAAGATCATGTGCATACAAGTAGACACTGACAATAAATCATAACCGTGAATTGAATGGTGAACATACTCCGCAACCAGTATCCAGTGCTGTCCTGACAGAGCCATCTGCTATTGGAATGACTGATGCAAGTTCCTCAATATATGCATCCGCTCCTTGAGGGAACATTGTTCCTCCACCTGGAAATTTGAACACGTCTCCCTTGAACTGCACCCAATTCTGGACGGCCTTCTCAACTGTTAGGCTTTTGAAAGGAACATTAGCATAGTGGACATAGTCACGGCTTTTAGGCCAGGGAAATGGGGTCGTGTAATCTTTGGGTGCAGGAATAAGACAATGCAATTTTTCCTCATCTGGAGGGCAATGCCTTTCCCTGTATATCATATTTTCCCTTGGGAATTTCATTGCTCTATCTTGTTCTTGGCAAGGAGTATAATCCTTGTATCGGACATCACATGGCTTGAACACTTTGGCTTTAGGTCCGGAAGGTTCAATAATTTGAACTATATTGTGATGAGCCTCAAAATTTAAGTCGGTAAAGGTGTTGCAATCTGTCTGCCTGGTTATTTCCAAAGCAATTGCATCCCCTTTTCCAAAGCCACTCTTCTGCCATGCTCCCAAAAGGTAAAAGAAACAGCTGAGACCAATAACAACAAATAACAACGGGCGTTTTCTGTGACCAGGTGAGTTATGCTTAGGCCCCATGATTAGATTGGGGAAGTTCCTTGAAACCTACTGCATTATGCAGAAACATTAGGAAGCGATAACTTCAGAAACAAATAAGTATCATTAATGGTTGACTCCTCGAGAGCTAAATAATAATATTAACCTTCAAGAAAAAATCCATTCAGATTCAACCAACTCAGTAATGGATAAATCAATGAATGAAGAAATCAAGAAGGAATCAAGAACTTGTTGTTTCCTATCCTTTTTCCCAGATTTTCAGATTTTTTTTTTTTAAAAAAAAAAATTCCTGGCTTAGTGGTAAGATATAAATGTCTATCTAATCTTAACAAAATGAATAAATCTATGAATGAAAGTGGAAGAAATGAATTATAATTCCCCTTTTGGTTAACTCTGTGGTTTATGAGCGCAAAAATGGAAACTTGCATCGGTTATTTTCACACTGTGTTAATGGTACGCCAATTCTCGTTGTTATAATAAATAGCATTAAAACAAGGGGAGGCATAATCAAGATTTGCTAGGAAACCAATTCTTATTGCCATGTATGCTCGAAAACAACAAAAGGAACATCTGTTTCTTCGTTCAACAAGTCGTTACTGGGATTTACAAACCACAAACACTAAAACTAAAAACAAGCACGCAAACCTCTCGGGCGTCAAAATAATTCAAGTAATTCCTCTATAAACGAAAAAGATCACGACGTAAACTTGAACTCAAACTGAACAACTGATGAATAACTCCATCAAATCTGACATCTGTGAGCCCAAAGAACCAAAGAGAGCATCATAACCAAGCAGGAAAACCAAAGCGAAACTTAAGTAAATGCCTTCGGACTTCATCTTTCCTTTTGGATAAATGTAAATGCACTGTCTTCGGCATACCCAAAAAGAGGAAATAAGAAAGGTTTACAAAACAAGTGCGTAGATCTTTTGGTAATACAGAGTAAGGCAAAAAACAAAAACAAAAATAAGGAAGCATAAAACCACTTCACGTACTTCAGCTGGGAAAAGAGGAGCGCTCTTCAGTGGATCCAACGAGAAGACTATTTCATGTCCAGCTACTAAGCTGAAGCTCTCTCTCACACACACGCTCACTCTAAGATCCCTCCCTCCCAAACGCTCCAAAAAGGTCGGTGAGTCCCCCTGAGAGAGAGACAGGGATAGTGAGTGTTTTGCAAAGTAACAGAGGGAATGTTAAGCTAAACAGATACGTATGTAATTAGGAGCTAGTTGTTGTGGTTAAGTTTTCTTTTTCTTTTCTTTTGTTTTTTTTCCACTCTCGCTCCGATCAGTTAATTAGGAGCCATGGAAATAAGTTCTCCAATAGTTACTAGAGCACATGGAGTTCTTTGTTTTATAGGTAGAGCACTGAGCACAGGTAGTTCATAGTTGGGAATAGCAAGAGTGGTGACAGAGTAGACCTTGGGATGACTCTTTTAACTCGATCCCTTTTAACGACTTGGAATTATCCGCCGACAGATCTATCGTCTTCCCCAGAAATGGAATCTCACTATTTGGGCCCACTTGCCGTTATTCTTCTTTAAGCTTTTAGGAAGGTTATTTGGTAGCACTGTCAATAAAGTTACCTATAGATCTATAGGTTTGTCTCCACCGTTGGAAAAAAAATCCGCCGACACCGACACCACACGGCTCAACCCGGTTACCTCGGGTTCGGGTTTCTAAACATAAATTCCGAGGAAATTAGGTTCTGTTTCGGGCTAACAGTAGTCGAGGGCTGCAAAATCGGAAATTCGGTCCGGTTTTTTTGGATCGGACCGGACCGAATTTTCGATTATACATAAATAGTAGGATCAGACCGGACCACTTATAAGTGGTCCGTCTGGTCTAATGCGGTGCAGTCCAGACCACTTAAGTGGTGCGGACCGGTTTCATTTTTTCATTTTTTTTTAATTTTTTTCATATTTTTAGGTTAATTTTAAAGGAAAATGTTAAAATGCAGAGTTTTAGTTTAAGTTAAAACTAAATTTTTTAAATTTTTAATTTATATTAAAAATATAAAAATATATATTTTTTATTTATATTAATAAATGCGGTCCGATCCAATCTGCGGTCCAATTTTGTTAGCCCTAGCTAATACCTAATATTTATGTTTTTCTCTTATCACTATGGTGAAACAGCGCCATTTTGCTTCTTTTAATGGTTTTTTTTTTTGTAACCCGACCCAAACCGAATTGTACCATTTGAAAATCGGGTCGGATTTGACAACCCTAATGTCGACTTTGCCCACTCCTAATTGTCTCATCAATAGTACAGATAACTGTGGCACTGTCTGAAATAGGTGCACAAGTTCTCATTCGATGAGAATCAAACAAGAGCGTCCGTTTCTTTTTCTGTAAAAGCACTTTTTTTTTTAAGCAGTTTTTAATGCATTATGTTTTAATAAATTATTTTAATTTTTTATTTAGTTGTTATATTAAATATATTTTTTAATATTTTTGACTTATGTTATATTTTTATAATTTTATATGATTAATAAACTTAATTTTTAACATCAATTTGAAATAAAATAAAATAAAGTTTCAGAGAGTAAGGGTTGGGTTCTTTTGAATATTTTGGTTTCGAGTTAGAAACTCAAACGTTAACCTGTTTTTCTTTGGGTTCGTGTTTTAAAACCCAACCTCGACCCCGAAAAAAGTTAAAATCGTTGGGGTCGGGTTCCTTTGAATGCTTGGATTTCGGGTTAGAGACGTGAACGTGAACCTAATTTTTCTTAAATCCTGTTTCAAAATCCGACTTTGACCCCCAAAACTAAAATCATCAAGGTCGGGTTCTTTTGAATACTTTAGTTTCGAGTTACAGACCCGAACACAAACTTGATTTTTCTCGGGTTCATGTTCCAAAATCCGACCCTAACCCGAAAAAAATAAAAACCGTCGGGGTCAGGTTCTTTTGAATGATTTAGTTTCAGGTTAGAGAAGCGAACACAAAGATGATTTTTCTCAAGTTCAAGTTCATACTATAAATCTCGCGTGTCTCTCTTTTGAATTCCTCAAGTTGTTTTTTTGAAATATGACTTTGAATGGTTTCAGTTAGTTCTCTTCATGGTTAAAGAGTGGGGTTTGGAACCCAAACCTATGATCCTTTTCTGGTTTTCATGTTTCAAAACCCGACCCCAACCCCGAAAAAAGTTAAAACTGTCAGGTCGTGTTCTTTTAAATGATTTAGTTTCAGGTTAAAGACTGGAAGACGAATGTGATTTTTCTCGGATTCATGTTTCAAAACTTGACCCCAAAAAAAGCCAAAGCCATCGAGATCGGGTTCTTTTGAATGATTTAGTTTCGAGTTAGAGATCCGAATATGAACTTGATTTTTCTCAGGTTCATGTTTCAAAACCCGACCCTGACCACGATGTAACCCGACTAGTTTGGGTTGAACCGGGTCAGTTTCAAGTCAAGTGGTCGTGTCGATTGGTTTTTTGCCAACCCTAAGACTAGGAGAGGCAGGTAAAAAAAAAAGAATCACTAGTTTCAAAAAATAAACCACTTTCAAGAAAGTTGAGCTATTTTTTACGATTAACCAAATTGAGTTTTGGTTGACCGTATTTTACGAGACTACCCAGACAGTTGAATGTATGGAAAGTACTTTTCAAAAAGTAAAATACTGCAGAACAAATGGAACCCTAAGTGAAGAGTCGCGGAAATGATGAATACTTCACTAGAATTTATCTATACATTAGTTGGGTCCACTCCATGTGCGCCTACCGTGTAGGATTTCCTTTGGTATTAAAAAAAAATGTAAAGGGAATTAACATAACAAATACTCTAGTTAAAGAGTTAGTTTGATGGGTCTCACGCTAGCCTCTCCAGATTTTTCAGTACCTTCTTCGTACATTAGGTGGGTTAATGAATGTGGGCCTACATTTCCCTGGTTCAAAAAAACTATATAAAGGAAGTTGATTTATACTTGGTTGAATAGTTGGTTCTTATTAGATGATAAATACATAGGTAGTCTTTTAGTGGATTAATGGGGGAACATCATAGTATGCCTCATATTTATGGCAAAAGTTAATAAGCTCCCTTTAAGTTTCAATTTATTTTATTATGTCCCTCATTTTTCAAAAATAATCAATTCTCGCTCTATATTTGATTTGGTCGTTAAACCACATGAAAAATTATCAAAATACCCTCCAAGACGAAATTTTCTAAAAATATTGAAAATATATATATGTATATTAAGGTAATACTTTTCAAATAAAAATGTAAAAAAATTGTATTTTATTTTTATTTATTTTCTAATTTATTTTAGAGAAGCATTTTTGTCGATCCACATCACTATTGATCGAACGGAGGGTGAAGATTGATCGTTTTTGAAACATAAGGGAATAAGAAAATAAATTGAAACTTAAGGGGGGCTATTTAGCCTATAATATGGGGGCGTACTATGATGTTTCCCTATTAATAATATAATATGTAGATACATTACTAAATCTAAAAGTTTAAACTTATAGATTTGAGCTCAACTATGTTATATTAAACATATTTGCCCTCCTCTCTTCAGGTCTCCCTTCTAGGATCCGCGTCTCGTGTTTCGTCTTGCACAACTTATTAGCTATGCTCTCTCTAAAGTGTCTTTTTCGATCTTAAAACTTTCTCAATCCAATACCACTTTTTGGAGAGAAATTCACTTGGAGAGTCTTGTAATGGGCTTATGATATAACATGTAGAATGTCACTTGACCTAAAAGCTTAAGCCTATAGATTATATTTAGGCTTAATTAGTCCACTAGTCTTGGTGTATGACCAGATCTCAAACTGGTTTCTAGAGTTTATTTCGTTCAATACTTGTCCCTCAAGAATCCTGTGTGCCCTAGAGTGATCATTCCGTTAATTCAATTGGTCTCGTTAACGTAATAAATCTCATGTGACTAACGGAGATACGTCACCACCAATCACAAGCAGTCACGTGTCTTCAAGTTACTCAGAGATGTGTTGTCTTTACAAAAGACTTGTCCAGCATGACATCAGGAGCTATCATTTTAGGTCTAAACGGCATAGACAATTTGATATGAATTTAAAATGAATAATCAGCAGGTTCAACTTGATAATTTAAGTAACATGGGAACAAATGACACAAAGTATCCCCAAGGACTAGTATAGGACGAAAAAAACCCTAGAGACCAGTTTGGGATCAGGTCATATCCTAGGGGCCAGTGAACTAATAAGTCTTATATGTAATCACCCACACTTTTGACCTCTTTTCAATGCGGACTCAATTTGTTCACACTCTCGTATGTGTATATTCAACTCGGGAAGAAAAACACTTGGAAAAGCCTTTTAGTGAGTTAAGATATTACTCAATCTAAAAGCTTAAACTTATAAGTCTATTTATAACTATACTGTATTAATAACCCACATTTGTGACCTATTAATTTTTAATATAAGACTCAACTTGATTACACTCTCCTACAGGCATATTCAATCACAAGTGTCCGGAATTTTTCATTATTCTTACACCTAAATCACTGCATTTTTTCAATTAGGCTAAATTCGTGTGCGTAACAATCAAGTGGAATGAACTTTGCCAATAAAGGAACGTGCTGAACCAAAAAAAAGAAGAAGAAAAAAGCCTTTGATGTTCTCCTTTTGGACATCTTTATAAAAATGTTGAGCATCAACGAATAAAAAATAAAAAAAATTCTCTTTGTCACGCACCAAGAAGAGAACACTGCTTCAGGAGAGAGGAGGCCGAAATATGTCAAAACTGATCGTTCCTCATCCTTACAAAAAAAAGAAATTGTATTTTTCTTAAACTGAATGGTCGGGCCTATACCACAAAAAGAAAAAAAAAGGATGGTATAGCCCCAGAGAACGGGAATTTATTCTGCCCCCATGATGAGAAACTCTAGGCCCTGGGGTCCTTTCATGTTAAAGGGCACTCTGGCCCCCAACCCCCCACATGGATGTTTGTGGGGGTTCTACTTTTCCTTGGCATGTGAGGTGCATTAATTGGCATCTCTGGCTTAGCACGTGGGAAAAAAAAAAAGTTGGACCTTTTTGGGAGGCTTTTATCCTACCATATGAGTGAACCTACAAACAAGAGGCGTCCTTTTTTTTTTTTTTTTTCTTTCTTTCAAAAGAGGCGTCTAAATGATCAGGAATGGGACTATACTGTCAGTAAATGCCCGGATAGAGATCATTTATTTAAGGGAAATTTATAAATATTATACAAAATTTTAACCACTTTTTAAAAAATTTATTGAGTTTTAAAAAATTTTAAAAAATTCACTAGGTTTATCATTTTGGTATAAAAATTCACTGAACCCAACGCCGTTAGACCGGTTTAACGGAAAATTCATCCCGTCCAATCATACTGTGACACGTGTCCTTAAATAAATAAAAAATTTAAAATAAATTAAAATTAATAAAAAACATAATTAATTTTTTTTAAAAAAAAAAAAATTGAAAGGAGAATTTTTTTTCAATTTTTTTTTTTTTAAAAAATTAATTATGTTTTTTATTAATTTTAATTTATTTTAAATTTTTTATTTATTTAAGGACACGTGTCACAGTATGATTGGACGGGATGAATTTTCCGTTAAACCGGTCTAACGGCGTTGGGTTCAGTGAATTTTTATACTAAAATGATAAACCTAGTGAATTTTTTGAAATTTTTTAAAACTCATTTTTTTAAAAAGTCGTTAAAACCTATGTGGTATTTATAAATTTCCCTTTATTTAATAAGTTCACCAAAGCAAGTTCAGCTATCCAGGCATGGATACTGATGTTGATTTGGTTCCATCCTTTCAACCCAGTCATAAATTTGTGAAAGGTCAGGCAGATCCACCGACATAATTTGAGTTTTTCGCTTGGACTATCATGGAGAATATCTGATACTTCGGTGAAGTCACCAATTATTCTAAAAATTTAAACTGTTAAAAAGTAAATTTATTTTTAAAAAATTAAATTCTCCGACATTAATGAGTTTGGAATATGAAGTTCTGAGATTATTTGGAATATGTTGCTTCATTGTTTTGAGTGATTTTCTTTATTTCTGTTAAATTTTAGTATTCTCTGTTTTTTAATGATCTACTATGATCGTGTAGTCCACTGCACAATAAAAATGAAGTTGCTCTATCAGGGGTAAGAATGGTTGGATGATTTTGAGTTCTTTCAAAGCCTCCTCTCCCTTTATTTTTCTCTACATGCGAATTTGTAGGGTTCTACTTTCTTCTTCTTCTCCTTCCCCTCAATAGAGAAGATTAATAAGAGACTAATTAAAAGAAGAGCATATATTTCCTCGTGATGTTTTGTAGTCTCTGAAGCTCTTTGAATCCAAAGTTTGGATGATCATGTCCCTGCATTTTCAGTAGAACTAGGTTTCAATTGAGGACACATTGGAACTAGGTTTCAATTGAGGACACATTGCACACGAAGCGAGCTGTTGATAAGATATGACTGTAAAATGTCAACTCTTGCACTAAAGATGCACATCTTGCCATTTTGACACTGATAACTTAGGTGTATATAGTGCCCCAATAATTGCACTCATAAGTACAAGTGTAAGGGTGTGCATGGCCGGCAGTTCAAGGCTCTAAAATGTTATGGTTGTCTTGATTAACAACTCAACAAAAGCAGCACTATCTTCTGAGGCCGTTGAGAATTCTGCAGGCATCTTTGTACAACAAGTGGAAATTCATGTTATACATCCACTCCATCATCCAATTCCAAGATCCCTAGCAATGCATCATCTAATTTCAGGATCCCTGCAACAATGCAGGATTGAATGCTAAGACATTCATGGAAGCTTTCCAAGTTGCAAACATAAACGACCATGGAAGCAGGTATCAACCCGGTGTAGTACTGTCTCGGGTCTATTGTCATTGCACCAAGAAGTACTTAACAATGTACTCAAGCTAATCTCAAATTCCCGTTATGGGACTTGGAACAAGATTTCCATGGCTTACGAAGCCGTTTCAATGAATTTGGCAAGCATATCTCCAAGGATATACAACTAAATTTCCATGACATATTCAGCTGTTTCAATGCATTTCCATCTCTTTGGTAAGCATCTCTGAGCATAAAAGTAATGGTTATTGCCAGCAAGCAAGCCAAAGTTTAAATATACCAAAGAACATCTTGTTCACACCAACATATTATTCCATGAAACCTCGATAGTTAACTATTATTCCAGCAGGCAGGACCTACGCCTTTTACCAATTTCCTGCTTAAGTTCTAATTCCTTGTTCAATATCCTGATGACATCTAGCATCCAGAACAAACTCCAAAAAGCCATGAACGGTTATATCAGACCTCAGAACACATTAAGCTCATAAAACAGCCAAGAAGTAAGGAGTTGTTACAACCTATTTATATTACCTTATCAGAAATTGGAAGCGAGCACATCCATTTGCAAGCCCTAACCGTACAACATTGCCATTGAAATCAACTAAGGGCAAGCTTAATGTCAATCTACGTAAAAGATTTAACAATTGTTACTGTTCCATCCTAATGTCCATAATTTCTAAGCACGTACAAGTATACTTATGAAATGTATGCATATATAGCATATATGCCCAGCTCAAACATTCAATTTTTGGGAACTAAAACACTAATGCATCAAATTGAACTATCTCAACTAGGAAACAAATAATGCAGATCACCAACTGATATCCCTGCTTATTAACGGCTTATAATTGAGTGTCTGCGTGGAACTTGTACAGCTTAGGTATGGCAAGAATGAAGCTCAATGTCAGTGGTGGCAGTTATAGGAAACACCAGGAACAGATGATTCCCAAACAAACAAGATTCCAATGAAACACATGAAACCAAGAATCTCCCCCCCCCAAAAAAGGCACCAAGATTTGGAGAAACAAAAGTCCATTTGTGAGTTCAAATCCCATTATTTAAAAGACAACGAATCTACGAGAAAACGAAACAAGATAAATAGGTACATCCAACATTATAGTAATAGTCCTAAAATATGCATCCTAAGGCATGTTTTTTCAGAAAATTTCAATTCTGCAACACACTTCAATCACATAGCTTAACAGAAACCATCACAGAACAAACGTATGTGAAGGAGTTATGAAAGGCCCATTTTCGGAAAACAAATTACAGTGAGAAAAAGGAAAAAGAAGAACCTTTGTCCAATAGATTCTATTAAGAACTCTTTCAAATTACAAGCGCAACAGGGTCTATCTTATAGTTTCCGTTTGTTACGGACAAACGAGTTCTCTCTCATTCTCACTCTCCCGTGTGTTTCAGAAGACCACGCGGAACTGGGGCGCGTCGGATGCACTGGCTGGCAGGATCTCCCAGCGGCAGGGCTCGAGCTCGTCGGAGACGGGGCAATACCCGGTGAGGGTGACCTTGTCGGCGGACGCGGCAACCGACCCGAACTCGAAAACCGTTATACCGGTGGGTCTGGGGACCTCAACGGCGCCATGCATGCCCGGTACTTCGGCAGGCTTCGGGCTTTGACTTTCTGCGGGTTTGGTTTGGGACTCTGGTTTGGGTTGCTGTTGCCGAGGTTTGCCTTTGAACCAAGACAGAAGACCCATGGCTGTCCAGTTTCGGAATGCGCGAACGAATGAGGCCTAGGGTTTTGGGGCAGTTAGCTCTGAGACCAATATCTGGGTTGGGTTTTTCCTTTAAATGACGGAAATACCCTTACGTTTGACAGAACAACTTAAGAAACAAGTAGAAGTTTTGCCTGTCTTTCTTGAAAATATTTTGGAAAAAATACACTTTTCACCCACAAACTACCGGAATAGTGACACATTGCACCCTAAACTACTATCTTTAAGATATTGCACCCTCAAACTACCAATGTTAGACACTTTGCACCCTAAACTACCCACTTTGACACATTACACCCTCCAACTACTAATATTAAACACTTTGCACCCTCCATTTGACAATAATACCCTTGAGAAATTAATGAATTGACAACAATATTTTCAATATATACAAAATAGGTCAAGGGCATTATCGTCATTTTAGTCTGAAAATTTGATAAAGGGTGCAAAGTGTTAAAAATTGGTAGTTAGAGGGTGCAATGTGTCAAAATTGTAGTTTAGGGTGCAAAGTGCAAAACCTATGGTAGTTCGTGGGTGAAAAGTATATTTTTTCCAAACATTTTCAGTTTCTCCCATGTTTATTTCTGTTTCTCTGATATTTAATAGGGGCGGAAAATAAATATCAAAAGAAAATGTTCAGTTAGTGATAGAAAATTTTACCATACACGACTGAAGGGTAAGTTATTTTTCAAATTATTCAACTATTTGCCTCTTCTTCTTATTTTTAATAGTGACTAATTCAAAATATCCAATCACCTAGTTGCACACAAATAGGGCAAATTTGCAGGCTTGGATTTTGTTTTAAATAAAAATAATATTTTTGTTTTTTTTATATAATATTATTATATTTTTTATTTATTGACATGTAAATGACCTAAATTAATATTATTATTTTTTTAAAAACCACATAGGTAGTTGATGTGTCTGAAATGAGGCACATATGAATTTCCATTTATAAATAAGGGCAAAACAAGTGGAGTTTTAGATTTATAAATCGAGGAATCACGTCTCAAAAAAAAAAATAATTAAAGTATAAATATGTGATATACATTTCTCCTTTATTTTTAATATCTCTATTGATAAGAATAAATTAAAATTATTATAAAATATTTTTTTAATTTTTAAGTGACAACCAGATACTATATGCTTATTTTTAAGGAGTTAGCTAAATATCTAAACTTATTTAGTTTTTTTTCAAATATTTTCAGTTGCAAATATTTTTTTTTATTTTCTTCTTTTTAATTAAAAAATGTACTCTTTACCAAATTCTCACGTGATTCTTGGCAAGAGGAGCGCATCTTTGTAATTTGAAAATAGATAAATATAGTAAGTAAATTTTTTTTTTTAAGATTTATTTATCTCTAAATTTTACATACTGCATCGTATAATTTTGGAAAGAAATTATAGGAGATTCATTCTGCCAGTGAATTATATACACTTATAGATATTATTTGCGGGCCAAAATTTTGGTTGATAGGAGTCGAGAAAGTAGAGAGAAAAATTATTTAAATAAATTTTTTATGTTTATAAGATGATAAATAAGCGTAATTTATCTTAATTATGTTTCGGAAGAAAAAGAAAAAGTAAACAGTAGCGTACTAGCGTTCCATGGCTGCACAGCATCATTGAATCGACATGGGCTAATTACCCAAAAAAACAAAAATAGACTTTGGCTGTTGTCCCCCAGTGAACAACCAGAGAGAGAATCCGCCACCATTGCTCATCGGCAACCATGAAGGAAGAGCAACGCTCTCTCCTTCTCAGCTCCTCCTCTCGCTTCCCTCCGCCCCAAGGTCTCTCCACGTCTATTCACTTTCCCCACTTTCGTTCTTTCTTTCTTTCCGTTGAAGTCTCTACAAAAGGAAATATTGATGATGATTGTATTATATTTTTGTATATTGATGCAGGTGTGAGGTTATCATACGGTACTTCCGGGTTCAGGGCCGATGCAGCGGTTCTCGAATCGACAGTTTACAGAATGGGGATCCTGGCGGCGTTGAGATCTCTGAATACGGAGTCTTCGGTCATCGGGATCATGATCACGGCCTCGCACAACAAAGTGTCTGATAATGGAGTCAAAATCGCTGACCCGAGTGGGGGAATGCTCTCCCAGGAATGGGAGCCCTTTGCTGACGCCCTCGCCAATGCCCCCACTCCCCAACACCTCCTCCAGGTCTCTCTCTTCTATCTCTCACACACGCACACAAACTCTTCTTTGTATTGTTGTATTTACTTATAATGCCTATTGTTTGTTATGAAAGATTTTTTAGTGCCTTCCATGTGTAAGAAGCAAAATTGGGTATTACACGAGCATTTCTCTTTTCTTCCTTTATTCTTCATAATTTCCTCTTGGTTTTTTCTTTCGAATAATTTATCTTTTAGATCAGTGAAGATAGAGACTGGTAGACTCTAATTTAAACCAATTTCGTTGGTAAAAGGTTTAATTGGGTGTGATGGGTGAGAGTGACCTTTTTTAAGGATTAGGTGTATGTCTTATTGGTTTTTACTTGGAGTGCATCTATCGAAGACATACATTGTGCACTTAGAAAAAAAAAAAAAAAAAAGACATAAATTGTGCTAATTTCATTGTCGTTGTTGTTTTTTCTATTCTTTTTTCCTTTTCCCCTTTGAGGCCAGTTGATAACAGAATTTGTGGAGAAGGAAAGCATCCTGTTGGAGACAGTGAGGCCAGCCGAGATATTGTTAGGGAGGGACACAAGGCCCAGTGGGGAATCTCTACTTGAAGCCACTAAACAAGTAGGTAGCCGTTGTTCCCTATGGACTCTGAACAAGTGTATTAGTCATTGTTGCAATTGTATTTTGTATGATTGGCTTACGCTTTAACTTCGGTTGAAGGGAATCAGTTCAATTCTTGGAGCTGTCACAATTGATATGGGAATCGTGACAACTCCCCAACTACATTGGATGGTACGTGCAAGAAACAAGGGCATGAAAGCATCCGAACTTGATTATTTTGAACAGCTATTGAGCTCATTCAGGTTGTTCTGAGCTAAGGATGAATATGATTTACTTGATATATTTTCGCCAGGCGTTTACTCAGTTAATGTTGTTGGTTAGGTGCTTAACTGATTTGATCCCAAGTGGAGGTAGGAAGATGAGTGAGGGGGATGAAAAATTGGTTGTTGATGGTGCTAATGGTGTGGGTGGAGAAAAGCTTGAACTGTTAAACAAGATGTTGGATGGTTTGCTTATTGATGTTCGTAATTCTGGGAAAGATGGAGGCATACTCAATGAAGGAGTGGGTGCTGATTATGTGCAGAAAGAGAAGCTTGTTCCACAAGGTTTTGATTCCCAGGACATAGGACTGAGGTCAGTTATCTCTTTCTTGTTGTATAATGAACCAATGCTTGATTCTCAACCATACAACAAAGATATCTTTTTCTTCTAATGTTACTGGAGGAACCCCAATGCATGCGTCATAATAATTTGCTGGAGAGAGTGTTATAAATTGAGAAGTGACTTTGGGTCTATTGCATACGGATTTGGAGTAAAGAGACTATTGAACTAAGATGTGCATGGAATAAACTGATGTGATGGCATCGGATTTTCTGTAGTCAATTTGTCTGGCATATTTTCATGTCATGCAATGTCTGGCTGCACAATTACTGGCATTCATTGTGACAAATTTTCAGTGGAAAGTTTAATGCTGTTAAAGAGCTTCAATTTTGACTGGCATGACATTGGCTCTGCTGGTGGAATATCAATTTTTTGGCTGGTTGAGATGGGTGGTTTTGACAGACATAGTCTTCGACCGTCAAGCCTTTTTGGCTGGTTGAGAAAGGATGACTATTATCAGGAACTCAAGCATAAATTCCTTTTTTTTTTCTTTTCTCGATATCTTTTTTTTTTTTTAGCGGTGGGGGGTCCAAATTATGAGTTGACTTTTGTTTGTCTTTTATGCCCAGTAAACTATGGACTAATGTGGGTTGGAGACTAAGTTGTAGATGGTTCTAGTGTTTCAGGTGTGCTAGTTTGGATGGGGATGCTGATAGGCTGGTATATTTTTATGTGCCATCAAATAGTTGCAGTAAGATTGAACTTGTTGATGGGGACAAGATATTATCTTTATTTGCCATCTTCATCAAGGAGCAGCTAAGCTCTCTCAATGAGGGAGGTGAAAATACAATTAGTAGTTATCAGGCTCATCTGGGTGTTGTACAGACAGCTTATGCTAATGGAGCCTCCACGGATTACCTCAAAAAGTTGGGGTTAGAAGTTGTGTTTACTCCTACAGGAGTCAAATACTTACATGAGAAAGCAGCTGAGTATGATGTTGGGATTTATTTTGAAGCTAATGGCCATGGAACTATCTTATTCTCGGAATCTTTCTTGCTTTGGTTACAGGGCAGACATAAGGAGCTTTCTGCGGTTTCTAAAGGTTTGATTAGATATTATCCTCATTTATTGTTTCAGTCCTCATATGGTCATGAAGGGATGAGCTTCATTAATTATTTGGTTGTTTGATTCAGGTTCAGAGCAGGAAAAGGCTGCTTTGAGACTATTGGCAGTCAGTAAGCTGATCAACCAAGCAGTCGGTGATGCTTTGAGTGGGCTGCTCTTGGTGGAGGCGGTTTTGCGACACATGGGATGGTCAATACACAGATGGAGTGACCTTTATCAAGATCTTCCTAGTAGGCAGATTAAGGTCAGTTTCCTGTATACATTTTATACGGATATTCATCTGATCCTAATATTGGAGAACGTGAATATGCTTTTCCTTTTCTGTACCATATATGAACTCTTTATTGGTATTAGGGACTCTACATTCAGATGAAGCTGGTAGATCCATTGTTGGTTCAATTGTTGTTCATGGATTTTGATTTACCATCAAATGTCAACTGAAAGGGCTAGTTAGGATTCTTCTGCATCACTAAACAATCTTGAATAGAACATATGCTGAACGTAAATGTTGGAATCTTGTAGAATCATCAAAGAGAGAAGAACTATGCTAAAGGTCCTTTGCTCAATGCCAATGTGTTTTGAAATATTAATTTGATATTCAACTTTTTGGCGGCTGGATGGGATCTGGGTAGAGACATCTTTAATAAGAAATAATGGGCGCACTAGATTTATTTCCTCTCAATTTATTGTGTACCTTCAGACCAGAAATAAAGCTAACCAAGTACATTTTATGATTCTTTGCCCCATTGGTTTCCCTGCTGGACACTTTGGTCCATGTCTCCTTTATTCTCTCCACCATTTGCAAGGTGATTAGAGGAAGAAACCCTCATCCCTACTGGGGTCCCCTGTTTCTGTTGATGATCCCCTCCCCCCCTGCCCCGGTCTGCCGGCCCCAAAAAATGAATGAAAAAATTTTACACAGGTAAACAGCAAAAAGTATATTCGAAATCTGAACATGAGCAAAAAGACTGATTAAGAACAGTTTAGCAAATGGGAAATTGTTTAACTTGGTTCAACTAGGTGAAAATAGGAAAATTGAAAGAAGAAAAAAAGAAGAGAGAGAAACAGAACAGAAACAAAAAGCAGGCAGAGTACATAGAACGAGCCACCATTAGAGGGAGGCATGTGCATGAATTTTAATGACTGATTTGCAGTAAAACTCAAGTTCTTGGGATAAGGTTTTGTCAAGTGAAGTAAAAATTATGTCTTCAGGTTAATAACTAACAAAACTTGCTCCCATTTGCTGGAAATCAATCTTCTTCACTTGATGGTACATAGAGGAGGTGTAAAAATTTCCACTTGCATATTATAGGATAAGACATAATTTGGAGAAGGTTCCTATTCATGCATATTCTGGAGACAAGATCATCCGATGATGTTATTAGCTCTGATGTTCCTTAACATAATTGATTTTCCTTCGACTTGTATGTCTGGAATGAGGCAAATTGCTCCCTAGATGAAGGATGTATAGCTTACTTCTGCATTTTTTACGATGAGGAATAACTCTTCTGTTATTCCTCTTGTTTTAGTACAGAATGTGATGATTCCACTGCTTTTACTATGATGTTAGGTTAAAGTTGTGGACAGAACTGCTGTTGTCACAGCGAATGCAGAAACTATGGTTGTGCAGCCCCCTGGCATTCAAGAAGCAATCAATGCTGAGACAGGTATAACATATTTTCTATAATTTTTATATTAAACCTGCAAATATTAGTCATGCATCACAATTGCCAGCTTGCTTGTTGGCCCAGAAAATCCGAGTGCATTCTGGCAACTGTCTGAATTTCATCTCCAGAATACAACATATAAGTATACCCCTGTTACCAAAATAATGGAAGTGTGTGACTTGGCTCTGCATGGCCGGAGAAACTTGCATTGGGTCCATTTAATAGTATCTCTACTCTGTGAACAACTTATTTCTCATTGTTGGATGGTATAAGGCATATTTAATATCATAAGACTTTCCAATGATGCAGCAAAATACCCTCAAGGCCGATCTTTCATTCGACCTTCGGGTACCGAGGATGTGATACGTGTGTATGCAGAAGCATCAACACAGGAAGGAGCTGACAGCCTAGCCAACTCGGTAGCAACACTTGTGAGGCAATTCCTAGGGCCTGGCAGCTCCTAGAAGTAGGCTCTTCTCTTTTTCTTTGTTGTGTTTTGTGCTACTAAATCCAGAGATTTGCTCTGCAAAGGCTCAGCATCTGACGACCTAAATTTTCATATGGTGTTGTTTCTCATTGCAAGATGCATAATTAGTTACTACTATGCTTAGGATCTCTGCATGCTGGAATTTTGCTCATAGTTTCCGTTTGGTGCCAAAACGGGAAATGCATTAACTTTTTTGTGGACTCAGCTTAAAGTTCAGAGCGTAATTTACATGGTACTCAGAAACGAATAAGTTTTGTATCGTGTTCAACTGCTGCAGTATCCTTTGAGGCTCCCAACTAGAATGTGAGATAACAATCTATACTTGTAGATTGCGATTTATATGCAACTTTTAGGGAGTCCATTTCGTCATCTATTTATTCCAATGTGTCAGGACTCCTAGGGCTTGTTGTGGATGGTTTTTGCTTCAGGCTTTGGGTTTGTTCCTGGTTCGTTCAGAAACCGAATTTTTTTTTTTCTAAGTATTCAAAAACCGAAAATTGAAACATAAAAATCCTTTTTGGGGGGTATTTTGCCAGGTTTGGAACATAGGTTGAAATCCCACCTGAGGAAAGATTACCAAATCCTCCATTTTCTTAGGGCAGAATGCACTGCTTTGGGGCCACTTCAATGGCCCACCCGAAATGACGGGTTAATTGGCATCAGGTTAATTGGGGTGGAATTAGATTTGCCAGGTTTGGAACATAGCGTTGAAATCCCTACCGAGGAAAGATTACCATGAGCTCCGTCTTAGGGCAGAATGCGCTGCGGGCCACAAACTGATAATGACCAACGCAGCTCTTTAGACCTCTCCTGTACGGCTGAACCCTCATGCTAGTCTGACTCTCTCACTCATTTCTACAGCTCAGTCTCCCTTCCTCATACGTATGCATTGTGCTCTCATGACCGTGGGGTTTTGACTCCATCTCGAGTCCGGATGGATACTCATCATACTACGCTAGTCAGTTCTGTTGCTTCCCAAGTAGACTTGAGGAGTAGCGTATTTACCAGGAATTCAATGACTGCACTTATCATGAAGAGAATGCTCGCTCTCTCTCTTGAGTAGAGCTCTCTCCTCTCTCCTTTCACCTCTACTTTTTTTATCTCTCCTCCCGTCTAGCTTCCCCTCCTCCCTCTTTCTTACTTTTTTACCAAACCACCTCTCATTCCGCCTGATACGACTTTTCATCCCTTTTTCTGCCTCATTCCTTTTGCCTCCTTCTGCTGTGGTCTTTCACCTCCCCTTTCTCCTTTCACCATGAATACCTCACCGCTTAACCCTACCGACCTTGAAGCTGATATAGCCTCTTTAATCGGTAAGACTCAGTCCTTTAACTGTGAAGATGACTCCATCAGTTACGAAGATAAAATGGAGGATGCTGACCGCATTTCCCAGAAAGTCTTGGTTGGCGATTGGATAGAGGAACCGCCAATGGAGAGTGGCGTCTTTTGTTTCCCAGTGCTACTGTCCAACATCGCCCTCGGGCCGCTTCGGACCACTCAGCGATTATTTTGGATACCTTTGGGGATACCAATTCGGGTCCTAAACCATTCCGTTTCGAATCATTCTGGGTTCGGTCTCCTTCTTGTGGTACGATTATCAAGCAATCTTGGCTCTCTTCTGTTCAAGGTTCTCCAGCTTTCTTACTCTATCAGAAAATTAGAGCACTCAAGTTAGAGCTGAAGAAATGGAATCTGGAGACATTTGGGTCAATTCAATGTCAGATTCGGCACTATCAACAAGAGCTTCTCCAGATTTAGTCTAGCATTCCTTCTTCGGCTAATGAGGTTTTGGAGGAACAAATTCAAACCGAGCTTCAAGAGGCTTTGAAACGGGAAGATTTACTGTGGCGAAGTAAATTTAGGGTGGATTGGTTTTCTTCCTCGGAGTTGGATACGAAGTACTTTCATTTGTCCACGGTTATTCGCAGATGAAGGAATTGCATTGAAGGTCTTAAAGCTGATAATGGCACGTGGCTGCATTCGAGGACAGATATTGGTAATTTCCTTTGTGATTCCTTTCAAAATTTATTTACTTCCTCACTGCCTTCTTTCAATGGGGAGATTCGGCAGCTTATTTCTCCTGTTGTTTCGGATGTGGATAATGAGTTTTTATGCTCTATACCTGAGGAAAGTGAGATTTGGCTTGCTGTCCGGTGCCTTGGTGCTTCCAAATCACCAGGTCCAGATGGTATGACAGCCTTATTTTACCAAAAGTATTGGCATATAGTGAAGGATGGTTCGCCGCTTTTTTGCCTCGGGTTTTCTTTTTAAAGCTCTTAACCATACCAACCTTGTCCTCATCCCTAAGAGAGATAATCCCACTCTATCTTCACATTTCTGTCCCATTAGTCTATGCAATGTGCTTTATAAAATTATTTCGAAAATTCTTGCTGCTAGACTAAAGCCTTTCCTCCACAAACTCATCTCTCCTATGCAAACTGGCTTTGTTCCCACTTGTCATATACATGAGAACTCCATTCTAGCTCATGAAATTATTCACAAGATCAAACACAAGAGGGGGAAGGGGGGGTGTTATGGCGCTTAATCTTGATATGGAGAAAGCGTATGATCCTATTGAGTGGAGTTTCTTGTTTGAAGTTCTTCATTGCTTTGGATTCTCTCCTATTTGGATTCAATGGATTTCCCAATGTGTTTCCTCTGTTACCTATTCCATTCTGCTGAATGGTTCCCCCATGGTTTTTTCTCCCCATCTCGTGGTTTAAGGCAAGGAGATCTCTTATCTCCCTTCCTTTTCATCCTATGCTCTGAGGTGCTGACTCGCCTTTTATTGAGAGCTGAGCAAAGTCAGCTGCTTAAAGGGGTTCAAATTTGACGGGGAGCTCCTTCCGTTTCCCACCTTATGTTTGCTGATGATCTTTTGATTTTCAGCCAAGCAAAGGTGGATGATGCAGTTCATATCAAAATCTGTTTAGATCTTTATTGTTCTTGGTCTGGGCAGAAACTTAATGTTAGCAAATCGGGAATTATTTTCAGTGGTAATACCGCTCCTTCTGTTAGCTCTGCTATTTGTTCTTCATTGCATTTAAGGCGTTTAGCTATTGAGGGAAAGCATTTGGGACTCCCCCTCCATATCCCGCGGTCCAAACAAGCTGCCTTTAAAGACACTCATTCTCGAATTTTAGCCAAGTGTGAAGGCTGGAAAGCGAAGTGTCTATCCCAAGCGGGTAAACTTACTCTTATTAAATCTGTTGCTGCTACGATGCCTTGTATGCCTTCTCTACCTTCCTCCTTCCTAAAGGTTGGTGTAAATCCTTGGATTTAGTGTTTAAGAACTTCTTTTGGGGCTTTACTTCTGATTGGGGTTTTTCCCCCTTGGCTTGGTCCACTATTTGTTCTCCAACGGACTCTGGAGGACTTGGTCTTCGGCGCATGTATGATGCTAATAGGGCGTTGTTAGCCAAGCTTGGTTGGCTATTTTTACAGCATCATGAAGCTTTATGGGTTCAGTGCCTTACAGCCAAGTATTTGCATAACTCATCCTTTTTCGACTGCCAGCTTAGGCCGAATTCCTCATGGTTCTGGCAGGGACTTTTGGCGATTCGATCTATTCTTTCTCGTGGTACTTTGTTTCAGGTTGGGCGAGGTCGGTCGATTCATATTTGGCATGATCCTTGGATTCCGGGTGTGCCACTTTCTTTAGCCGAGCCTAATGCTTTTTCTCCCTCTCTCCAGAATTTTGATTGTGTCTCTTCTCTTATTGACCAAGACACTGGAGTTTGGAATGCTACCCGGATTCTTCACTTGTTTTCTCCTGTTTGTGCTGCTGCCATCTTCAATATTGACTTGCCATTGTCTAGAGAATCTGATCTCCTCTCCTGGCTCCCAGTTACTTCTGGTGTTTTTACAGTCAAATCAGCCTACCTTCTGGACCAATCTGCTCGGCTTGCTGCCCCCGCCCTGCCAACGTTTAATTGGTCCAAAATTTGGTCCCTCAAGATTCAATTCTGCTTGAAGCTCCTGTTATGGAAGCTTGCTGCCAAGGCTCTTCCAGTTCGATCGAAATTGTTCTTTCTCTCGGGTCATGTCCCCGATGATTTCTTCTGTTGCCCTTTATGCAAAACTGAACCTGAAACTCTTGAACATCTGTTTATCAGATGCAACATAGCTCATACGCTATGGAGAGAAGCTAAGTGGCCGCTTAGGTTGAATGGGATGCAAGACTTGGACATTGCCTCCTGGTTGTCCTTTCTATTGAACCCTAGTTCTTCTCTTGGTATTCACTGCAAGGATGAACGCAATTTCATCCTCCAGATGGCTCTTATCATAGATACCATCTGGTTCTTCTCGAAACCAACTTGTCCACTCGGGGGTCCTTTCCCCTCCTTTGGAGCTTTCTCGAACTTTGAATGGGCGTCTCTTAGCTCATCTTGCAGCTTGGCAAATTCATGATAGGGAACTTAATCTTGTTTGGATTCCTCCGCCGGAGGGTGTTTGGAAACTTAATTTTGATGCTGCTATTAGGGGTGAAATTGCTTATCTTGCTGTCATTTGCAGGGATTCTTTGGGAGTCATCTATCATGCTGCTTCTGATTTTGTTGTGACTAGTAATCCTCTCCGGGCAGAGGTTTTTGCAGCCCTTCTTGCTTGCCGTGTGGCCTCCTTTCTTGACCTGCCTTCTGTCATTTTGGAGGGTGATTCTCTCATTGCTTGTAGGGCTATTAATGAGTCTGGTTTTCTTGACGAAGGTCCTTTGATTCCGCTTCTGGGTGATATCAAGGCAGTTCTTCGTTCCCACCCTGGTTGGTTATTGCAGTGGGCTTCTCGGCGTCAGAATTCCATGGCTCTCTTTTGCTGCTTGGGCTGCACGTTATTGTTCTTTTGGTTTTATTCCCTTGCATGCTCTTCCTTTTCATATTTCTTCTGCGGACTTAGTTTTTGATCCGCCGTGATGTTTTGTTTTTGGGATCCTTTGTATTTGGTTTCTTTAGTTTAATGAAGTTTGTTCATCAAAAAAAAAAAAAAAAAGATTAGACTTGAGGAGTATTATTATTTTTTCTCAGTAAAAGGGAAAAAGAGTAACCAGCGTAGTAACTCTCTTTCAGCGTGACCATAAGAGCATCTCCCGATACAGAATGTCTTGTAGCTAGAGTACTACTACAAAGAGCCCAAATGCAGCCAGGGCACTTGCTATGGTTCTACTTTTACTTTTACACACGCTGGCCTAGGTTTGAATACTGCACGCTTCACCTACAGCACAGGTACTACGTGCTGAGGTTGCAGGTTGGATGCAACCAGACTACCAATAAGGCAGACGAGTATCTGTAATGGTTGTTGTCCAGCGCGCCCCCGGTTGCATTGTCTGCTACTTCGTGCCGTAGTTCAAATCCTAGTACAGTTATTTATACAATTCCTCCCATTGAGAGAGTATCTTATTTCCTTGAGGCTTTTTCCCCCTTTTAAGGGAAGTGTCCCAAGAACCATTGACGACTTTCTTTTGACACGAGCCAGGTTTCCTTTGTTGGTCGGTATGACCTGAGCTTTCAACCCCCCTCAACTTTCATTAAGGCCGTGACTGTTACAGCGTTTATGCCGCACATTTGGCTTCCACAGCCCCGTCACAAGCTCCACCTAGCACCGTGCTAACTGACGAGTGAGGAAAGAATAATGAGGGTGCCAGGAAAATATATCTGTGGGCCAAGGGAAGCTTAGAGCCATAGACCTCTAATACCAGCAATTTGAATGTGTCGGGCTGATGAGTAGGAAGCAAATCGGGGAAATACACTATTTGGCTCGAGTCAGAACTTTCAAGTCTGGATCTTTGAAGAAACTTAATGCATAAAATGTTTTCTGCAAAGCACACAGAGCTCAACCATGAAGGAGACAATAGATATGTGCAAGAAACAGCAGTAGCATTTGAAATCAATAATATGGAACATTTTCTTCCCCACTTTTAAGGAGACCATTTGGGCGTAGTTTCCTTAACCAACAGCCTTAGAATATCGAATTTCCTGATGGTTACATTACATCTGATTCTTCAAGGGAGGAAAAAAGTACATAAAAATTTCACAGTTCAACAAAGAACTGAGTTATACGGTGTTCTCTCTCTTTCTTTCACTTTCTTTTTTAGATAAAAAAACAAAGGCTAACAAGAACTCATATACCAGTAAAAACACAATAGCCTTCACAGCAGAAACAAACACCAAAAATAAGAGCTGCAGAAGAAGGCTCATTTACCCACTATCTTTTTGTGTAGAAATAATATAGAGCAACGCAAACAAGACGGAACAACACCTAAAATGAAGACAGGACAGACCCTTAATGATAGAAGTGAAGTTCAGTTCAGATAAGAGAAAATATGCGTAACAGCAAAAGCTTATGATCACTCCCTCATGCTATCACCTTCATCTTCCTCTTCGCTTAGGTCGAGATCAGCAAGCAACTCCTCGAGTGGAACAGAAGGTAAATCCTCTCCATCAGTCACAGATGTCATCTCTGATGGCTGGTATTCTCTATTACGGTACAATGATATATTAAACCTCATATCAGGGTTCTCCTCTAGATCTTTCAAGAACTGTTCATACTCAGTAGTCGTCTTCTCTTGCTCTGCTCTACCCTTATCATCAACTTCCATGTCAAGGGATTTAAGTTTCCAAGCACGAGGCTTCCCACGCTTCTTCTGGCGCTTCTCTTCAAAGCTCTT
>CM025852.1:9464945-9613724 GCA_003952965.2 Morella rubra
TCCTTCCCCACAGCACACAATAACTGACCACCAAGTGGTCCTTTGAGATGGCACCCATCCACTGAAATAACAGGTCTACAGCCATTTATAAATCCCCGTTTGCACGCATCCAACCTCACATACATGCGCTGGAAAAATACACCCTCCCTTGCGACTTTCACACAACTCCCGGGATTCCATTTATATAGGGCTTCCCCGTAGTCGAAGATGTAATTGTACTGCTCAGCATGTTTTCCATACACCATCTCCAATCCAAGCTTCTTTGCTCTATACATGTGGTTCTTTGACACTTGAACTTGGAAATCCCTTCTAATCTGGTTGCCCAATGCTGTGGGAGGTAGATTCGGGTTGTCTCGAATCTGTTCAAGATAGTGAGCAGCGCTGAAACGATGACTAAGCTTCGTATTTTTATGGTGAACTCCACAATTATGTTCCTTCACCATAGTCTTAACCTGAAATGAATCTTTGGTTAGATTTGTCCATGATGCTTGAATCATCCAAGGACATTCTACGGCCTTGCATTTAGCCCTCACCCGCAATTTGTCGTTCTTAAGAAAACGGTAGTCGAATTTCTTCTGAATGGCATAAAGCTTTAGAGCTTCCTTGAATAGTGCAACTGATCTAAAATTCAGCCCCCTCACCATTTGAATTGGTCTACACAAATCATCTTCGTGGAAGTCAGCATATTTAACCTTATACCCCTCATCGCTATCTGAACTATCGCCTTCATTTTGACTTCCAATTGGCACAGAAATTTCCCCATCACTAGGTTGCTCCTCAATTGTGTGTTCACCACCTTTGCCTCCTGTCCCAAACCAATCTATAGCCGTTTTTCTTCTTGCAGATATATTATTGTGTTGCTGCAAATCGGGGGTCTCAACACCTTCAGCCCTTCCACTCTCATTCTGTACATTTACCTCACTTGCATCTCCATCACTCTCACCATCGTCATTTTCCCCACTTGCTTCTCCATCACTATCGTGTGCTATTTCATCACCAACCGTAACAATTGATGGCGGTGGAGGATAAATTTCTGGTTCATCATCATCTGTGTCTGAAAACTCACTAATGACTGCTCTCTCGGCCTCAGAATCAACTTCAGCATCAGACTCAGACTCAGACTCCTCAGCCCCATCATTACCAGCGTCATCAGCCTCAGTAGGAGCTCCTCCATCATTAGTAGCCCACTAGGAGCTCCTCCATTAGCAGCCCCACCATCCACAAGTAATTCAGGAGCTCTGGAGCATGAACTAGTTAAAGACAGTGGAGTAGGAGGAAGAGAAGCTTCAGGCGGGAAAATTGGGACATCCAATCCATGCTCCACATATATGTGTAGTTCGTCCTCATTTCTTTGATCCAACAGTGCAATTATCCTCAAAATATCTGCATCACAGTCTACAACAGACATTGAGTCATTGCACCGATCTTTACTAAACTTCCACCACAACGATCTCACATTGTTATACTTCAGCTCAGTCTTTATCAGCTTCAGAATGTGGGTTATAGATAAATAATCTGGATCCAAGTTACCGACAAATGTGACTTCCCCGTGTAGATACTTTGTACGTACAAAGTTAATGGCTCCACCATGGTGTATAAATATCCCCACCATCTGCAAATTATTCCAATACAGTAGTTAGGATATTAAGAATTATAGAAATATCAATTCTCTTATAAATATCAAATCAAAACTTCAGTGATCAAATTAATCGCATTCAAATATGTAATACATATTCACCACAAATCTAAACTAAAGGATCCAAATTCTATCTTGAGCTATATATATATATATATTGAAAAGAGAAAATAAAAAATTAAAAAAGAGGGCCCTGAAGTTCTTAAGAGGGTTAAGCCTAAAAGGATTATGCCCCGCTGCTCATCTCAATTGTCTTTCTTTCTATTGTATGGAATACTATTTTCACGTTGCACTTGGGCTGCACAATCCTCTCACTGTATTGTCAATTTGAGGCTTTATAGACCAAGCTGCCCAATTGGCGGGGTAGGCTTGTTTGGTCGTGTTTAGTGAGTAAAAACACCAAACAGAAATCAATGACCACCCACAAAGCTATATATGATACTAAACAAACAGTCAAAAAGTCAGAGAGCCAACAAACAACTTCGTGCACAGACACTAATATAAATAACAATATTAAATTTAAACACGTGCTTTGTTGTATGGGACCACAACAATAATCAAATGAGTAGCAACAATGTGCACAGAGACACATAACAGACAAAAGTCCTTTGCTATTGGGACCACAACACATAACAAACAACAATCTTCCTTTAATATATGCACACGGACAGACCCACATTGATAACCTATAAACGTTACTCGGTCCAAGAAACCATAAACAAAAGAAACAAAAACAAAAACAAAAGAAACCATAAACAAACAAACAAAAAAATTCGCAGCAATAAGCAACTATAAACAAAAGCTACTAGCAATCCTTTAACATATGCCAAAAAGCACTAAGAAACGCTACTGGGTCCACTAGCAGCCATAAATATATGGCAAAAAGCACTAGGAAATGCTACTGGGTCCACTAACAGCCATAAACAAATGATTCCCAACAAAAAGCACTCCATTACCTCTCCTCTTTGCAAATTCGGAATGCCTTTTTAGGCGCAGAGAAGCGCTGCACTTTTTATCTTCTTTCAAGCAGCACTTTAGGCAACAATCGGCTTGCGACTTTATCCCTTGACGATTTTTTGCGTGACAGGAAGCTTAGGTTCGTGTTGAGATTACGATTTGGGGATTAGGTTACGTTTTGGGGATTTTCGTGTTTGCGACTTTGTTTGGGCAGCTGTAGAGATTTACAACTTTGCCCATTATTTTTACTCACGTGGTTTCAATTTTAATGACATGGCTTTTTTGTAGTTTTCGTGGAAAATGAAAAATAATGGGGGACACGTGTCCCTATTTCGGTGGTCCTGAGTTGGCTTCCGTCTGCCACGTTCGAATTTCCCGTTAAATGACTTGACGGATGGACTGGATGCAAAACGTGAAAGAGCCCAGGGATTAGTGTGGAACAAATTGAACCCTAGGGACCAAATGGGGAAAAAGTTAAACCCCAGGGACCAACAGGAATATTATGCCTGTTAAAATTCAAGTGAAAGAGGAAGCCAAAAAATGTGAGTGCTCCAACACTATACGGCTTTTTGGCATCGCCCTATCTTGCTGGAGGCAGATTTTATAATAAAAGTGGATTCTTATTCGAATTGGTACATGCGTGGTGAGTTTATCTGTCCGGGGTTTCTATAGTTGCTCGGGAGCCATTGCTTTATCTCTTGTCAAAGAATGTGAACTCTCTGCCTCCATGAGACTACGTGGTCCTGCATGAAATAATGAAACTTTTGAAAGTCAAGACCTTTCGAACATGAACTGGAAACTGAATTAATTAATCACTAGACATTACCTACTTGAAAAATAGTATTGGAACGTCTCACGGGATTGCTAGGCGAAGAGGAAAATTGAGGTCAAAGTTAAACGGTGTCACGAGATCTGTTCCGAATCTCTCATGAAAATCCCAATGCTCCACAAAGATGCAGAAGAGGACTGAAGGATTAATGTACGTATACTATACTCGATTATAAAGATCCTTACCGCGATACAGTGGGTAAAAACAAAGTATTTCTACGCAAATTGGGTAGCTCACCGTAGCTGTAAATCAAATGTCATTTGATCCTATCCTGCCATAACAATTAATGGAAGCTACAGTTAAATTCCTTCTTATTTTTAAGTCTCATCGTTCACTGTTCCCCTTTGCCCGTTCGTTCTCATATATTTCTTTCGAGTTTATCCACCATCAGGTTCTTCGTGACCCAACATCCAGATTTTATGGAGCATATCTTGGCGCCACTAGTCTTCGCAATTGATGTTGATAATCAAGAGAGAACCATGACGTGCGTCCAAGTCAAATACAGCTCAGTTATGTATTATTTAACCATGACCTACGTGCTTCCATGTCTAATACAACACACTTCTGTACTCCTAGTTTCCATTTTCTGCATAGTCATGATTAGTCGCCAAATAATTCCCGAGTCACTATCCAAGTGACAATTAATGCATGGTAGCAGCAGGGGTTCACATGCATGCCTAGTGATCTGGACAAGTGTAGCAGCCTGGGTTCTCTTCAATTACATATCAATGTTGAGTACACAAAGGTAGCAATAATCCGTGCACCAGGCTTCTTTTCCCTTTTGTTTTCCTGAACAAGAACACTATGGAATCATGTAGAAAGCCCAATTCAAACTGGTGTGTTAAGCTTAATTTATTAATTGTCGTCCCAATGGAGCAGAAGAAAAGAAGGTACTAAATGCCATACATCAAGAAATTTCTTCTGAATATTCTTTATTTGCTAAAGGGACAATTGACAACTAACAAACGCAGAAAAATCCAGACTCCATATTCAATCTAAAGACTTATCCTACAAGTTGCACTGCCAGGTTGTCCTCGCCTCTCTGTGTGCCCGCATGGGACACATGGATCTCATTTTAATTGGTTTTGGCCAGAAAAAAAAGGAAAATATTAGGAATAAGACCACATTCTTCCCCTATAAAACCCTTAATTCACTAACTTTATCATGTACATACACTAATATTTGCTCTAGCTACATTTCCCTATATTCACTACACATCAAAGAGTTGTGGTGTCTTGCGAGATGGCTTCCAAGGCTCTAGCATCCACTGCCCTCCTCCTCTCTCTCAACCTCCTCTTCTTCGCTATGGTCAGCTCAGCTGAATATGTCGCCATCCCACCACCCCCAAATGATCAGCCCACTTGTCCCGAGAATGCCCTGAAGTTTGGTGTATGCGCCAACTTGTTGAATGACTTGGTACATGTTGTTGTTGGTACACCGCCCACGTCCCCATGCTGCAGCCTCATTCAGGGTCTTGCGGATCTCGAGGCCGCTGTTTGCCTGTGCACGGCCATCAAAGCTAATGTCTTGGGCATCAACCTGAATGTCCCTGTGTCGTTAAGCTTGCTGCTCAACTACTGCGGAAAGAGTGTCCCCTCGGGCTTCCAGTGCGCATAAATTATCAACTATCTCAGTTGATATAAGACCATATCTATCTTTTCGTCATTTACCAATTTCCCTTTTCCCTTTAATTCATGGTGTTATTGTACTTTGGCTTGTTTATTGTCTCGTGCTCTATACATTTATCAATAATAATATCGTGTTGTCATTGTTTTAACTGATGCAATTATGTTCCTCGCTTCTTGTGTTTGGAAAAAATATTGAAATTCTTAAGCTGTAAAAATAAACTGAGATCGTTTTGGAAAGAGTTGTATATATAAATGTGCATTTTGAGTCTTAGAGGGGTATTTTGGTCATATCAAATCTCACTCCATACCCAAAATGACGTAACGCCGTTAAACCACATGAAAAATGACCGAATAAGAAATGATATATGTGGTAATCAGGCCGGGGGAGAATGTCTCCTGTTGGTAAGGTACCGTTAGCAACATCTCATCCGTCTCAAAGTTTGACACCACCACTGCTGCATAAAAGTCTTGGACCCAAGTCTTCGACGACCTGGCCCTCCCAAGAGAGCTGCCTTAACCACTGCTGTAGCTCAAACACTTGGACCATTTTGTGGTCCTAGTATAGGAGGTCATAAAAATCGGAGAGCATCACTGAATGCTCTGCCACCAAAGGTTGCATTCGGATTTGCATCTACTGCGATTTAATACTGATTTCAAGTGCCTGCTCCTTTGAGGATGAACTTGCTCCCCTCACGCTTAACCCCAGACATTAATTTACTCTAAAATCATTGTATAACAAATGTGATAATAAGTAAACAAGAAAAAAAATAATTAAAAACTGCAAGCTGTAAGATAACGGTGATCCATCATCAAATATAACATTTGATCGTCCACGTATACATCCGATCGTCAAACCTTACAATCGTTTGGCTTGAATTGAAATGCAAAGTTTCGGTTAAGCGATCGTTCATCACCCTATGAGTGCAACGAAATAGAGAGATCTTTTTCTAGTTAGACTTGCAGCAATCCTATGGTTCGACTTATGAAACTGTAGTGAGACCCCTTTACTGTTGACCTGCCGAAAGGATAAGATGACCTGCCGAAAGGATAAGAGATAGCGTAGACTCGAGAACTAAGCCCAAATGGTAGGTTTCAAATATTTCTTTCTTCACTTACTCTTTATCTTCAGCTTGGATTACAGAGAGCCGAATTTTAAAATTCAAGTGAAAGAGGAAGCCAAAAAATGTGAGTGCTCCAACACTATATGGCTTTTTGGCGTCACCCTACCTTGCTAGAGGCAGATTTTATAATAAAAGTGGATTCTTATTTGGATTGGTACTTGGCTGGTGAATTTATCTATCAGAGGTTTCTATAGTTGCTCGGGAGCCATTGCTTTATCTCTTGTCAAAGAATGTGAACTACATACACTACTAGAAAATAGATTTTTAGTGATGAAATTCCCAGTGACGAAATAAATTTCGTCACTAAGAGTCTATTTTTAGTGAAGAAATGCAATTTTCGTCACTAAAAAAGGGCATTTCGTGATGAAAATTTTTTTCGTCACTAATTTCATCACTAAAGATCTTATTTGTGACGAAATAAAATTTTCGTCACTATAAGGTAATTTTTTTGTGACGAAAATTTTCGTCACATGGTGATCGATCGCCCCTTTGTGACGAAACGCTCTGTCACTAAAAGCGTAGAGTTTTAGCACGTCACCACAGCCGATTGATCGGTGTACATAAACCGATTGATCGGTTAATAATCAACACGTGGCTTTGACAGGCGATCGATCGTTTTACATAACCGATTGATTGGTTAGCGTAACCGTTTGAAAATGCGGAGCGACGATCGATCGGTAAGCGTAACCATTAATTGAATGCATTATCGATCGATCTTCAATTCTTACTGATCGATCGCCGATACAACGAATGGTAGTACGCCATGTTTTGGACGCTTGCCGATCAATCGCTAAGATGTGCCGATCGATTGGTAAGCGTAACCGTCACTTTTTCGAATCGCCGTTCGATCGTTGAGGGAGCGATCGATCGTTGTTTCAACGAATGATAGAACGCCACTTGTTAAAAAAGCTTGTGATTGATCGGCATGTGACTACTGATAGATTGGTGCGAAGGATTATATGAAACTACCGAAGTCATTTTTACCGGTTATCTCTCCACAAAATCTTTCAAATCCTCTCAAATTTCAAGGAGCCATTTTGTGCTGCATTATCCTTTAAAGTGTGTGGAATCATCTCCCGTTGTCATCTACGTCAAAAGTACGGCTTTATGTTATTTTTTAAACGATATTAAGCAGTTTTAAATGTCACGCCCCGTGCTGGTACTTACCCCACGGCTCGCGTATAGTAATCGCATGCACAAAATTCGGGGATTACCGCACGATAAAAACTCTTAGAATCGCTTAAATGCCCTTGAATTTACTTAGCGGAAGACTTGTTTTAAAACTGTTATTGGTAAATAGAAGAAGGTCGTAAATCAGTTTAGAAACTTGAACGAAAGAAGTAAAATCTCACAAAGTAATAAATCGTTATATTTGCACTTGGAAAACCTTAATTGGTTAACGACTAAAAGAAATATGGCAAAATCATATAAAGTATCGCATCGTAATAATATGCACTTACTTAGAAAAATCTCATTAACGAATTAGATTGAAAGTGTTGGATTAGGCTTTTGAATAGAGATAAGAACTTTGAAATAAAGGACGAGGAAAGAGACACGAAGGAGATTGAAAACCTGAAATAACAAGGACATTTTTAATACAAGAAAAGTTCAAACCGTCCTCCCGGGACTACATAAAAGGCTACATTACAAAAATTCGGGAACTTCCTAAAGTTCACAATTTGAAAACTGATTACAAGGAAATGAATACCCTAAAGACTAACGAAACACTCTAACAAGCCTAAGAGGGGTACTAATCCTCCTCGTCCGAGTCCGATGTAAGATCAATAATCTCGGACCCCGGAGTGGTACTACTATTTCCCGTTGGCGGGGCCGAGGGAACGTAATCGAACCTTAGCCACTCGGGCGGTACATCTGGTAAACCAAAGTCCTCAAATCGGGGTAACGGGGATAGTGGGATAAGGGGATGGTGGGGGTACAGGGGATGGGGGTGAGGGCTCCCTAAAGAACCAGTGGGCCTTATGCTCCACTAATACTTCAAGGAAATCCGAAACCCATGTTCGGATCTTGAGTACCAGGATATAAGGGTAAAATCGTAGGTTAACTCGTCCTCGAATAGCTTCATTCTTCAATACCCACGTTCGCCAAACATTGCAAAAACAACATAAGAGAAAAAGGTGAGTCCTATTGACTCAGTAAGGTGGGGGTGGGGAAACATGATCAAACAAATACAGTGCATATAATTCACTTAAACATGGTGTAAAACTAACTTCAAGCATAATAAGTATGAACTTGGATGAATTAAAATATGCAATGCATCACACCATCATTGGTTCCTGAGGAGTTCCCGATGTCTGCTCTGTTCACCCCCAGAGTCGGGTTGTGCGTCCCCTCCCCTTCTATGGGACTGTCCCGTGCCTCCAGCACCAGGACCCTTAACATTACGCCTTAGCGTTCATAAAGGAGCCCACCCACTCCCTGCTGTGGGGGGTTGCACGTCTCCTAAGTGCCCGGTACCGTCACTACCATTCGGGGAATCACCTCGCAGGCTTAGGGGTTCCTCACATTTGTTTTTCCTCTTATGAATGCAATCTCATGTCCAAGCATTAAAGTACACATGTAACATTCCACCCAAACAATGTACACTAGTTTGCAATGAACTTGAAAGAAACATAACAGGTTTAAAGAATAATCATTGACAATTGAAACAACCATGATAATAACTAGTAAGATCTAAGACATTAAACCCCATTGAAGGCCTATTGGGCCTCCTTAGACCCTGCTGGGCCTATTCCCAAAGTGTTATTGGCTTGATGCTATTTTAGGGTTATTGGGCCTAAAGTCCATTTAGGCTCCTAAACGGGCCTTGTGATTTGGGCCCTTATTTCAACTTGGTTTGAACTAAAATTTGGGCTCCCCCATCAATTTTTCGTGCTCTATCCAACCATGTAATCATTTTCTCATTTTGGACCCTTTTTCCCTAACGAATTAGGCAAAATGTCGAATCTGCCCTCAGAGACCTCCAGGGGCATTTTCGACCTTTTCCTTCCTCATTTTGGGCTGAAATTTTTACAGGGATCCTAATATTAGATAAGGATGCTATCTGGAAAGTTTCATGCAAAAATAAACCTGTAGCTTAGGGTCGATTTGGGCAGCACCTATGTTTGCCTAAATGCCCTAGATAAGTGTTCATGCCTTTGATTGATCTATACTTTTCGAAACTTTAGGCTAAAAATAATTTTAATCTATCAACATAAAGGAAATCATAGAGCACATAACATGTGGATTCTTCAAGAACTTAAAGGCAAACAATGATCATTTGCAATGTCATCAAGGAACATGCATAATGCATCTTTTTCATGCTTTCAACTTCATAACCTCTTTCTTGAGCCCATGGCTCCTTTCTTTGGCCCCATTTGGCCTTCTCTTGATCAGGGATACTTTAAAGCCTCTTGGCCATCATCATTCATTATTGCTCCACATTTCATATCACATATGCATGACATTGAATCATAAAATCATGTAGTGCAACATGCAACACCATAAGCCATTTTTCTTGACCAACCCGTGGTCTATAAGGCTTCAAGTTTAGGCTTATCACCACTGCCATAGCATCATAAAGCATGTCCAGAGCTCTTTTGAAAATCAAACCAACTCAGCAAGCAATCTCATACACATGTTATAAGAAATATTCATTAAGCCTTAACATGCAAGATGTCTAGACTAGTATATACTTCATAGCACCTTTGAACCTTTCTTTTTGCAAAACTTTGAATCCAACATAACCCTAACATGTTCATCATTGAATCACAGTTCTATGCACACAAATATATATGATCAATCAATACAAGAGAACATGTTATCCATCCTCAACAAAACACAAGAACCTAAACCCTTACCTTGGTGATCTCGGGTAGCTCTTGATGTTCTCCTATTAACACAAGATCTATTGGTTAATGACACTGAACTAGGGGCTAAGAAGAAGTGGAAATGATGATGAGGAAGTAGGAAAGAGGTGGTGCAAGGGGGTGTTCAAGGCCTTGGCCGAAACCCCTTTGCCAACTTACCTTGGCATGGAAGTTTTTCCACCTTCCTTCTTCTTCTTCTTCTCCTCTTTCTCTCCTTCCTTTCCCTCTTGGCCGAATGCTCTCAGCACTCACTCCTCACTCTCTCAACTCAAATGGCTGGCTGTTGGTGTGAGAAATGCATGGCAAGGGTTGGCTTTTATAGCCAACCTTGCCATCATTTGGTCAAGGGGTGGCTGCCACAAGCAAGCCCCTTGATTGGGTGGCTTGGGCGGCACAAGGGCTGGAGGAGCCAAATGGCACACTCCCTCTTCCCTAGGTGATGATTAAGGATACTTACACAAGCTAAAATCACTTCAAAATCAAATCAAATGTGATTGCAAGCAAGCATGGCCGGTTGGTCCATTTTTGAATCTTACTATTCATGCATCACAAGCCAAGAACATGGGACAAGGGAAAAGGACAAAGAAAACAAGACAAAACAAAGATTTCTTGTGTGTGCCGTGTGACCTAGGGAGGAGAGAGAGAGTGGGACCCACATGACATCAAAGTAGACTTAGGTTAGAAAAATGATTAGCTAAGTTGTAAAGTTAATCAATGCATATGTTAGAGAAAAGAAATAGTAATTAGTCAAGTGATTAACCGAGATTAGGATAGAATAATCAAGATTGATACTAGGTAAAAATTTAGATATAAGCAAGAGAATGAAAAGGAAAGCATACCGAAATCCATAATGGCGATTAGAACCGAAATAAATCATGTGTCAAGAAATCAAATCTGTTAGCCCAAGGTTGTTCTTACAAACAATCTATTTTGGTTTTGATGATAACAAAGTTTTCATACTCGTTCAAGACTTTTAGTTTTTACATTGAAATTCTTTTCAAGAAAATTATGTTTTTAGAGTATCAAGGTTTCCTTATTCTAAAATCTCTCCAAGCATACTTGATCATCATTACACTTGCTAATTGATCATCTTTTATATTGTAAGTATTTTTTTAGATTTATTAAATTGAAGTAGTTGCTGTTAAAGAACAATTTTTTGTCTAAGTGTTGGAAGTGTCGACACATTGACCATAGTGTCGACACATTGAACTACTACCGAGAGTTTGTTTTTAGGTCATTCGAAATTTTTTTTGACTAAGTGTTGGAAGTGTCGACACATTGAGCCATAGTGTCGACACATTGAACTAACACCCGAGAGGTTGTTTTCAGGCCAAATTTTAATGTGTCAGCACATACCATCAATGTGTCGACACATTGCACGATTTTGCAGAAATCCTGGAGCAACGTCAACTCATCCAAAAAGTATCCAAATGGTCTTAAATGACCTCCAACGGCACTCAAACTTTACAAGAAGACCCTTGGTGCCCTAGGAGCTTTAAATAGAAGAAGATGGAGAGAGAAAAGGTGGAGTGTGCGCTATTAACTCTTGCCCTAATTTCTAGAGAGAGAAAAAGCTTTGAGGAAGAAAGAAGCTCCACCAACCAAGAAAGCTCGTACTCCCACCTGCAAATACTATTGCTTTCTTTGTGAATCTTGTCTCTTTGCACACCTCAGTACTTCATACTTGTTTATTCAGCTTAAAGAGCTTTTACTAAGATTCCTTTGTACCCATTCTTGAAAAACACGTGAGTGTTTGGGAAAACACTTGTCCTACTTGTTGGGTAGAAGAAATCCTCTAGGTTGTGGGATTTGTGAGAGTGAGTTAAAGTGTAAGCTCAAAAACACTTTGTAAAGGTTCCTTAGCACCCGAGAAGCTAAGGTGTACTTACTATTTGGAAGATAGTGAAGAAAGCCCAAGGAAGTCAATAGCCTTGGGGGTGGACGTAGGCAAGTGTTGGCCGAACCACCTAAAAGTCACGGTGTCATCTCTCTACCCTTATCTCTATTTATTGTTGATATCTATTTGTTGTGCTTGTTTTCTATTCCTTTTATTCTTCATTATAGTCCTTGATTTTATAGATCTACTCTCTTGCTCTTTAGAAAAGGAAAAGGGTCTCTGAATTCGGTTTTATAAGAAAAAGGGTTAAAAGTTTTTATAAAACCCAATTCACCCCCCCTCTTGGGTTGTTTTTGCTCTCTCAATTGGTATCAGAGCTGAGGTTAGACGCTTTTAAATGACAACCCTAGTTAGCACCTCCTTAGCTGAAGGGCAGTCGACAAATCGACCTCCCTTGTTTAATGGAACCTCCTATAACTATTGGAAGGCAAGGATGAGAATCTACATCCAAGCCGTTGATTATGATCTGTGGAGAATCATTTCAAGAGGTCCTCGATTTCCCAAGGAGCAGATGGAAAGCTCAAGGAAGAGAAAGATTTTGATGAGAATGATCTTAAGCTCATGTCTCTAAATTCTAAGGCTATGAATGTTCTGTACTGTTCTCTCGATTCAAATGAGTTCAATCGTATCTCTGGATGCGATACTGCTAAACAAATTTGGGATAAACTTCAAGTATCCCATGAAGGTACGAATCAGGTAAAAGAAAGCAAGATTAGCATGCTTGTTCATAGCTATGAGCTCTTTAAGATGAAATCTGATGAATCTATCTCTTCTATGTTTACTCGTTTTACTGATATCATAAATGGGTTAAAATCTCTTGGTAAAGAATACACTAACGATGAAATGGTAAGAAAGATTCTCAGGTGTCTTCCTAAAGCTTGGGAACCCAAGGTCACTGCAATTCAAGAAGCTAAGGACTTGACGAAGCTCTCCTTGGACGAGCTCATGGGATCTCTCATGACCCATGAGATGAATCAAGTTAAAGGAGATGAAGACGAAGGAAAAGGAAAAAGGGGTGTTGCCCTAAAGGCAACATACTCTAGTGAGGATGAATCCTCTGAGGATGATGAGGAAATGGCTCTATTCACTAAAAGATTCAAGAAGTTCTTCCGTAAGAAACAAGGGGATAAAAGATTCTCAAGAAAAACAAATTACAAAGGGGATAGCAGCAAAAAGAATGAAATTATTGCTTCGGATGCAAGAAGCCGGGCCACATAAAGTCGGAATGCCCCAATGTTGAGACACACAAGAAGTCCAAGGATTTCAAAGATAAAAAGAAAGCATTCTTAGCGGCATGGGGAGAATCCGATGAAAGTAATAGTGAGAGCGATGAAGAAGTTGCAAACCTTTGCCTCATGGCAAAGGATAACGAAGATGAGGTACAAAGATCTTCGACTTACTCATTTACTTTTGAGGAATTACAAGATGCTTTTGATGAACAACATGTTGAGTTGAAAAGAATATTTTCAAAGTATTGTTGTATTAAAAAGAATCTTGATGTACTTGTGCAACAAAATGATGCTTTGAAAACCAAGTTGTTTCTCTTGAAGAGAATCTTGCAAGTGTCACAAAAGAAAATGAAAAAATAATACAAGGTGAGTCACATGTTTTGAAATCAGAAAATATTGAGTTAAAAAGAAAAATTGACTCTCTTACCCAAGATCTTGCAAGATTTACTCAAGGAAAAAGAAACCTTGATATTCTCCTTGGTTCACAAAAATGTTGTTTCAACAAAAGCGGAATTGGCTATGATTCAAGTGGATATCAAAAGTTATATTCTGATATAATTATTAAATCATCAACATCCTTCTTTTTGTGTAATTTTTGTGGAAAGCATGGACACATATCACACACATGTCCAACTAGAAAAGGATCACTCATGGGATCAAATTTGTATGGATTCAAAAAGATAAGATAAAGGAATTTGTATCTAATACCAATGGACCCAAAAAGGTTTGGGTACCAAAGATCAAGAGCTATCCTTTTTTGCAGGAATGCTTGGAGTCCAAAGACATCAAGGAACATTGGGTACTTGATAGTGGATGCTCCAAGCACATGACCGGAGACAAAAGTTGGTTCAACTCCTTTTGTCTTAAGGATAAGGGCTCAGTTACATTTGGTGACAATGGAAAAGGAAAGATACTTGGTGTTGGAAGCATTGGTACGTATCCTAATCCCACAATTGAAAATGTTCTTCTTGTCAAAGGTTTAAAGCATAATCTCCTAAGCATCAGTCAATTGTGTGACAAGGGAAACCGAGTCATTTTTGAATCATCAATGTGCCTTGTTGAAAATATTGAAAGCAAGAAAGTCTTGTTTGTTGGACATAGATTTGAAAATGTGTACATTGTTCATTTAGAGAGCATCTCCTCAGAAAATATAAAATGTTTTTCAGCTCTAAATGATAAAGACAGTTGGTTGTGGCATAGAAGGCTTGCTCATGCAAGCATGGACTTGATTTCAAAACTAGCCAAAAAGAATCTTGTTTCGGGTTTGCCTAATCTCTCTTTTGAAAAGGATAAAATTTGTGCAGCATGCCAAAAGGGCAAACAAACCAAAATATCTTTTAAACCCAAAAATATTGTGTCCACTTCTAGACCACTCCAACTCCTACACATGGACTTATTTGGTCCAACCCGAACATTGAGTTTGGGTGGCAAACGTTATGGCTTTGTTGTTGTTGATGACTTCAGTAGATTCACATGGGTTCTATTCCTAGCTCATAAAGATGAAGCCTTTCATGCTTTTGAAAAACTTAGCAAGAGAATCCAAAATGAAAAAGGTTTTGCTATTTCTAGCATAAGGAGTGACCATGGTAAAGAATTTGAAAATTCCTCCTTTGAAATGTTTTGTGGAGAAAATGGTATTAACCATAACTTCTCGGCTCCTAGAACTCCTCAACAAAATGGTGTTGTAGAGAGGAAAAATAGGACTCTTGAAGAAATGGCTAGAACCTTGCTTTGTGAAAACAACTTGCCTGATTATTTCTGGGCTGAAGCAGTTAGCACAAGTTGTTATGTTATGAACCGTTGCATGATTAGGCCTATTCTCAAGAAAACCCCTTATGAGCTATGGAATGATAGAAAACCCAACATTGGTTATTTTCACGTTTTCGGTTGTAAATGTTTTGTGCTCAACAACAACAAGGACAATTTGGGTAAAGTTCGATGCAAAAGCGGATGAAGGTATATTTCTTGGTTATTCAACTTCTAGCAAAGCTTATCGTGTTTTTAATAAACGTACCTTAGTTGTTGAAGAATCAGTTCATGTTGTTTTTGATGAATCTAACAATCTTATGAGAAAAGATGATGAAGATATTGTAGATCTTAACAAAGGGGTTGATAGCTTACAATTGACAAAGACAAGGGAGAGGCACTAGTGCAAGAGCAAGAACCTCAAGAGCCTCAAGAAGAGTCTCAACAAGATGATAATGATCTACCAAAGTCTTGGAAGTACATCAAGAGTCATCCTCTCCATCAAATTATTGGTAATGTTGAAAAAGGGGTAAGAACTCGATCCTCTGTACACCAAGCTAATAACCTTGCTTTACTTTCTCAACTTGAGCCTAAGAACTTTCTGAGGCTAAAGATGATGAAAGTTGGATCCATGCTATGGAGGAATTAAAACAATTTGAGAAAAATCAAGTATGGCATCTAGTTCCTAGACCCAAGGATTATCCGATTATTGGCACAAAATGGGTTTTTAGAAACAAAATGGATGAATCCGGGGTTGTGGTGAGGAACAAAGCAAGATTAGTAGCCCAAGGTTACAATCAAGAAGAAGGAATTGATTTTGATGAAACCTTTGCTCCTGTTGCTCGTTTAGAATCCATTCGCATGCTTCTAGCTTTGCTTGTTATAAAGATTTTAAACTCTTTCAAATGGATGTAAAAAGTGCTTTTCTAAATGGATTTCTCACTGAAGAAGTTTATGTTGAGCAACCACCGGGATTTGAAGATGAAAATCTTTCAAATCATGTATACAAACTCACAAAAGCGCTTTATGGATTGAAACAAGCACCTCGAGCATGGTATGAACGTCTAAGTTCCTTTCTTATTGAAAATGGTTTTTCTCGAGGTAAAATTGATACTACTCTTTTCACCAAAGAAAAGGAAAATGAGTTATTAACGGTTCAAATATATGTTGATGACATTATTTTTGGATCTACTAATGAATCTTTGTGTCAAGAGTTTTCTCAAGTTATGCAAGGCGAATTTGAGATGAGCCTTATGGGAGAATTGAACTACTTTCTCGGGCTCCAAATCAAACAATGTATGAAGGCATCTTCATAAGTCAAGCTAAGTATACAAGAGATCTTCTCAAAAGATTCAACATGGACAATTCAAAGCCTATGAGCACTCCTATGAGTCCATCTACAAAAATGGAAAAGGATGTGGACCAAACGAAATATCGAGGTATGATTGGCTCCTTACTATATCTTACCGCTAGTAGACCCGATATAATGTTTAGTGTATGTATGTGTGCTAGATTTCAATCATGTCCTAAGGAATCTCATCTCCTTGCTGTCAAAAGGATTTTCAGATATCTTGTTGGCACTCAAAATCTAGGTTTGTTTTATCCTAAGAGTGTTGAATTAATTTACAAGGATACTCGGATGCGGATTATGCTGGATGTAAAATTGATAGAAAGAGTACTAGTGGTGCATGCCAATTTCTTGGACCTCACTAGTCTCTTGGTGTTGTAAGAAACAAAACTCCGTGGCTTATCAACTACGGAAGCCGAGTATATTGCCATAGGCAATTGTTGTGCACAAGTATTGTGGATGAAACAACAATTGGAAGATTTTAATCTTCATTATTCTCTCATCCCAATAAAATGTGACAACACCAGTGCAATTAATCTTACTAAAAATCCAATTCAACACTCTAGGACAAAACATATGAGATTAAGCATCATTTTCATTCGAGATCATGCTCAAAAAGGGGATATTGTTCTTGAATTTGTAAATACCGACCTTCAATTGGCGGATATTTTCACAAAACCCCTCAATGAGGATAGATTTTGTTTTATTCGACAAGAAATAGGAATGAAGTTTCCTTTGGATTGAATTGCTATTATATACTTGTTTTACTCCTTAAATTGGTGGTATTGATTACTTTGTACATGTTTTTGAATGATGGTTGATTGATTCTATGTTGTTTTTATTAAAACTATTTCATAAAATCATGTTTCATGCCATGTGTCAACACTTGGTGAAACAAGTGTCAGCACCTCTGGTTTTATGGTTTTTCTTCCATGAAGAAGCATGTGTCGACACCATGATTCATGTGTCGACACATGAGCCATCCACCCGAGAGCTTTTTAACTTTGTTCGGGAGCATGACCAATGTGTCGACACATGAGTACAATGTGTCGACACTTCCCTTGTGTTTACTGTTTTTAAAAACCCAAGGGCACGCATGGTATATCATCTCATTTGAGTTAGGGTTCAGCATTTTAGGCTTTCTCTCCCTCTCAGACCTCTCTCTCTCTCTCAAACCGTGCGATCCAACCTCCCCTCACGAATTTCAACCGCCCACTCTCTCCCTCTAAAAACCCACCGCCCGACAGCCTCCATCTCTCTCAAAATCCTGCACTCAATGTCTTCCAGTCGTCCTACTCGTTCCTCGCAAAGAACTCCAGCCTCTGTTGGCTCCAAAGGGAAGAAGAAGGCTAGGACCACCGAAGAACCCACTCCCACTCCTGAAGACTACATCTACAGGTCAGGTCTCTGCAAAAACCGTTTTGTTCAAGATTTTCGAAATAGAAAAGTTATTGCTGGGAGATGGGCTGATTTTCAATGGTTTAGTGAAAATGGGTTTGGATTTCAAGAGATGTTTGAGTTTCAAGGTTGGGGAACACTTGTGAATTTGAAAGTAAATTGCTATGTTTACTTAGTTAAGTTGGTTTATGCTAACTTTCAATTCACTAAGTCTGAGGATGCTGATAGTTATGTGAATGGGAAAATGTTGGATCTATCAAGTTCTTCTTTGAATTCAATGGTTAATGCCCCTGATGCTGGGAAGAAGTTCTTTGAAAACCATGGGTGGGTAGGTTTGTCTGAAGTTGATCCCCTTCATATTCTTAGGGTTGTTTTGGATAATCCAACCCTAGACGAATTATTAGACCCACAGCCAGTGATCTAAGCATTCCAAGACGAATTTTACATCATATGGTCTGTAACATTATTTTACCAAGGACGGGGAAATTTGAGTACATAACGTTCCTAGACTTATTTGTCATGTACTGCTTGATTACCCATACTCCCATGAACCTTGGTCACCTTATGATAAATCATATGAAGGCTGCCACTGAGAAGAAGAGACAAGGGCTGCCTTATGGAATGTTCTTTACCCACATGTTTCACATTCTTGATATTGATTTGGGGGTGAAGTACGGGAACCTCCCAAGGCATCCAAAGAGTATAATCAGAAAACTCTAAGGTTGATGGGGTTCACACAAAATGATGAAGGTTTTTGGATAAAGAAAGCTGATGCAACCCCTCAAAAGAGAAGTCATAGGGGATCGGATTCTGATGCAAACAGCGAGGATGAGGAAGAAGATACCTTTACTAGAACTCCTTCCACTGCCACCAGAACTCCGAGAGAGCCATTCTCCCCTCCTCCATTTCCTTCTTTGCATATGGAGTCATCATCCCGAATACCCCCTTCCCACTCTCATGCGCCTCAATTTGAATCTCTTGAAGCTTCGTTTGGGGAGATAAAGGAGGAACAAAAGAAATTGGGTCAGCAGTTGGAGAAGTTGTCTCTTGACATGAAGACGGGCTTTGATGACATCAAGCAGTTGTTTGCCGCTCATGATGAGCGTTTCAATCTTCTTGACAAGGATGTGAGGCTTCTAAGCACCAAGTCAATAACAGCATCCATATGGCCAGCGAGGTGATTCAAGCTACTGTAAATGATTTAAAATCATCTGCTCAAGATGTCGTCAATGCCACCGAGCTTAGTCTGGATGTTGATCGAAAACTTCGGCCTCTTGTCATGAAATGGACCTATTGGTTCTCAACGACTTGGACCAACTGGTTACGGAAATTTGACGTCGATCATCCTCCTCCTCCCTGATCTCCTTTGCCCTCACCCTTGCCACCTCTCCTTGCCTTCTTATTTTTGATGATGCCAAAGGGGGAGAAAAAGTGCCTATTTGTATGCTGATACCTTGCTCTAATTTGAGGACATTTCATTTAATTCTTATGTTGTTCTTTGTCCTCTTTTAATTGTATTTTTATTTGGTTAGTTGTAATGATCATTCAGCGTTTTATACATTGACTTATTGTGATTATTCTATTATATTATGAATGACCTAAGGGAGTACTTGTGAAGATTTTGATAAGTGCCTTGCACTTGATTATGCTTGCCTAAATCCTTCAGGTAGTTACTCTATCTCTTCGTGATATGAAGTCTTGTGATCTGGTTTGGCTTTTGAAGTTTGAAGTTGGGAAGTTTGGAGAAAGGATATAGAAGTGTTGCTTTAAGTTTTGGGAAACCTCCTTTTACAAAGGAAACTCTTGCAAAATTTTTGTAAAATCTTAAAGTCCTTTTTGCTAAAAATATCATGAAAAACTCCTGCTTGTTCTCAGGGGAGCTTTTCTATTTATTAGCAAATTGTCATTTTTAAATGGTTTTTGTCATCATCAAAAAGGGGGAGATTGTTAGCCCAAGGTTGTTTTTACAAACAATCTATTTTGTTTTGATGATAACAAAGTTTTCATACTTTCAAGACTTTTAGATTTTACATTGAAATTTCTTTTCAAGAAAATTATGTTTTTAGAGTATCAAGGTTTCCTTATTTAAAATCTCTCCAAGCATACTTGATCATCATTACACTTGCTAATTGATCATCTTTTATATTGTAAGTATTTTTTGAGATTTATTGAATTGAAGTAGTTGTTGTTAAAGAACAATTTTTTGTCTAAGTGTTGGAAGTGTCGACACATTGGACCATAGTGTCGACACATTGAACTACTACCCGAGAGTTTTTTTAGGTCATTCGAAATTTTTTTTACTAAGTGTTGGAAGTGTCGACACATTGACCAGTGTCGACACATTGAACTAACACCCGAGAGGTTGTTTTCAGGCAAATTTTAATGTGTCAGCACATACCATCAATGTGTCGACACATTGCACGATTTTGCAGAAATCCTGGAGCAACGTCAACTCATCCAAAAAGTATCCAAATGGTCTTAAATGACCTCCAACGGCACTCAAACTTTACAAGAAGACCCTTGGTGCCCTAGGAGCTTTAAATAGAAGAAGATGGAGAGAGAAACGGTGGAGTGTGCGCTATTAACTCTTGCCCTAATTTCTAGAGAGAGAAAAAGCTTTGAAGAAGAAAGAAGCTCCACCAACCAAGAAAGCTCGTACTCCCACCTGCAAATACTATTGCTTTCTTTGTGAATCTTGTCTCTTTGCACACCTCAGTACTTCATACTTGTTTATTCAGCTTAAAGAGCTTTTACTAAGATTCCCTTTGTACCCATTCTTGAAAAACACGTGAGTGTTTGGAAAAACACTTGTCCTACTTGTTGGGTAGAAGAAATCCCTAGGTTGTGGGATTTGTGAGAGTGAGTTAAAGTGTAAGCTCAAAAACACTTTGTAAAGGTTCCTTAGCACCCGAGAAGCTAAGGTGTACTTCTATTTGGAAGATAGTGAAGAAAGCCCAAGGAAGTCAATAGCCTTGGGGGTGGACGTAGGCAAGTGTTGGCCGAACCACCTAAAAGTCACGGTGTCATCTCTCTACCCTTATCTCTATTTATTATTGATATCTATTTGTTGTGCTTGTTCATCTATTCCTTTATTCTTCATTATAGTCCTTGATTTTATAGATCTACTCTCTTGCTCTTTAGAAAAGGGGAAGGGGTCTCTGATTATTCGGTTTTATAAGAAAAGGGTTAAAAGTTTTATAAAACCCAATTCACCCCCCCTCTTGTGGTGATCGATCGTTGACATTAGAACGATTGATCGGTACGTAGTGATCGATTGCTATAGTTCTAGCAATCAATCGGTATGTTTCCAAATGTACCGTGTTGAACAGGACCATCGATCGATGATATAAACGATCGATCCCTAGTTTGGTGATCGATTGCTGGGAATGGCATTGGATCGCCATTTTGTTGCAGCTTCTTTAATACTTTAATTACGTTATTGTGATTATTTATTAACACATATTTATATACAATTGTTGCAGCATACATAAAATGTCAGGAGTTAAGCGCACGCACACAACAAGGGCCGGGGCGTGATTGTCGTCCCAAGAGCAGGTCGTTAATTCGATGATGACCTTGGAGAGGCGGATCGAGTACTTGAGGGCGCGGCCTATGGCTAAAGAGCGTCCAGTGATGCTATCTGATTTTGATGAGTTACTGTACGAGGAGCACACCCTCTACCAGCTCTTTGAGGACCAGGGATTTGTGCACCAACTATCGTGGATGGAGGGTTTTTGTGTCGACACCCTGTGCACGATTTCTTCTGTGCACTTGTCTCGAGATAGAGCACTGAGGTGCAGATGGAGGTGCGAGGAGTGTAGTTCAAATTCTCGGCAGACGTCATTGTTGATTTCTTACACTACCCCTGGCCAGAGACCCCCTGCTTCTCGACAGTACCCCTGATTGATGAGTAGAGGACATCAGAGTAGGACCTGTGGACTCTTATGATGGGAAAAACATTTGCAGTTGTAAGTAGCATAATGAAGCAGAGCGAGTTCTTATCATTTTGGTGGATTTTGCACCTCATCTAGACGCCGAACTTCGATGACAGAACACATGGCAATGAGTGCCCGTTCTGTAGAGCTTAGTGCAGGCTCTTGCTGGGTCAGCAGATGCGGATAGATTTCCCTCTGTACATGTTTGAGCTGATTATGGAGGAAGCTTGGGGAATTAAGGAACATAGCCTCCTATAGGGTGTGTTTCTGACGCAGTTCCTTACTAACGTGGCCATTGACAGACACCGGATTGTCCAGATCATAAGCACCTCTCGAGACGGGAGTGCTTGTAGAGCCTCCTCCTTGGGTGGCCCATCTATTTTTGGACCTCGACAGCTGTGTCAGCGCGACTGTGAAGACCGCTCTACAGCCTCTTGAGGAGCACGTGCAGAAATTGGACCGGGAGGTGCAGTGGCTTTGGAAGACCAGAGAAGCTCCGGACCGCTTTTGAAGGGAGTGCATTGTTACGATGCTACGCAACAAATCGGTGGTGGCTCACATGACCCTCGTTAGGGAACAGTTGGAAGAAATCAAGAAGACCCTCGATGATTTCAAGACAGAGGCAGATCCACTGAAGATTCCCGGAGATATTCCTGATGATGTGGCGACTTTTTGTGATGTTGTTCGACCTTAATTTTTTTTTTTAATGTTTTTACTATATCTATTTCGGACATATATTTGGATTTATGTTTTATTTATCTGTTTGAGACATAGATGTTTATTTGGATTTGGATTTTATTTACGTATTTGGGACATATATGTTTATTTGTGGATATGTAGTGACTTTGATTACAGTTTATGTTTTTTTTTTATTTGTATTTGTTTCTCGACACTTAACTACGTAAATTGACCAAAATACCCTTTGGTTGGAAAAAATTAACAAAAATTACAAAGTTAAACAAGCTAAATAAAATACTTATTTAAATAAAATTTAAGTACATACATATATACGTAAGAAATTATAGCGATTGATCAAATAAGTACTATACAAATTTAAATAAATTCGAATTTTTAAATTTTAGGATCACTGATCGATTAGTATCATAGGCGATCGATCGTTACAGAACGGTATCGTTTAGGTAAAACTAATCGATCGTTATTAACGGACGATCAATCGTCCAAGACGTCGTTGTTTTCATTTATATCAACCGATCGATCGATAAATTTTACATTGATCGATCGCTTTTATACGTCTTCGTTATACGATGGGATCGATCGTTAATATTAGGCAATCGATCGTTAAAGGACAGTGTCGTTTATATATGTCCACCGATCGATCGTTACACACCAGCAATCGATCGGCCAAGACGCTGTCGTTTTTGTTTATATGAATCGATCGATCGTTCCGCACGGTGTCGTTTTAATTGCAAATAACGATTGATCGGTGTGTTATATCGATCGATCGTCAGACATATTTTATTTTTAAGTATTTGTGATTGAATAATGTGAGTTTAAATGATTGAAACACAAAATATATATTAACAAAGTATGTTAGGATGTATTTAGATTACATAAAACATATCAAGTACACATCATTAATATTTAGGAAAGCATGTATAAGTTGTACATGTTGCATCATATAAACATTTTGTAAGAGTTAGTATGAGGAATGTATTAAGATGTCATAAATAGTGATATAACACTTATTTAGCACATGATTATAAGTTATTAGTATGAGGTATGTATTAAGATGACATTATAAGTAAAATTAATTTTAATAATTAAGTCATTTGTCTAGTTAAAAATCATTTTTTAATAATTAGGATCACGATCGATTAGTGAGTTAGCGATCGATCGTGACAGTGTCGTTTATGTTTTTATCAATCGTTAAAATTGCCGATCGATGGCTTCATCTGATGTCGTTTAAAATTCGTTTCGATCGATCGTCCTTTTAAAGTGATCAATCGGTTTAAAAATTTAGCGGAATTTTAAAGCTGACAAGGGATCAATTTTTTTACGATCGATCGGTGTTTATCGAGCTTGAAATGCCAAAATGCTCTAAGGTTATGGGTGAAGTGCAAAAACACACCCACGGCAAGAGGAAACCGAAGGCTTGCAGCAAGGAGCTATTTTCCCCTTAAACTTAGCCCAAACACCGTCCTTTTGGTTGGAGAGTGTTTAGAATAGCTTAAGGGTAAGCCCAAGCTCAAATTCATTGTTTTTTAACCGGGTGAATATTGAAAAATTTGGGTGAAATTTGTGGGATTTTGGTGTGGATTTAGTTCGTTTTGTGTTGATTTCGTGCAAGAGGTAATATACTCGACCTACACTACGATTTAGGAATGATTTGGTTGGTTATTTGTGATTTTTTGATTTTATTTGTGGGTATTGTGGATTGATTTGTGATGATTAGAGCTTATTAAGGTGTTTTTAATATGTACATTAGTTTGGGTATTGCATGAGATGATTTGGGAGTGTTTTGGGCATGGATTTGAGTGTGTGGGAGGCTTGGCATGTTTTTTTCGATCTTTGTAAACGATCGATCACCATTTAAGATCGATCGTCTCGATCGATTGTCTGTTAGATCGATCGATCGTCTTTGTTTCGATCGATCGTCCTTGTATTGCCAAGATCGATCGATCGTGTTTCAGATTGCAATTATTGATCATGTGTAGCATTTATACTATTTACATGTTTGATTATTGAAGTGCTTGAGTTCTGAAATGAATCATGAAGTTTGAGAAGACATGATTATAGGAGTGTTTTTTATTATTGATGCATGTTATTTGAGCTATTTGATGTTTGATTATTGAAGTGCTTGAGTTCTGAAATAAATTATGGAGTTTGAGAAGCATGGAGGATGAATATTGGAGTGTTTTTGACTTGTTCTGTTTGAGTTTATTTTTGGATATAATGTGTGTACCCTTAGACCCGTTCAAGGGTTAAGACGGATAAATATGCGTTTATCGTAATAACCCTTGAATTGTCCAAAATATGGACAGTTTGAGATTGTGTATTCGTGGTTGGACGAGTTCGGTACTTGTGTCCTGTCCAGTCTTAGAGGAATTCGGTATCATCTACCTTTTGTCTTCTGGGTATACTACTAGCATTGGTGTATGACGTCATACAACTATCTTGATTTTGCCCCCAACGCTGGTGCGTGTACTTGGGGACTGGGGGGAGATGCTGCCGAATTTTTTCCAGGTATGGATGGACTACAAGTTGAACTGACGTTCAACTCCAAATGCACAATCTTGAATGGATAGGACCTATAAGCTGGGCACAAAGTCAAGTTCCAATGATTGGGTGTTTATGAGTTACTTAATGTCGTGTATTTTTTAGATTGGTGGCGATGGATAAAGTTGGGTTTAAAAATCGGTTTGGTGAAAAGTATGCGGAGGGGGTCTGTGGGTTTGTCGGTATGGCTGCTTGTTGTGTAGACTCTCGGGGTCAGATCAGATGTCTGTGTCGGAAGTGCAGAAATTTAAGTGTTGGATAAAATGGAAGATCATATATACATTAATGGGTTTGATGTGAGCTATTTATGAGTATTCAACTTGCTTCAAATTGAGTAAGAGTCCAGTGCGAGCTTACCACATAGTGATGAGGATTTAGAGATAGATAACTCTGATGGGATGGAAAAATGTTAACCGATGTTCGTGGGGATTAGAAGGTGGGGCAGGGTTGAAAAGAGGATATTTTATTCGCACGTGAATTGTGGATTACCCGTTTAGTAAGTTGTCATTTACGGTCCGGCTGTTGCATGTGAAGTCGGAGAATAAGTTGTCGGTTAAGGCATTTGATATGTGTTACAGTTAATTAAGGAGGCGTTGCAGAGGGGGAGACGTTACCGAATCGTATTACGAGGCGAAACAATTGCGAAAGGGTCTTGGGTTTAGTTATGATAAGATCCATGCATGTCAGAATGATTGTGTGTTGTTTTGGAAGGAAAACAGTGAGTTAGACAGATGTCCGGTATGTGGGGTGTCTTGGTGGAAATTCGAAGATGACTTGCGCAATCGAATTCCCAGGAAAGTGTTTGTCATTTCCCTTTGATCCTAGACTTAAACGTTTGTTTACCACAAAAGATGTAGCTAATGACATGAGATGGCATAAGGAGAAACGGGTCGACGATGGGGAGAGTATGAGGCATCCTGCAGATTCATTGGTTTAGAAGAATTTTGATAAGGACCATGTTGGTTTGCTCAAGAGCCCGCAATGTCCTTGGTCTTCTTGGACGGGTTCAATCATTGAAACATGAGCAATGCGATATTTGGCAGTCGTTGTGTTTCCTATAATTTAATGGAGGTGTATGAAGGTCCCATTTTCACTGATGACTTTTGATCCTGGGTCGCAAGTCGGGAAATGATATAGATGTATATCTTCGACCTTTAGTGGAGAGTTGAAACAACTATGGGAAGATGGAGTTGAGACTATGATGCTTCAGATGGGACGACATTTAAGATGCATGTGCTTTGATATGGACCATAAATGATTTCCAGCATATGCCAATTTATCTGGATGGAGTACAAAGGGAAGTTGGCATGTCCAACGTGTAATTTAGACACTGACTATAAGTGGTTGAAGCGGGAGAAGAATGTGTTATATGGGTCATAGGAGATACTTGACATGCATGCATGGAGATATGATGTAGATACGTTCGATGGAAAAGAAGAACATGGACTTCAGGGAGTTAACTGGTGAGGACATATTGGAACAATTGACGCATGTGGGGAGACTATCTTTGGTAAAGCAGAAAAAACAATCGTCGGAACTTTGAATTGGACAAGAAGAGCATATTTTTCCAACTTATTGGAGTACTTAGGGTTACCATAACTTGGACGTGATGCAATCGAGAAGAACATATGTGACAACGAGGACTGGAATATCGAGTTAGAGATTTGGTGCACGTAGAGATTTAGCGGGACTTGCAATGAGAATTGTATACTTTATCCGTGACCGTGAACAATGGACTGGACGAACAAGTGTTCAAATTTTTCCAAACACACGTAGAGTACCTTGAGAGAGAGAGATTAATTGTAATTATTTTATTATATCAAAATTTTGGAAGCTAAAATTTTAGTAAACAAACACAACCTTAGTAAGTTGTCATTTACGGTCTGGCTGTTGCATGTGAAGTCAGAGAATAAGTTATCAGTTAAGGCATTTGATATGATTTTACAGTTGATTAAGGAGGCGTTGCCAGAGGGGGAGACGTTACCGGATCGTATTACGAGGCGAAACAATTGCGAAAGGGTCTTTTTAGTTATGATAAGATCCATGCATGTCAGAATGATTGTGTGTTGTTTTGGAAGGAAAACAGTGAGTTAGACAGATGTCCGGTATGTGGGGTGTCTTGGTGGAAATTCGAAAATGACTTGCGCAATCGAATTCCAGGAAAGTGTTGCGTCATTTCCCTTTGATCCTAGACTTAAACGTTTGTTTACCACAAAAGATGTAGCAATGACATGAGATGGCATAAGGAAAACGGGTCGATGATGGGGAGAGTTGAGGCATCCCACAGATTCATTGGCCTGGAAGAATTTTGATAAGGACCATGTTGGTTTGCTCAAGATGCCCGCAACGTCCGCCTTGGTCTTGCTTCTGACGGGTTTAATCCGTTCGAAACATGAGCAATGCGTACAGTATTTGGCAGTCGTTGTGTTTCCTATAATTTACCCCCATGGAGGTGTATGAAGGTCCCATTTTCACTAATGACTTTTGATCCGGGTCGAAAGTCACCGGGAAATGATATAGATGTATATCTTCGACCCTTAGTGGAAGAGTTGAAACAACTATGGGAAGATGGAGTTGAGACATGACGCTTCAGATGGGACGACATTTAAGATGCATGCAGCTTTGATGTGGACCATAAATGATTTCCAGCATATGCCAATTTATCTGGATGGAGTACCAAAGGGAAGTTGGCATGTCCAACGTGTAATTTAGACACTGACTATAAGTGGTTGAAGCACGGAGAAGAATGTGTTATATGGGTCATAGGAGATATTTGACACCGGGGCATGCATGGAGATATGATGTGGATACGTTCGATGGGAAAGAAGAACATAGACTTCCGCCTGGGAGTTAACTGGTGAGGACATATTGGAACAATTGACGCATGTCGGGGAGACTATCTTTGGTAAAGCGTCAGGGAAGAATAGGGGAAAGAAGAAACAATCGTCGGAACGTTTGAATTGGACGAAGAAGAGCATATTTTTCCAACTGCCGTATTGGAGTACATTAGGGTTACGGCATAACTTGGACGTGATGCACATCGAGAAGAACATATGTGACAACGTGATCGGGACGGTGATGAATATCGAGTTCAAGACCAGAGATTCAGCGGTGCACGTAGAGATTTAGCTGAAATGGGGGTCAAAAAAGACTTGCACTTGGTGCATGACGGTCGGGTTGAATTGATGCCTCAAGCGGCGTATACTTTAACTCGGGAAGAGCGAAGGAGGGCCTGTGAGTGGTTAAAAGACGTGAGGTTCCCCGATGGTTATGCTGCTGAGATTTCACGTTGTGTGAATCTAGATGAGTTGAAGGTTTCTGGAATGAAAAGTCATGATTGTCATGTGTTCTTGCAGAGGGTTCTTCCAGTGATGATCCGAGGGTTGTTGAAGGAAGACGTGTGTGGCGCAGTGACTGAATTATGTTTGTTTTTTCGAGAGTTGTGTTCACGTACGTTGAAGATTTCTGTATTGCAGAGGATGTCAGAAGATATTGGATAATTTTATGCAAGTTGGAAATGATTTTTCCACCCGCTTTTTTTACAGTAATGATGCATTTGGCGGTCCACTTACCGCGCGAAGCAATGCTTGCTGGACCAGTACAATACAGATGGATGTATCCAGTTGAACGGTTGATGGGTGCTCGAAACGGAATGTGAAAAATAAGTCTCGTCCCGAAGGGTCGATTGCAGAAGCGTATATTGAGAATGAGTGTTCGACATTTTGTTCCAATACCTCCGAGGGTCGAAACAGTGTTTAATCGCAGAGATCGAAACTACGATTCTGACAGATAGAAAGGTCATTGGATGTGTTCACTCAGAGAATTAGATTGGGGCTGAAAAGGACATGACATAGACCGAACAGAGTTCAAGAAAGCTCGGTGGATGTGCTGAACAATTGCAAAGGCATCAGCAACTACTTAGAGTAAGTAAAATAAAATTTCATAGGTTTTCTATAATATACAGTTGATTAACCTTATTTTACAGTTAACGGTGCGACTGGCGTTGGACAAGAAAAATCATGGGATCTTGATGTGTTCACTTTGACATAGTTAATGTGCTGAACAATTGCAAAATTACATAGGTTTTCGTGTATACACACATGGACGAACTTTTGGTACATTTCTCGTACATGAGGAACAAAAAGTAATTGGTCTTTGTTTTTAATGACCTTCAAAATTACGTTCTCAAAATCCATGTACATCGATCGATGAATTGTATTCATTGGCGTGGGCCTGATACACGAGTGATGCGTTATTCTGCATGTGTTGTGAACGGATGTAGATATCATACAGTACAACGGGAAGAACGTCGGAGAACTCAGAACAGTGGTATTGTAGTACCGGATCACATGAGGGAAATCCAATAGAATTTTACGGGAGGCTTGTAGACATTTATGCCATGCAATACTTGCGGGGAAATACAGTATATTTGTTTAAGTGTGATTGGTGGGACGTCGGAGATCACCGTGGAATTCGTATCGACGAGAACTTTAAGAGCATAAACACTTCCGACTGTGGTACTTAGAAGATCCATTTGTTTTGGCTAATCAAGCAAGTCAAGTGTTTTATCTAGTTGATAATCTGCATGGACCTACATGGCGAGTCGTGCAGAAGTTGTCGTGTAGAAATGCATATGACATTCCCGGCCCGGATCCGGATGTGAAGTTGATGTAAACGTTGAATCGGGAGCAGCCATCGCGAATGAAGCGTATCAAGAGGACGATGCCATTGACTTGTTTATAGACTTCCGACAGTTTAACCTTAATCCACTACGGAGGGATGACGTTACGCCAAACGTTATCCAAGCTTCTGAGGCAATTGATCGGCGGAAAAAAAGACGTATAGATAGTAATGATGTTTCAGAGGGGGATGAAGCAGAAATTGAAGAAAATACGAAGAAAGTGGGGACGAAGATTCGTTCGAAAGTGATAGCGACTCTACTGAGGATGAGGCATCGGGCGATAACGTGCAAGAATCAGATTCTGATTAATAATTTCTTTCAAGTATATTTTTTTTGTAATGTTGATGTTTGCTGAACTGTTTTTACTGTTATTGTCTCTTTTACCATATCTTTATCGTTTATTTTGTTATGTCACAGCTTCTACGGTGAAATGAAGCGTGGACGAGAATTTCCTTCAGTTACTTCTGGACAGTTGCATAGTATGAGTATGAGCCGATCCCGAGTCCTACGAGCGCTCCTTCTCCGAGAGTGAATGAAGGCATGAGTCAAGGCACGCCAGCTTGTCCTAGTAGTTGTGCATGTAAGAAATTATTCTAAGTTATATTTCAATTTTTTTAAGTTAACCGACCGACTAACTTTGTTAATTTTATTTTATGTAGCGACATCAGCTTCTAAACGTGGGCGAGGTAGGACACGTGGGGTCAGTTTGGAGAAGAGTCTTGGGTCTGGGTCCGGAAACTATCGGTGCATATCCGGAGGGAGAGTGTGGAGGAGTGTCTTCCACTGCTGCCACCTATCGACGAAGATTGGAATGTTGGTCCGAGGGCTGATTCCGATCTCCGTTAACAAGTGGGCTGATGTTCCTGCAGAAGTGAAGGAGTACATTATGGATCGGGTGTTGGTATGATTAAACTCGTAAACATAGAATTTTTGGTTAAGCATTTCATTTATCATTGTAATATTGTATGTTTTGGTACTTATGCAGGACCACTTCGACCTTGACTACACCCGTCATGAGGACGTGAGGACGGTGGTCGAGACTATGATGACGGCACGTCGAACGCACCGCAACCGAATGCATGCGTATTTTAAGAAGTTCCCGAGTAAAGAGGCGTTGCTGAAGCCGCACCCTGATACCACAGAAGAACAGTGGAAGGAGTTATGCGATCTGTTCACCAGCGAAGCATTTATGGTACGTGATTACAAAAACCGTTGCTTAAATATTACATTCTTTTAATATTTAATTACTTAAAATATCGCAGAAACGAAGCGAGCAAAATAAGAAGAATAGATCAAAGTTGACTGTGAACCACGCTGCTGGTTCGCGCTCGTTCCAGCGCACACGAGCTTGCATGGTAAGTTAACAACTAAATTTTTAGACTTTATTGATATTGTTTGTCAATAACTTTATGCTATTTGTCATGTAGAAAAATCAAGAAAGCGGCAATATCAATCCTGCAGAGCTGTATAAAAAGAATTATACAAACAAAGATGGGATTTGGACCTCGGAAGGAGCGAGAGAAATTTATGTAAGTCGCTTTCATTTTAATCTACTTTATGTAATTTATGTATAGTTTATCTACTTTAATGTTTCTGGTAATTATTGTCATTTTTCAGGAACGGATGGATGCCTTCCAGCGCCAGTGTGATTTAGAAGGGAAGACTTACACCGAAATTGAAGTATATTCCGAGATATTGGGCAAGAAGTCGGGATATGTTCGGGGATTAGGACGGCGGTTAAGCCTCGCCTTCATCAACTTTAACTACACAGTCTTCTGATCTACAGCACCAGCTAGCAAAGGCAAGGGATGAGATAGAAGCGATGAGAGCTGCTAGAGAAAAAGACTTGCAAGAATTTGCGAAGAAGCAAGCTGAGATGGAGGCCACGCTGAGGGACCACCGTGAGGAGCAGGAGAGCATCCGGTTGGAGCAGGAGGAGCGCATGAAAAGGGAGCAAGAGCGCATGCGAGTGGAGCATGATGAGCGCATGCGAAAGGAGCAAGAGCGCTTACGGGCAGAAATATCAAAGGAACTGGAGAAGAAAATGCCTCTGTAATGAAGAAGAAAATGAGCAATATGTCAAAGCGACTATTCAGCCAGTTTGGGGGTTCAAAAAGGTAGATGCATATATGTTATAATAGCTTTGTGTTTATGTATTATTATGATGTTATTTTCGGTTTAATTACGGATGTCACAGTGATCGATTGTGCAACCGATCGATCGTTAAATACCATCATTCGATCGCAAATATCCAAACGCCAAAAATAATGATCGATCAGTAACGTAATCATTCGATTGACTCTACGAAAATGATCCATCGGTATTATAAGCGATCGATCAGCGGAGAAATAGCCGGTCGATCATCCAACTCAAACGATCGATCATTAGCTGACACCGATCGATCACCTATGAAATCATTGTTCCATCACTGAAATAATAGACTGATCGGTTATAATAGGACGATCAATCGGTTAGGCAAAAACGTCTGATAGATGGTATTGAAACTATCAATCGTTTACTTGGTAGCATTCGGTCAGTTATATGTATCGATCGATCAACAATATGTAATTGTTCGATCTTCATTACTTACCGTTCAATCATCCTACATGCAATGATCGATCGGTCTAATCTGTCAATCGATCATTTCAAAACAAAGGCCGATCGATCGCTGATCCCACCGATCGACCACTTTGGTTTCATCCACCAGTTACTGATTGAGTGGTAATTTTAGTGATGAAAATATTTCATCACTAAAAACTTTTAGTGATGAAAATCGAGTTTCGTCACGAAATACATTTGTGACACTCATATGCTGACGGAGCCCGTGACGAAAAAATTTCTTGGTGACGAAATTTGGGCTTTTAGTGAAGAAAAATTTTCGTCACTAAAAGTCAAATTTTTTGTAGTGATATATGCCTCCATGAGACTGCGGGTCCTGTATGAAATAATGAAACTTTTGAAAGTCAAGACCCTTGAACATGAGTTGGTAATTGGATTAATTTTTTTTTTTAATCAACACTACAGAAACCTTTATTGAAATGCCAAAAGACCAAAGCTAGGGGGGCCCCTCCCAGCATAAACCCAACAAAGATCTGGAAAATGCTCATTAACATTAGGGTGGCCTCCAGATAAGATCATAGAGGCAGCCCATCGAGAAAGAAGGTGCGCTTCCTCATTAGCACCACGGTAAACAAAAGAAAAGGAACAAGAATCAAAAGAGGATGCCATTTGAACAATATCTCCTATACGCTCGTGACATCTCCAGTTCCTCTGTTCCGGAAAATATCTAATAGCTTCAATCACAAGAAGTGAGTCCCCTTCCACAACTAGCTGAGAAAGATCACATCGAAGAGCCTCTTCAAGGCCTAACTGTATTGCACGAATTTCACCCTCTTCAGGATCTACAGTAGAAAATCTTTCAACACATGCACCCACGATCAAGCCTTTATGGTTTTTAATCACTGCCGCCCCTACTGAAAAGTCCTCCCTTACAGCAACATCACAATTTACTTTAAAAAACCCATCAGCAGGAGGAACCCAACGAGAAGGTTGAGAAATTATCTTCTTATGGTTCCACGCAGCAAATGTTCCCCACAGATTTTATGCACCTTAGAAACCAATTGCATCACATTAAGACTAGCACCTTGATGAATAATCTAGTTTCTAGTCCACCATACAAGGTCCCACGCTATCAGTGCATATAATTGGAATCTATGATGATCCACAACCGATAAGACATCACCTACTTGAAAAATAGTATTGGAACGTCTCACGGGATTGCTAGGCGAAGAGGAAATTGAGGTCAAAGTTAAACGATATGCCACGAGATCTCTTCCGAATCTCATGAAAATCCCAAATAATGCTCCACAAAGACGACGGTTTCGCATTAATTAATTTCGTCCCTTTTCTCGGGTTAAGAAATTGAACCTACGTCTGGTTTTCCTTCTAATAGTTTCTTCTCGGTGAACTGAAAACCAATACCGATGTACTTAATATGATCCCCTGAGGAAGTGTAACGGATCATTTAGTCGAGAAAGGTTAAGTGAGAACCTTTTTTTCTTTTTTCGGTTGTTTTTGTTCTCGTTTTCATTAGCTTTGTCATGCTTCCATGTCCGTACTCTTCCATTTTCATAGGCTAGCTGCATGCCTTTGCTACCAAGTCCTCACATTCACCACCAATCATGCATGTTTTCACGTGGGTTTTCTGTTTTCGCTGCAAAGGAAAGCTGCGGAAGAGTACTAGTGAAGGATTAATGCACGTATAATATATACTTGATTACAAAGATCCTTACAATGCGACATTGGGAAAAAATAAAGTATTTGTAACGCTCTGACCCAAAAGTCAAAACAGATAGAGTTCCGCATGAAAAATGAGACTTTCCACCTTGCTTACAAGTTGCTTACAAGCAATTTTCCCAACCAAGAAAACTCAAGAGAAAAATTTCCATTCCGCCTCTTAATAATCAAAAACCACACTCACACTCACACTCACAACCCAACCATAACATATGAGAATATGCAATCCAAAAGTTTAGTCAGAGCACTACTTCAAAATCCTCAAATCCCAGAATTAACAAGGGATCCAAATTATAAACAGTTTTCCGAATGACAATAAAACTACTAAAGTCTTCAAATTGAAGCAATCACTTATCAAAACGCACGGCTTCTGTTTTTTTTTTTTTTGGGGAATATTACAGCATTTCTAGGCAAATTAGGAAGCTGTAAATCAAATGTTATTTTATCCTGCCATAACAATTGGAAGCTACAGCTCAAATTTTCCCCCCTCTTATTTTTAGTCGCATCGTACACTTTTCCACTTCGCCCGTTCGTTCTCATATTTCTTTCGAGTTTGTCCACCATCAGGTCCTTCGTGACCCTACATCCAGATTTTATGGAGCATATCTTGGTCACACTTGGCAATTGATGTTGATAATCAAGACAGAACCATGACGTGCTTCCAAGTCAAATACAGCACACTTCTATATAATCTTTAACCATGACATACGTACGTGCTTCCATGTATAATACAGCACACTCCTGTATTCCTAGGTCCCATGTCTGCATATTCATGATTAGTCGCCATGCAATTCCAGAGTCACTATCCAAGTGACAATGGTACACAAAGGTAGCAATAACCCATACACCAGGCTTCTTTTGCGCTTTTGTTTTCCTGAACAAGAACACTATGGAATCATGTAGAAAGCCCAATTCAAATTAACTGCTGTGGTAAGCTTTATGAATTGTCGTCCAAATGGAGTAGAAGAAAAAAAAGGTACCAAATGCCATACATCAAGAAATTTCTTATGGATATTCTTTATTTGCTAAAATGACAATTGACAACTAACAAAATGCAGAAAAATCCAGACTCCATACTCAATCCTAAAGACTTATCCTACATGTTGCATGCACTGCCAGGTTGTGCTCGCCTCTCTGTATTACATCTTAATAATTATGTGTCCGCATGGGGCACATGGGTCTCATTTTAATTGGTTTTGGCCAGAAAAAAAAGGAGAATACTAGGAATAAGACCACATTCTTCCCCTATAAAACCCTTTCACTCACTTTATCATTACCATTCACTGCATATTTGCTCTAGCGACATTTCCTTATATTCACTACACATCAAAGAATTGTGGTGTCTTGCGAGATGGCTTCCAAGGCTCTAGCATCCACTGCCCTCCTCCTCTCTCTCAACCTTCTCTTCTTTGCTATGGTCAGCTCAGCTGAATATGTCGCCAGCCCACCACCCCCAAATGATCAGCCCACTTGTCCCGAGAATGCCCTGAAGTTTGGTGTATGCGCCAACTTGTTGAATGAATTGGTACATGTTGTTGTTGGTACACCGCCCACGTCCCCATGCTGCAGCCTCATTCAGGGTCTTGCGGATCTCGAAGCCGCTGTTTGCCTGTGCACGGCCATCAAAGCTAATGTCTTGGGCATCAACCTGAATGTCCCTGTGTCGTTGAGCTTGCTGCTCAACTACTGCGGAAAGAGTGTCCCCTCGGGCTTCCAGTGCGCATAAATTATCAACTATCTCAGTTGATATAAGACCCTATCTATCTTTTCGTTATTTACCAATTTCCCTTTTCCCTTTCATGGTGTCATTGGAGTTTGGCTAGTTTATCGTCTCGTGCTATAAACATTTATCAATAATATTATCGTGTTGTTGTCATTGTTTTAACGGATGCAGTTAGGTTCCTCGCCTCTTCTATTTGGAAAAAATATGGAAATTCTTAAGCTGTAAAAATAAACTGAGATCGTTCCGGAAAGAGGTGTATAAATGTTCATTGTGTTGCCAACTTTTCCAAACCTTCTGCAATGGCGAGGTGGAGATTGCGGGTAATTCTTCCATTTGGGTTAAAAATTGGGTACGATCAAAACCTAGTTTTAATTACTTGTAATTACCGAGGGCCGGACTGATTACATCCGTGTACATCAAACAAGAAGCAGAAAGGCGTGCAATGGGTTTATGTTTCAATGATGCGGAACCTAATCAGATTCTGGCTCACCTTCAAATTCATTGCGTAGATATACCAGTCACTACAAGAAAAAAGACTTTGGGTGACAAAAAAATTTGTCACCCAAAGTAATTTCGTCACTAATGTTTTGGGTGACAAAACGAGTTGTCACCGGTTTGTCACCTAAAGCCCGTTAGCCAAAGTTTTGGGTGACGATTTTGATATTCTGTCGCTCGAAACCGTTCGGACGTTTTCCACACCGTCCGAATGGTTTTTTCCATAGCGACGAAATTGAAAATCGTCATGCCAGTACAATTCAACCGTTCGCATGAGCTGTGCGAACGTACTCTCAATATGTTCGGACAGTTAATGCGAACGGTTCTTCCGGTGACGAAATGAATTTCGTCATCTACAATCCGTGCGCACGAATATACAACACCGTCGCACGTACAGACATTCCGTCCGGACGCTTTCGTAAAGACGTCCGCACCGTTGTTTCATTTATGACGAAATATTTATTTGTCATCCTCAAAATCCGTTCGAACTATGACGCATAAAGTTCGGACGCTTGTTTTGTTGAACACGTTTGAACGTTAGTTTTAGCGTGCGCACGTTTGCTAATAAAAGATCGTTTGCACGCGAAAATAACCATTTGGACGGACTAATTTGACGTGATGTGTGTGGACGGAATTTTATGCGTGCGCACGTTATCAATGCCAATAACCGTTCGGACTTCCTTTCATACCGTTCGAACGGTTTTCTTGTTATTCAATTAATTTAATTAAAATTTTAAAAATATTTACAAATAATATAAATAAAAAGATATTCAATACTCATTAAATAATAAAATATCTACAAATATGCAATCGTTATTAAAAGTAAATAAAATATAATCGATAAGTACTAAGAAAGTAGTAAAAATATATAAATCTACCCAAATTTTCGTTTGGGTGTCGAACGAGATTGCAGCTGTCTGATCTGCTCCATCAGCTGCTCACGCATCTGCTCCGCCATTAGTTGCATCCTCCGTTCTTGTTGTTCCACTAGGGTCCTTTGCTGCTCCTCCATCATCTTCCGGTGCTCTTCGTCTTTTTTTCGTTGCTGCTCTGCCATCATCTGCATCAGCTCTTCGTCTTTCTTCCGTTGCTGCTCCTCCATCATCTGCAGATGCTCTCGCATCGTCTGCTCCATATCTGACCTTGACAAGAAGCGCTTCATATTCCAACTGTCTAGCCCTCATCTCTTCAATCTGTAATCTGGCCTCCTCCAACTTCCGGGACAAATCAACGGACGATACTGATGAAGATGATCCAACAGACCGTACTGAACGGCCTAAACCTCGCACGTAACCCGCTTTCGTCCCCAACACCTCAGCGAAGATCTCCACTTCGGTGTATGACTTTCCCTCTGACTCGTGCTGCAACTGTAACGCTTCCATTTTTTCCTACAAAATTAGAAAATAAGATAAAAACTAGCACATATGAAACATAAACGCACACGAATGCATCATTAAATCTAATGTTACAACTTACAAAATTTTCTCGTGCATCTTCTGATGTCCACATGCCATCCTTATTAGTATGCGTCTTTTTATAAAGCAACGCAGACTAATCTCATCAGATTCTGGATTTTTCTGTACACCAAAAGAAATATAAAACGTGCATATTAAAATACCTAAGTCATTTATTTAAATAATAAAAATAAAAATTTAAATTTATTACTTACTAACAACGCTCTCGCGCGTTGGAAAGACCTCGCTCCCGATGTGTGTACAATCTTCAGCTTAGCTCTATTCTCCTTGTTGATTGCACTCCTCCTCTGCATTGTACATTTACAGTTGTTACCACAATTAATAATAAAATAAAATAAACGTTCAGGACGGAATAAAAATGTTTAACTGAAATTCCTCGCTCGCGAATAAATCACAAACACGAGTCCATTCTTCCTTGTTCATATCGGGATACGGGTGCTCTAACGCCTCTTCTTTGGAATTGAACACCGAGTAATGCTGGAACATTCTATTTTTGTGCGTCCTGTACGCTGTGTTCATCGTAGACGTCACAGTGAACGATCCTCAGCTCGGTCGTAATCTAGTTGGAAGTCATCCTTAACATATATAACAGTTAGAAACGCAAAAAAGTTTAAACAATTAAAATTTAATAAATTATACTTACCAACACTCGGTTCATCACATACGATTTAACCCGTCGGGGACCTCCTTCCACTTACTCGTCTCAAATGGGACATGTTGTCGAACGAGCGCACCAATATGACTCGAGAGCATTGAGGACGCCTTGTCATCACCGCCCGTACGTCCATCAGGGATATGGACAGTCAGCTTTCCTCCGGTGCGAGCCTTGAGTAAGGCAATCCCACGCGTACTACCTCGAACGTGTCTGATTCCGGACGTCGCTACAAATGAAGAACAAAAAATTTAAAATTCAGTTAAGCATATAAATTTAAAAGTCATAATATTTAATTTGATTGACGGGGTAAGATACTTACACGCACAACTACTTTGGGTGCCTACTGGACTGGCTGTGTAGGGGACGGTAATTCGTTCCTATCCCTAAGTGAAGGACCGACACTGCTAGTGTACCGGGACTACTCTCAGCTCGAACTGATGAATCGCACCGAAGACGTTTCCTCCCGCTGGCATGACGTCGTCCTGTGACCAAATAAATCAATATTAGAGAAAAAATTAACACAATGACACATGTTACTCAAAATGAATATAAAATAGACACGCAAAGTAAATTGAAACGATAAAGTTACTTTAGTCCTCGGAGTCATATTCTTCAGAATCACTACAATCTTCACTGAACGATTCCGAAGAATCATCGGTTCCTTCTACTTCACGTTGTTGTTGATCGCTCTTATCGGTTACCGGCACATAAGTCTCGACTTCATTTCTAGTCAACGGGATCATGTCAAAGGAGCTAAAGTCCACAAAAAGCTCAATAGACTCATTCTCCTGGTATGCTTCACGGTTCGACGGTCCTTCTCCATCTTCACTAGCTTCCTCCTCAATATGTGGAATATCATACGTGTTTCTAGGGGTAATCTTTTGAACAATCTTCCAGTGACCGCCCAACTTCATATCATCGATATAAAAAACTTGATTACCTGAGAAGCTAGCACGAACGGGTCGTCTTTGTACCACTTTCGGGATGTGTTAATACTAACAAACCGACCACTTTTATCAAGACCTAAGTTTTGAGTACTCAAGTCAAACCAGTCACATTTAGTAAATAAACTAAATTCCCGCAAATAACGCAACGCATAAATATCCACGACCTGACCGTAAAAATCAACATCTTCCCCATCATGGTCCCCGGAACAACCACACCACTATTCTGAGTGTTACGAAACTGTTCACGAAAGACCGTGTGAAACCTAACTCCATTCACTACACACCCAGAGTAACAAAGTGCCCGTTGATCCGGACCGGATGCTAATGCATACAAATCATCCGACACCGAACCTGGATTTTCAATGCGCATAGTTTGAACCTAAAATAGTAAACACGTGTTAACTTTGACTAAAAAAAATAATCACTTAAAATTAAACATATAATAGGAAAAAATTAAATAAATACCCGATTTCTAAACCATAACGGAAATTCTTCTTCGTGCCTCCTATCAACATTTATTGGTGATTCCCTTCTCATCTCTTCCAAGTGCTCGCTATAAATAAATAAGATATTTTATAATAAATTAAAATATAATGAACTGATAAGTGTTTAAGTGAGCAAATATTCTTATTTGTGCTTACTCTATATGTTGGCTGATTTCTGAACAGTTGTTGAGTACGTACCACTGTGCTTTTAAAAATTCCTTTATATTTAAATCTTGACCCCTACCAGCTCCCAGCGGTCGAACAGTTTGAGTAAACACAGAAAAATGACAACTTCGATCATCCATGTCGGCATAATTCCAGTCTTTTCTATTAAATCTCGTCTCAACCGTACTAAGATACATTGAGCAAAAAGTTAAACATTCATTTAACACATAATTCTCTGCTATGGAGCCCTCACACCGTGCCTGTTCTTAACGAAACGCTTCATCTTCCCCATATACCTCTCCATTGGATACATCCACCGAAATTGAACTGGACCCCAAGTTTCACCTCCCGAGGTAAATGAACTGCTAAATGAACCATAATAGTAAAAAATGATGGAGGGAATATATGTTCCAACTTGCAAAGAATCATTCCGATGTCCTTCTCTAACTGTCCACAACGTCTAAACGTATTGTTCTTGAGCACAAGTCTCTGAAGAATAAACTCAACTCAGTCAATGCTGTACATACTTCGTTTCCTAATAACCCGTGTATCATTGCCGGTAACAGTCGCTGCAACAAGACGTGTGAGTCGTGACTCTTCATACCCATTATTTTTCCTTCATTTATATTCACGCATCGGGATATGTTAGAGGCGTATCCATCCGGAAACTTAACACCCTTCAGCCATTCACAACACTTCTTACGTTCATCCTTCGTTAAAGTAAATAATGCTTGAGGCATCACCTCCTGCTGACCCCGAACTTGCAAATGCAAGTCCTTTTTAATGCCCATTAATGCCAAGTCCCCGAGCACTAGAATTGTCCTTCGTCTTACCATCGACGTTCATCAAAGTTCCAACACATTGTCACAAATATTCTTCTCTATGTGCATGACGTCCAAATTATGTCGAAGTTTCAACTCTGACCAGTATGGCAACTCAAAGAATATGCTGCGCTTCGTCCAACTTAACTCAATGTCAGCCCGTTTTCTCTTCTTCTGAGTCTTCCCAAACGAACATAATGGTACCGATTCAAGTTGTTGAAGTATCTCCTCTCCAGTGACTTCTTCAGGCGCTGCTCTAAACTCTTTTTCCATCAAATATGTCGACATCATGCCTCCACCATGCGTCGCGGGCAAATACCGGCGATGTCCCAAAAAATAATGTTTTCCCCCCATGTTTCAACCAAAATGACGTTGTGTTCGCATTGCAATTAGGGCATGCTAACCGTCCTTTCGTACTCCAACCCGAGAGATTACCATAAGTGGGAAAGTCATTTATTAGTCCAAAGCAAAGCAGCATGTAATTTAAATGAACTTGACACAGCCGCGTCGTACGTTTGCATTCCATTTTCCCACAAGTCCTTCAACTCATCTACCAATGGCTGCAAGTAGACGTCGATATCATTCCCAGGACTTCTTGGACCAGGAATAAGCAACGACAGCATAAAACTTGAATCCTTCATACATTTCCATGGCGGCAAATTGTATGGAATTAGTACCACTGGCCATATACTATATGATAAGCTCATGTTGCCAAACGGATTGAACCCATCAGATGCCAAACCCAACGGACGTTACGAGATTCCGACCAAACCATTCATACTTCTTATCGAGGTCCTTCCATACCAGAGTCTGCAGGATGCCTCATCACCCCATCTTCAATCACACGCTTCTCTTGGTGCCACCGCATATCCGTTGCCTTTGCCTTGATAGAAACACTCTCTGCAACCTCGGTTTCAAGGGAAAATGTCGCACACTTTTTGAGGAACCTTTGATTTGCTATTCTGACTGTACTTCCACCTCGATTCCCCACACACAGACACTCTTCTAACTCACTGTGCTCCTTCCAAAACAGTACAGTCATTTAAGCACGCATGTATGTTATCGTAGCTAAATCCTAAATTCTTTCTTAACTTTCTCGCCTCATAATAAGATTTAGGAAGTGTCTCCCCCTCCGGCAGCGCATCTTTTATCAAACCTAACACATCTTCAAACGCCTTTACAGTCAAATTATTCTCTGACTTCACATGAAGTAACCTAACAACGAAAGACAACTTCGAGTACTTCTTACACCCAGGATACAACTCTCGCTCAGCATCCGCCCATAACTTGGTATACGCGAAAAACCCATCTCCAGACCCAGACTCGACTGTTTCAGGACCGGAATATTTTCACCAGCGTTCTCATCAACCCTGCTCCGCCTCAAAATCTTCTAACATGTCTCTCATATCATCATTTATGTTTCCCAGTCCTCGCTTCTAGGTTCAGGTTCTAAAGTCACTACCCGTTAGGAACTTCTGAATCGACTCTCGTGAAATACCCAATGAGTGTAACTCTGGTCAAACCCAATTATGTATAAATGATCCTCCATCTCGTCTACATGTTTGAACAACACATTCTTACATCTCTTACATGGACATCTTATCATTCCACGACTATCTGCATAACTACGGGCAACTCATAAAATCCCGAACACCATCACTATACTTTACACTTTTGAGTCTATCAGCCTCATAAATCCAGCTTTTATCCATATTGTTCCTTCAAAGATGAAAATAAAACAATAATGCAAACAATAATACAAACAATGATGACATTCACACTCAACTCCATTTCTCCGGGTGATAGGTCCTATCCCATTCAAGTTTACAATATCACGTACTGCAGTAATTGACCCGACTATTGTGACGATGCTTTAGAAATTTCGACAGCATTTCCCCTCAGTCTCCAGATACACTTACAACATTGAGCATAAACACCCGCCAGAAGGCAAGTGTACAAGCTCAATGCTGAATGTGTATCCGAAAGACAAAAGGAGATTTGCATCGAAATTTCTAAACACATCACAATAGCAGATACAATTACGCACATTACACATATTGTAAACTCAAACTGTCCATAACGTGGACAATTCAAGAATTACAAGTTCGTTATCCGAACTTCGTGTAATTCTTAAAAAGGCGCATGCTAACGTAATGAACTCCGTGACAACTATCTTCAGGGGTTCGGGTGATGGCCTCATCAGTCCGATGATGAGTCTGGACCACAAAATACAAACAATAATGATGATGACATTCACACTCAACTCCATTTCTCGAGGTACTGCATGTAATTGACCGACTTGACTGATGCTTTTTTCGACAGCATTTCCCCTCAGTCTCCAGATACATACAACATTGAGCATCAAGGCAAGTGTACAAGCTCAATCGAATGTGTATCCGAAAGACAAAAGAGATTTGCATCGAAATTTCTAAACACATCTGTCACAATAGCAGATACAATTATGCACATTACATATATTGTAAACTCAAACTGTCCATAACGTGGACAATTCAAGAATTACATCCAGTTCGTTATCACTTCGTGTAATTCTTAAACGGGGTCTAAGGCTAATAAATGAATGCATGACATAACACCAACTACCGTTCGGACGTAACATAACCGTTCGAACCATACATAAACAAGTTCGGACGCCTTTTGAAAAAGGTCCGAATGAAAAATAGAGTCCGGACGGTACATCAACCGTCCAGACTGCGATTGTCGAACAAGACAGTTCTTCACGCACAGACTCTATTTTCAGCCCAAAATCTTGTCAAAATCAACCCAAATCACAAACACTTCAATATAAACACATCACAACCAACCCCAAACTCCATTACTATCATTTTAGACCCCAAAATTTCAAAAACACATGCTTTCATATATTAAAATACGTGCTTTTCATCCCAAAGCAATTCAATTTAAAAACGACTAACCTCAAATGCAATCCAATTTTAAATTCTAAAAAAGATGCTCCTTTCACACCCTCTTCAATGAGATTGGACGTCCAAAATCAGCTCTCCGCTTCTGCTCGTGCTCAAATCTCTCGTTTACTTTGTTTTTCCATTTTTTCTCCACTGTCTGCGATTCTGTCACTTTCATACGCTTGAATACCATTCGGACACATCAAAGCAAGTTCGGACGCATACGTGTATTAGTTTTTGAGGGAATTCATGCCACAAAAATTTCATAAGCGTCCGCACCTCGATTTTCCCGTCCGAACTCCATCTTACAGTTCAACACACCGTTTTAGTAATTCTCAAACGACAGCGTACGCTTATTAACATAGATGTTCAGACGGTATTTATACCGTCCGAACACTCCCTTACATCACACCAAACTGTTTAGGAAATACCAAGATGATAGCATGTGATAATAAACAACTATGTCCAGACGTTATAACAAAGAGTCTGAACGGTGTTCAATTTTTAAGTGTCCCGACAGTATAAAAAAGTGTTCGGACGGTTTGTTTTGTATAATACGACACTGTTCGAGCTTACATTAAACAGCCCGAACGGAGACATTAACGTCCGAACGGTTTTGGACGATTTTGATATATTTTTTCATTTTTTAATTAACTTTATTAGCAAGTTTTGAAATAACCAAAGTTAGTTAATAATGCAAATAATCTTAAATGGATTAAGTTCTAATATCAATACTTTTTTGAATGAGTGTACCGAAATTAGAAACGTAACATTAATTAACATATTGTATTAAGTTCTAATAAATACAGATAACATAATTGAGATGACATAAATATATCAAGTATCGTCAAAACATAATATGAACAAAAACATCAAATAAAATCAATACATGTCCACAAAACATAATATAAAAGTAAATGTCCTCAAAACATAATAAAAAATAAACGTGACAATAAAAGTAAACAAATGTTGACTACTGCTTATCATGATCATGATCATCATCCGTGAGTTTTAGAACGTGACGGACGTGATGAAGGTGCTCCTCTATCAGCACGACCCGCTCAGTGAAGGGAAAGAGCTTCGCATCGGTTGCCACGCCCTTCAAAACCTCTTTAAGCGCAGCGACCTCCTTCTTCCACCCAACGTCCATGTCGGCGACCTTCTGCTCCAAAGCCGTCAGACGACGACTGATATCACTGACCATGCAATGGTGGGCTACAAGACTGATTCCATCCGCTGAGATAGCTCTGTCATCATATCGTCCATCCAACTCAGCCGCTGTGCCCCAAGTCCCTGGTCGAGCTCTGCCCAGGATCCTCCCCCTCCATTGCCTCCTCAGGCTGCTCCTGTCATCTTACTCTAGCAACCCGAGCGGCTTGCAGCGCTCGGCGTGTCTGGGCAATCGATTTGGAGAGCATGGTCTTGTTGATCGACCCAAGTGGAAGCGCCCTCGGCTCGTCACCACTCTCGGGTACCATCATGGCGTGCAGGAACTGGGTCAGAAGAATCCCATGCGGTAATGAAATCGTAGCATCAGTCTTCAAGGCCTCTGCACGAATGGACAGGTAGATGTATGATGCTATATCAATAGGTAGCCCTCGTACAACTGCCAGGTACAGGAACTCGGCCCGACTATAAGACAGCTCTGTGGTGTGCTTCTTTCGGTCGATGGAGGAGCATAGGATCAGATGCATAATCCGCCAAAAAGGAAGCAGCTGCCCATGTACCATAAAGGATCCCTCCAAAATCGTTGTATCATCGCCCAGCATGGTCCGGAATACCTCAGCCTTAGTAGGCCGGCCCTCCTCGCTCATTGGTAGGTTTGGGAACGCCGTCAAATCTCTCTCGTACCCTAAGAAATTCACCAGCTCGTCGGGCGAGAATATGATTGGAACGTTACGGACAGTGAGCTCTATACTAGGCTCCTCGAGGTCCCTCGCCCATAATATAGAGCAATAAAGCTCCCGCACCATATTCTTTGACTCATAGCCGGTCCTATGGATTAACGGAAGCCAACCTAACCCCTCTCACCACCTCCGGAAGCGTCTGACCCTCAAATGTGAGATCGTTAAAGTCTGAAAACTTGATATCCCGCTCGACAACAATCGAGCGAGACATAATGATCGCTGTATGCTGCTCCACCGTTAAAGTTTGAGCGGAAGATTGCTCGTCATCAGCTTGGGCTACTGGCACGTGAACGCTTACTCATTTTTCAAAATCTGCACAAAAAAGCGTTCGCATGGTTAGAGATACGTCCGAACCAAAATAACAGCATCCAAACAGCTTTGGATAACCGTCCGGACATAGTTCGCACAGTTGAATATCCGTCCGAACAACGTTCGCACGGTTGGATAACCATCCGAACAGCTTTGGATATCCGTCCGAACTTCAAGCAGATAAAAACTATTTAAATTTAACATTAAATCGTCCGGACTGTATTGAAAAAGTGTCTGGACACAATCAAAACAACAAGAGTTAACACAATCAAAACGACAACGTATACCACCGAGTCTGAACGACTAAAATAAACCTAACACTTAACACAATCACTTTCTACGTAAAAATCAATTAAAAAACACAATGTACTATGCAAAAAATGGAATTGAAATTCTATACGTAAAAGTATAAAAAAAAAATGAAATTTTTACCATTAAAATCTTGTTAAAAGTAAGCAAAATATACCTGGATGTGATTAGATCCACGAAAGAGTGATATTTCGTCAAGATTTGTGAAGAAAAAACTTGAGTTTTGAGAGATTTTTTAAGGAGAAACGGTTCGGTATTTGTGAAAATGACGAACTGTCGACTTATGAAAATACGTCGCTAGCGTCCGGACACCAAACATGCCGTCCGGACTCTTTTCTGCACACGTGGCCCAATCAACGTACTTCGTATTAAATGCCAAAATTTAAACGTTTAAAACCGTTCGGCACAATAAACACGTCCGGACATTTTATCACGGCGTGCGAACGTGTTCCACTGAATTTACGCGACGTGGAAGCGCACGTTTGGCTGAATAAACGGCGAATATCGTCCGGACGTCTATAACTCATGCGGACGGTGACAGCCGTTTTCAACTTTCATATAACGTAAACACGTGTACGCCATGCGACGGTTTTGGGAAAGTCCGGACGGTGCCTAAACCGTTCCAATGCCTACCTCATTTACTCTCAATTGCGATATGGGAGTCCGGACTCTCTTAGACACGTCCGAACGTCTAGCAGATTTATTTTGCATGTTAAATTCACTAAATTCACTTTACTTCACAAAACCTAATATATTTAAATGATTTAATTTACATAAATGATTTAATTTATTTCATTCAATTTAACGCAATGTATTTTGGCACAAATATTTAACTTAATTTATTTATTTTGAATACATAAAAAAAAATATAGTTAGGCATACTTTTATATTAAATATCCGTTATAACTAATCACCAATTTAATTGTAATTGCAAGCTAATTACTCTAACCGTTACAATCTAATTACACTAACCGTTCCGTTAGTGTAATCACCCATTTAATTTTACTAATTATCCGTTTAAATTGTAATAAATTTAATCTAGTGAAAAAACATAATTAATATAAAATATCAAAAATAATTAAATACCGAACGAAAAACACAATCATAATGTCTAGTACAAGCCAGAAACGGTCCTTCAAACGATAAATAAATAATAGTGATAAAGCATAAACAGAAGACTAGTCCAAATCACGAGCTGCCTCTGGCTCGTCCAAATCTTGTCCGAGGGCATCACGAACATGCGCCAAATGCTCCTCCATATTATCCACCCGTCTGACGAGTGTCTGCAGTTGTACCGGAACGGTATGGACAGACTGGGACAACTGAGACAATTGTTCTCTAATCCTTATTATTTCCATCCGCATAATATTCAGCTCTTCCGTTATAGCCCTATCCGTTAGAGCAAGTTTGGTCTCTAGACCGGTCAAGCGGCATTGGAGCTCCATGCACAACGAATGCGTCGGCTCACTATCGCCCGAATACTCTCGTTTAACTCCGCTAAATAGGCGTCTGCCCAAGCTGGTCGCTCTGTTTGTCCCTCGACATTGGTGATACTTCTCCCAGAGCGTTCCATGGTGAACCTAGCAAAAACCGTCCGAACATCAGCATAAACCGTTCGCACGAACATCAAACGTCGTTTAAATTTTAGAGCGTCCGAACGTACAATGACATAATGTCCGACGTTTAAGAAAACTTTCGGACGGTGTAAAAAGACGTCCGAACGTGTTTCGATGAACACCAGCAAAACAACCTAATTTGATAGACACAAACAACACAACAAACTAAACAAGGACGGTATTTAATCAAAATGCATGAAATTGAGAAGCAAATTCATAAAGGAAGTTTTACCTGAAGTTCCTTGAGAGATCTCAAATGGATAGTGAAAACAAGTTTGTGATTTTGACAAAGTCTGTTTTAATGCTCGTCCGAACTCAGAACGCTTCTCATTCACACGTCCTATCAAATTTAAGTCATTAAAATGCCCGATTCGAAAAGTTCTAGAACTTATACAGTCTATTTATGGGTCTCGATTCAGAAGTTTTGCAAGTGGAACCACACAATTCTGCGAACACGCTTGCCCATGTGACCCACAAAAGTCCGGATTTTCGGCTGTGAGGCCTGTGATGTCTAGTGAGATTCTGATTCTAGGACGTTCATGAACATAACATATTTCCATTGACGAGTGTCTGGTACAGTCTATAATAATCCGCATAATATTTCTTCCGCCCTATCCGTTAGAGCAAGTTTGGTCTCTAGACCAGTCAAGGACATTGGAGCTCCATGCACAACGAATGCGTCGGCTCACTACGAATACTCTCACTCCGCTAAAAATGCCCAACGTCCCTCGACATTGGTGATACTTCTCCCAGAGCGTTCCAACCTAGCAAAAACCGTCCGAACATCAGCATAAACCGTTCACACGAACATCAAACTGCGTCGTTTAAATTTTAGAGCGTCCGAACGTACAATGACATAATGTCCGGACGTTTAAGAAAACTTCGGACGGTGTAAAAAGACGTCCGAACGTGTTTCGATGAACACCAGCAAAACAATAATTTGATAGACACAAACAACACAACAAACTAAACAAGGGAATTTAATCGAAATGCATGAAATTGAGAAGCAAATTCATAAAAGAAGTTTTACCTGAAGTTCCTTGAGAGATCTCAAATGGATAGTGAAAACGTTTGAGAGAAAGTTTGAGAGAAGTGAGTGAGTTTGTGATTTTGACAAAGTCTGGAGGTTTTAATGTCCCAGTACCTGTCCGAACTCTGTAGATTCGAGTTCGGACGCTTCTCAGTGGTTATATTCACACGTGGCCCTATCAAATTTAACATCATTAAAATGCCCAATTAGAAAAGGTTCTAGAACTTATACATCCAGACGCTATTTATGGGTCCGGACAGTATCGATGTCACGGGTCTGAAGTTTTGCAACGTGGAACCACACAATTCGCAGAAGAAGTTTATAATTGTGCGGACCTTTTTTGTCCCGTCGGACATGATTATTTTTTTGTTAGAATGCTGTTGACAACGTTCGGATTGAATAGAGTGTTCATGACGATTTTTAATTTTTCACTCTATCCTGACGATTATTATTCGTTAGGTAATGTACGTTTAGACGTTATATAAAACAAGTCCGGACGGGAGTGTAAAAATTGTAACGATTCTAATTGTCACTCAGTTACGACGATTCGGAATTTGTCACCTTGCAACGAGTTCGAACGGTCCTTTGTTTTTGTGACGATTTTTATCGTCACTCATTCGCGACGCGTGTATGTCATCACATCAGAAATATGTCTGAACGGGTTTTTGGCCGGTCCTGGACGGTTTTGGCGTTCCTGGATGGTTTTGGGTGACGAAATTAATATTTTGTCAGGAAATTCACTTTAGGTGACAAAATTTGGTTTGACACCCAAAATTTTGTCACCTAAAACTAAATTTCTTGTAGTGAGTTGAAAGAAGTGCTTGATAGGGTTTGGAAAGCACCGTGCAAATTTTTATCTTCGGAAATGGACAAATATGTATATATAGTATTTGTTGGAACAACCTTGAGGTTGATTGTTGAGTACTTTGCACACGAAATAAAGGGAGTCTTAATGATGTTTTCGGACGATGGGACCAAGTCTCATGACAGACGGTCTATCATGAACATTACGTTCACAAGAGAAATTAATTGACCGTCTCACGGCAGCTCTCCAATATAAAGTCTAAGAAACCTAGTATTAATCTATCGGCAAAATCGAGCCAGCATTTTATTACGTACGTAAGACAAGATCGAATTGATATTTGAGTATTCCAAAATTTTTAGAACAGTGATTGTAAAAGACTAAACTTACAGACAATTATTAAGAAAATATCTCACAAACCCTAATAAAATTCTCAATATTCGATGGCATCAACTGAGTGCCATGTAATCGGTTAGTGATACAATTTCTGCGGCAGGGACAAAAAGTGGATCCAATAGGATTAATGGAAGCCTGATCTACTTAAGGGTCTTGTAAACAAAAAGCACAAACTGAAGGTCAAGCAGCTGTTGAGCAATGGTTTTTGTTTTTTTTTTCTAAGTACCATACAACTTCCCATTAAACCACAGTTCTGCTGTCAAAAGCAGAGCTATGACTATCCCTTACATCAATAGAAACTCTGCTTAGAGAGGCAGAGGAGTCACAATTAGCAATATGAATAGGGATATCTTCAGCAAACAAATCCGTGAAAGAATCAAAAGCCCTACCCCATGGAGCAAGAGAATGGACAAGGTAGTTGCCTTCCCTTGGCGTCCACATGATTTGCCAATGTGGGTGGGATTTCAGCAGGGCACTCGTTGTCATCGCCTCCGCTTCAATAAGCAAATCCGGGGTAGAGTCCAGATCCTTCACCTGATTAATCACCAATTGAGCATCGCCTTCCAAAATAAGGATGGAATCAGCATACTCCTCCGCAAGAAAACACGCCAATCGAGCAGCTCTAGCTTCTCCTTTAGTAGCCTGAAAACCTGGAATACAACCGATACGGGCTTTAAGAATTTCACCGCGAGAATTCCTGCAAACCGCAGCAATGCTTATCCATTGGTTGTGCAAGGCTGCATCAAAATTGATTTTGAAGATTCCTTCAGGAGGGGAGGGGCGCGGGGGGGGGGGGGGGGGGGGTGTCCACGAAACCAAGGACTCCCGCTCTTGTTGATGCCAAGCATCACAATGAGCATAGAACCGTCTCTGAATAGATCGGATGAGCTCCAACAGGTTAAACCGAAGCCCCTCATGAACTGATTTGTTACGAGAGTTCCAAATGGTATCTAATGTAAGGGTCCCAGCAAGCATCAGCCTTTGCCAATTATCCCGCCTCTCTCGGGGCAGATTGCTTGGGTTCAAAATAAACTTAACCCATTGTTGAATGGGGAGTCCTCGGAACCTGTCAGTAATCAACGGCCATGGTCCGGACCGCCAAAGACAACTGCTAATAGAGAATTCCAAGAACAAGTGTTCTGCAGTTTCACCTTCCCTTTGGCAAAGAGGACAGAGCTGGTAGGCCCCAGAGGATCAGTTCCCCAGGGGTAAAGCCTTGGCAGCCACCTTCCAAAATAAGAAACGCAGCCTGTGTTGAATCTTTAATTTCCAGATTTTGCGCCATTCCTGCGGAGAGTATCCTGAAAACAATGCTTGACCAGTCAAGTAAGCTTCTTTAACTGTGAAAACTCCTTTAGCCGACAGAATCCACCGAGGGAGATCGGGAGAATGTGGAGGAGCAAGAGGGATATCTAAAATAGCCCTTGCTGATTGATCTTCAAGTATAGGCATGATCAGCGAAGACTTCCAGGAATTAGAATTAGGCTCAATTAAATCACGAACCAAGTTCAAATTACGATCAAGAAGAGTACCCCATTTCAGCTTAGGTTGAAAGCCCTCAATTCCTGGAACCCAAGGAGAGCTCCAGATATTGAGAGAACTACCTGCTTTAACAGCCCAACAAAAACCAGCAGCAACTATATCGCGGGTTTGGAGAAGACCCTGCCAAAACCAAGAGGCTCGTTGATGAACACCAACCTGTAAGAGAGCGGAACCTCGACAATATTTAGCCGTCAACGCTTGAACCCAAAGGCAGTTTGGCTTAGCCATCATTTCCCAACCTCTTTTAGCAATGAGAGCTTGATTCAGATCTTCCATCCTACGAAGTCCAAGGCCACCGCTGGATTTTGGGAAGCAAATACTCTCCCACGATTTGGGGTGGAACTGCCGAGTGTTGCCATCGAAACCCCACCAAAAGTTCTTTATCCTGATGTCTAGGCTGTGGTTAACACTTTTAGGCAGCAAGAAAACCGACATTAGATATGAGGGTATAACTTGTGCCACTGACTGCAAAAGAACGGTACGGCCAGCTTTTGAAAGAGCGCGGGCCTTCCACCCGGCGAGTCGTTGCACTACTTTGTTGCACTTCCCTGCATGCCATGGCAGATCTAGGAATAGATAGAGGGGCACCTAAATAGGACCCGTGAGAGGAAGCTGATTGGAGCCGCATAGTAACCGTTAGAAAAAAAATTTGCACCATACGAATTACCTCTCTGTCAACCGTGTCCCAATATCGCTGATAAAATAGCCTCGTAAAACCATCCGGACCAAGTGCCTTCATGTCGCCTATGTTCTTGATTGCTGCCCAAATTTCCAGCTCATCCGGTAAACGACATAACAAATCATTATCTTCGTGCTTGAGGGTCTCTGGAATAATATTGTCAAGCTGATGAGGAAAAGCAGCTTGCTGCCCTGTGAATAAACCTTTGAAGTAATCCTCCACATATTGTGCAATGGCCTGCCTTCCACGTAACCAAGCACCCGAGGAATCTTGAAGTGCCTCTATACAATTACGGCGACATCGAATGATCGTTGATAGGTGGAAAAATCTAGTACTCAAAGCCGGTATCCGAAGCCAAGTAATACAAGACTTTCGGCACCAGAGCAATTCTTCTTGCTTCTGAGCCTCCAGGAGATGGGCTGTCAACTCCCGTTCCTTCAGAGTAGCCCACGGCCCCCCTCCATGAAGACTCATTTGCTGTTGAATAGCTTCGAGATCAGATTGCAATCTGCAAATTTTTTGCTTGATATCCCCGAATACATTCCTGTTCCAACATCATAAGGCAACCTTAGTAGCCTTAAGATGTGGCACAGAAGGTAAGCGGGAGAAAAAGTTAACGATACCCTCCAAGCGCGGTTCACCACTTCCGCACTACGCTGATCTTGAGCCCAAAATGCTTCGAAGCGAAAAAGGCGTGGGTAATAATCAGAATCTCCCATCGTGTCGAGGAGGATGGACGCATGATCAGAAGCATAAGGCACCAAATGTCTCACGGTAACCCGAGGAAAAAGCCTCCTCCAGTCACCATTCCCCAACCCCCTATCCAACCTTTCCTAGGATTAAGCCCTCACCCTCTCTTTCGTTGGACCACATAAAGGGGTTGCCAGAAAAACCAAGATCAACCATAACGGTTTGCCATAAAAAGTGATTCATGTACCCCGAAAGTGAAGTGTTACCAACTGACCGTCCCCCCTTTTTATCCTGTTGTGATAGAATAACATTGAAGTCACCGAAACATAACCACGGTCCTGAAAAATTTTCACCGCAACACTCCAAATCATACCAGAATTGGGATTTCTCATTCCAAACCGTGGGATCGTATACAAAAGAGAATAACCATGGTTGACCCGGAAGATCAGACCGCACAACAAGATTAATAAAATGGTTACTGGAAGACAAAACATCCAACAAAACCCCTTGTTTCCAAGCAACTACCAGCCCTCCTTTCGTTCCAACATCATAAGGCAACCTTAGTAGATATCTTAGAAATGTGGCACAGAAGGTAAGCGGAGGTTAAGATCCTTAAGCGCATACCAATATCGCTGTGAGCCGCACCACCTCCCATCGTGTCGAGGAGGATGGACGCATGATCAGAAGCATAAGGCACCAAATGTCTCACGGTAACCCGAGGAAAAAGCCTCCTCCAGTCACCATTCCCCAACCCCCTATCCAACCTTTCCTAGGATTAAGCCCTCACCCTCTCTTTCGTTGGACCACATAAAGGGGTTGCCAGAAAAACCAAGATCAACCATAACGGTTTGCCATAAAAAGTGATTCATGTACCCCGAAAGTGAAGTGTTACCAACTGACCGTCCCCCCTTTTTATCCTGTTGTGATAGAATAACATTGAAGTCACCGAAACATAACCACGGTCCTGAAAAATTTTCACCGCAACACTCCAAATCATACCAGAATTGGGATTTCTCATTCCAAACCGTGGGATCGTATACAAAAGAGAATAACCATGGTTGACCCGGAAGATCAGACCGCACAACAAGATTAATAAAATGGTTACTGGAAGACAAAACATCCAACAAAACCCCTTGTTTCCAAGCAACTACCAGCCCTCCTTTCGTACCTCCAGGGGGTACATCAGTGATATCAGAGAAACCCAATTGCAAAATGTGACTACGAACCGTCAGAAGTCTTAGATTCGGCAATACAAAAAATATCAGGGAGGTGCTGCCGCACCACCTCCCTGAGGTGCTGAATTGCCGCGGCCCGCTGGAAACCACGGTAGTTCCAAAACAAGAGTCTCATGGTGGAAGGGGGGCACGATACGGCTTGCCTCCTTGGCCTCATACTCAATATCAATCGGGAAAGAAATACTCAAAGTAGACAACAAATCCTTCTTGCCTTTTGAGTAGGGCTGCACAAAATCGGACCGCAAATTGGACCGGACTGGATTTGTGGTCTTAGTGGTCTAAATCCGGTCCGGTCCGGACCAGATTTATAAAATCAGTTATATCTGGTCCGGTCCGGTCCATGCCTTTTGGGACCCGATCCGGATCGGACCGGACCAGATTTCTTAATATAATTAATAAATATATTTTTGAATACAAACATAATACTTTTTTACACTTTTATAATTTTTTTATTTTGACTTATGGTACTTAAGATTTTTTAAGACATTCGCAACTAATTTTTTTTATCTTAAGATGTGAGCTAAAAATAAAAAAATAAAAAAAAAAGCTTGAGAGAGAAAAAAAAAGAGAAACTGGTTTGGACCACTTAAGTGGTCCAATAGGACCGGTTTGGACCTGACTGGACTGGTTTGGACCTGACTGGACTGGTTTGGACTGGACCAGACTGCTTATAAGCATTCCGGTCCGGTCCTTAATTTTAAGTACAACCGAAAATCCGGTTCGATCAGATTCCCGTCCAAAAACCGGACCGTATTTCCGGTTGTTCACCCCTACTTTTGAGAGTGCAGACTGTCCTTCGCGAAGTCCCTTCTTTGCATGGAGATCATTGGAATTTTTCAGCGCTGCTTCCTTAGAGAAAGACCCATGCTGGAAGACCAATTCACCAATGTACAGGACGAGTAGTGGTCATCTGTTAGCACGGCAGGGAGTGAGTTGCAATGGGGGACAATTGGGACCTGGCTTGGGGGGTTCGCACAACACTAACTCGCGCTTTTGGGACAAATGAATAAATGGGCCCGATACACCTCCTTGCTCATTAGGTGCAGCTCTTTTGCACAGCACCGGCATCCTACGAAGAGGCGCAGAAGGGGCCGAGGGACCCAAAGGCCTGGGACTGATGGAGGGCACTGGCCTGCTGTGATGGGTGTTGGGTGATGAGGGCAATCGGGCTCGGTAAGAGGTCCTGCCCTGGCCTCTGTAGATCACCTTCTGAAGCCCCATGAGAAGTGGCACTTGCACACTGAGGAGAAGACAGATAAGGATAAAAGGTCGAAGACTTCGACACTTGTACCTTTTTATCCAAGAGAATTCGGGCAATCTCCTGAATTGAAATGGGGCCTGGGATGGGGGAGTCAGCTGAGAAAGGAGCACCAAGTGGGGCCAGGGGCTTAGAAGTAAACTCCGCCTCACGCTCCAAATCCAACGAGATGTCAGGTGCCGTTGCATGCTACTGTTCAGAGTCAGAGACGTGGATAGCACGAAAATCTTCCTTGGACAAGACACAAGCCTGGGGACGGGACAAAGGTTCATTAACTGCAGGAGCAGAGGCCACGTCAGCAACGAGGGAAGCTCCCTCACAGGCAACTGTTGGTCCAGAACCAACACCAGGGAGGGCCACCACCGTGTACGTCGGCAACGGTGAGCTACGGGCCTGAAGGCCAACCTGAGACTCGGAGGTAAGTAGAAAATTGGGGTCCTTAAAGACCTGTGGGCTGAAAGTAGAGCCACGGGATGGGGAGAAATGGTCTTCATCTAAGGACCAAAGGAACTATCAGAAGAGGGAACTGCTATCACCTGGCAGGCAGATTGTTGATGGCCCAAGATACCACACCGGTAACAAAAGCCAGTCAAGTGCTCATATCCGAAGATTATCTAAATAGAATCCAACTCAACACGAGGAAGAAGACATCCGGATGGGATAGGCCGACTAATATTAAGCATAATGCGAGCTCGAATAAAAGGGACGCACCAGATTCGACGGGTTGGGTCACCCTCTATTTCCAGAACCTTGCCAATAGCTTCCCCAATAAATTTTGCGGTGTAACCATTCTATCTATCCAATAATCCAAGGGAAGGCCATGTAACTGAACACATACAGGGCAATGGGACAGATCAATGTCTTGCCATGGGAGCCCTGGAGGCCACGGTTGAAGCACCAACAGATTACCCTTCACACTCCAGGGTTGACGTTCCAGCACCTTTGATCGAGCAGTTGCAGAGCCAAACTCACAAAGGAAAATATTCTTAGCCAATGCAGAAACTGCCAGCTTAGAATAAAAAGGCCACGCCTTTTAGAGGACACCTCGAACCACATATAGAGGGAAATCGCGATCAGATATTACTCGGCCAACAAGATTTTTTCCACCAGCTATACCAGAGCCGAATCTTGCGGAGGAGAATCCATCAAGAGTAACCGAAAGAGGAGACAGAGACAGAGAGGACGGAAATCAGAAAACCAGTTCGTGCAAAAGTCAAAGCCCAAACCAACGAAGAAATATATAGACATGAGAAAGAGAGGGCTTCGGTGGACAAAGAGGAGGCTGTCAGACGGCGCTAGGTACTCAGAGTGGAACATCGGTGCCGACTGCAGCCGTTTGAGAGTGAGCTGACTCCTTAACATTGGACAGGCCAAAAAGAACCCCACACAGGCGGTACGGAACTCTCGAGAAAGAGCACTTATCTCCCTGCATTGCACCGCCCAAAGAAGAAACTACATGTAATTGTTTTTATTTCCTAAGTTGGCCTGGGCCCGATCCCCATAGGCCCAGGCCAACCCTGGTTCTGTAGACTGAAGACCAACTTCGAAAGTGACAACACGCTTCTTTGTGACGAGGTCCTCGAACCTTCGCACCAACCTCTCTGGAGTATAACTGTATAGCTAGAGCCTAGAGCACTGGGTGCTTTCCATTAGGAATTTTCTTTCCTTTGCCATGGAATGTTTTCTCGCATGGATTTCCAGGAACCAAAACAAAATGGCTCATAGGCTAGTAAATGGGCTGTGGAAAGTAGCTTCTTTGTTTTAATCCCTTTGACCTGTCTCCCGAGACAGATTTTGACTTTGATTGCGAATGAATGTGTCTTGGCTCAGCTCAAAAAAAGAAAAAAAAGCTCAAAAGAGAGGAAACAACTTGAGACTTGAGAGTGTATTGGTCTCTTTGGCACTGTATAAATCAGTCCAAATCTGTTAGGCTTACGAAAATGACAGGGGAAAAGGCCATCTGCCAGATAACTTGTGAAGAATCAGCTTTCCCCATAAAATTTTACTACCTTTTTAATTTTTTTAAACTAAGTTTCACGGAATATTCTAAAACTATAAACAGTGTTCAAAAACTTCTACGGAGGAATCCCAATCTTTGACCTTGACCACCCTGGATATGTAATTCAAGAGACTCGTAGCTGACATTTTACTGTAATGTCAATTGAATGCAATGTAATTAGATTGAAATTTGGATTTGAATTAGAGATTTTGACATTTTGTGAAATTGGGGATTTTTTGGGTAGTATAATTTTTAATTAATTTGATTGTAATGTCAATTGAATGCAATGTAATTAGATTGGAATTTGGATTTTTGAGTTGTAATCCATTGTGAATATGTGAATATCTAAATTTAATATTTTTGAATCAAAATGTTTTATGTTTTGGTTTGGTACTATAGTTCTGATTATTTTTTGGTTGTACTTTTACATTTATTCTCCGGGTTCCTCTTTTAGAGCGTCACATGTTGCCAACTGATTGATTGTCTTCACTTTGTTTTATTTTGTTTAGATAATGGATAAGTTTGTGATAAGAAAGTCACGCAGCGTGGAGTCGTCTAACACTCCTAACGTGGCTACTAATTCTGAAACGGGTATTAGTTCTAACATACCTCGCATTATGTTTAGTCCAGATGATATTAGTTCAAAAAGACCTCGCATTATGGGAGATGACTGGATGAATGATTGTATGGTAGTGTACATTGAGCAAGAAGTTTTTAAAACTATTGAGAACGAAGCCATTTTGCAACATTTTAAGAAAATGCAAAAACTTAGGATGCAATTGTCACCTCTCAGTCGCAGTACATAGTACGATACATGTATTCTAATATTTTTAATACTTTTAGTCTTTAATTTTCGATATTATAACTCTAAGACAATTTTTTGCATTACGAAAGGAAAAAAAATTCCTTGTCATTTCGCCTTTAAAGTTCGACCCTTTGGATTTTGATCCTGGCTCTGCCACTGCCTGTATGGAGAGAAAAAGTCACACACCCACCTAGCCAGCCCAAAAATATGATTACTATTGGGAAAAGATGGAAGTTTTCTAGAGTTTGACGTGATTAGGAGTATCAGATTATGAGATTGATGGCTAGCTGTGATGACAACCCGTTCTACATTTACACGAATTGTTAGTAATGAAAATAGTAAAATTAATCAATTAACATATGGCCACAAATGAAGAAAAAATAGTAGTCGGGCCAGTGGCACAAGGCTAGCTCTTCACCAAAAAGGGGAAAGCTTCGAGAAAATACTCGTATGCAGTTGATTGATCAGCTCGATCGGGTATCCTATAAAGTTTTCGAAAGAATGATTTTATTGGCATATTGGGCTTAATTATGAGGAACCATAGATGAATAAAAAGATTAAAGATATAAGACGTTAAACCTAAACTAAATAGAAAATGCATTGCTATTGATTACGCCAACCCAATCTTAATTCTCTAATCGATCATATATATGATCATGCATAGTCTCGCAAAAAATTAATTTGTCTTAGTGATAGGCTGTTCAGTTGAGTTGAATTGGGTTGAGGGTAACTTTTTCTCTTCTCTGCAAGTTCTGTTTTTACAACTTATAATATATGCGGCAGAACACATAAGTGATTTCTTTAATTGTCTTTGTACAAAACCTTTGCTTCAGATCGACTTATCTCCGCGACCCATTTAATTCCTATTTTGTTCAAACATATGAACCCTCTGGATAAGATGTTCACCACATACATCATATAAATGGAATCTCTCACTATTAGAAATTTGATATTTAGTGTCAAAATTCTTGGTGACGAAATGAATTTCATGTCTATTATTAGTGGGCTGATTCCGATTGCCATTAGCAAGTTGGTTGATGTTCCAGCAGAAGCAAATGAGTACATCATGGACCGGGTGATGGTATGATTAAAATCATAAACATAGTATTCTTGGTTAAGCATTTCATTTATCATTATAATATCGTATATTTTGGTTACTTATGTAGGACCGCTTTGACCTTGACTATACTTGTTAGAAGGACGTGATGACGGTGGTGGAGACTATGATGATGGCACATCGAATGCACCGTAACCGGATGCATGTGTTGGAAATATGCCCTCAAAATTAGTTATTAGAATAATTATGAGATAATTATTTCTTTTATTGTCACATGTATTTATTACTTATTGGGTATACTGTTGTAACATAAGATATTAGACAATTATATTGTTAAGCGAAATTGTAGAAAAGTTATGCCGATGATTAATGAATCAAAAGGTAGGGAGTATGACTTTTCGGCTTCTTGTTCACTTGAGAGTTGTTCTAGACCGAGGTACATACTTATATACAAATAGGTCTACACTCGTTGTGCCTCTATTAAATAGGATGATGGACTCCACATTGAGGTAGTGACCTTAAGCAGATGAGTGGGTGCACTGTAAGAGAACATGCACTGAACAAGATCAAATATGGATACCTTCTAGAAGTGATAACTGATGTTGAGAAGGTATTTAGCACAATTAGTTTTTTGTATCCTTAGACCTAAGAGGTTTATACAGGTCTATTTGTTGTGTACTTGTGCTTTGACTGACTTATTTGGTGATGATCTTTCGAGGTCAAATATTTCAAACAACGTTGGGTCTTGCACATGATACACGGGTTTGTGTAAATGCTCAACAAGGAATCCATCAGCCTTTTTGTGAGACAGTATATTCAGTATATCTGTATAGAGTTGGACTCGAAAAGAAATCACTGAATCGGTGGACTTTTGCAAAAATGTTTCGAGAAAGTATTTTTAAAAAATGTTCATGAAATTTTTTTAGAAACAATTTAGGAATCCAACGAGTTACAGATTGTGAATTAAGAATTATATGAGCTAAGGACTTAATCGGTGATATTTTTTCAGTCATATTAGCTCATGTGGAATATAGTACAGTGGAACAATAAATAAACAAATAATTGTCAATTTAGGAGTCCAACGAGTTACAGATTGTGAATTAAGAATTATATGAGCTAAGGACTTAATCGGAGATATTTTTTCGGTCCTATTAGATCATGTGGAATATAGTATAGTGGAAGGATAAATAAATAAATAATTGTTAGCAAAAGGGATTTCATGAAAAATAGTCTCACTATCTCGGGGGTCAATTGTGATATGTTAATAGACATGATCACAATTTGTAGAAGCCGATAAATTCAAAATACAAAATATAAGGGAGTTAAATGAAAAAGAGTTTTTCATGATGATACTACGGCTGAGATTTGAGATCCCTAAAAATCCCATGCATAAGCACCGAAGAAGCTCTAAGTAAGCCATTATAAATAGCTCAGAACTTCATTTGAGAGAAGGAGAAGTCATTTTTCGCGAGTATTGTTCTCTTTCTAAAACTCACTCTTGACTTTTCTCTCAAGAACTGTGTGCATGGATCTGAGAGAGGCAGAATGCTTGAGTTGCTAGATTTCAACGATCCAGATTTTCGCTGTGAATCTTACAGTTTTTGTATTTCAAGAAGTTTTCGAGTAAAGAGGAGGCATTGTTAAAGCCCTACCATGATTCCAGGGAAGAATAGTGGAAGGAGCTATGCGATCATTCACGAGTGAAGCATTTCTGGTATGTTATTTACAAAAATCCGTTCCTTAAATATTACATTCTTTTTATATGTAATTACTTCAAATATCGCAGAAACGAAGTGAGCAAAATAAGATAAATAGATCAAAATTGACTGTGAACCATGCTGCTGGTTCACGCTCGTTCCAACAGACACGAGTTTGCATGATAAGTTAAGTACTAAATTATATGTGGGGTCCACTTGCTAATGTCTCATATGATAGATTTTCTTATTTTCTCTCTATTGTTGATGACCATTCTAAATGTACTTGGATATATCTAATGAAGGCCAAATTGGATGCTTGAAAATACTTACAATCCTTCTCTTCCTTAATTCAAACTCAGTTCAAAACAACTATCAAAATCATTAGATCCGATAATGGACTTGAGTTTGATATGAAGGAATTCTAGCATCACTACGACATCATTCACCAAACAAGTTGTGCTTACACTCCTCAATAGAATTCTGTTGTAGAGAGAAAGCATCAGCACATACTTAATGCGTCAAGATCCTTTCAATTTCAAGCCCATTTGCCCATTCAATTCTGGTCTGACTGTGTTCTTACATCAGTCCTTGTTATCAATTGTATTCTACTCTATTATCAAATCAGTCATCATTTGAAGTTTTGTTTCACAAGAAACCTTCTTATTCTTACATAAAGACTTTCGGTTGTTTAGCATACATCTCAACAAACAATGTTCATAGAACTAAGTTTGATCCTAGATGTCTCCCTTGTGTATTTCTAGGATATCCTTTTGGAACCAAAGGATATAAGCTCCTTTATCTAGCTACAAACAAAGTACTTATCTCCAGAAATGTCATTTGTTACGAAGATAAGTTCCCATTTCAAGTTTGTGAATTTGATCTACAAACTTCTACTGATCCTTACCCGACATTCCTTCAAACCTTAGTCTTACCTAATGTGTCAACTCATGACATCTCTCATAATTTTTCAGAAGCTTCTCATTCACATATTCCAGCTTCTCAGTCTGATCATAATTCATCTTATTCAAATCCTATCTCAATTTGAATTCACCTTCATCTTCTCCAAATTCTACTCCCTCAAATATTTCATCTTCCACAGATTTTGATCATCCTTTATCTACTTTAATTTCCTTTTCAGATCAACCTTCAAATTCTTCAATATCTCTCTTATTTTAGCTCCTTAATCATCTTCTATTCCTATTGAACCTACTCGAAGATCACTAAGAATCAAAAGGCGACATACTTATCTGCAAGATTACCACTGTACATTAGCCACATCTGAACACAACTTCTTGAATTCTTTTTTGGATAATGGTTCTGCATTTTCAGGTACTCTATATTATCCCTTGTCTTCTTTTATATCTTATTCTCATCTTTCTCCTTCCCATAGAGCTTTTACCATTGTCGTCTCTCAACATATTGAACCTAAATTCTTTCACCAAGCAGCAAATCTTCTGAATAGAGAGAGGCTATGCAAGCTGAAATACTTGCTCTTGAAACTAATAATACTTGGTCTTTGACTGACTTGCCTCTTGGAAAGAAACCAATCAGCTGCAAGTGAGTGTATAAGTGTAAGCTCAAGGCAAATGGCACAGTTGAGTGGTACAAACCTCGGTTGGTAGCTAAGGGATTCACACAACAGAAAGGTATTAATTACTTTGATACATATTCTCCTGTTGCAAAGTTAACAACAATTTGATGTTTGTGAGCTTTGGCAACTATTAACAACTGGCAATTGCGTCAACTAAATGTTAATAATGCTTTCCTACATGGTGAGTTGGATAAAGAGGTTTTTATGCAATTACACCCTAGTTTTTCTACTCCAAATGACAAAAGGGTGTGCAAGTTACAGAAGAGTTTATACGGCTTAAAACAGGCCAGCCAACAATGGTTCGATAACTTCTCCACCACCTTGATTTCATATTGTTTTATTCAATCAAAATCAAATTATTCCTTGTTCACAAAATCTGATTCTCATTGCTTCATGCTTCATTGCTTTGTTAGTCTATGTAGACAACATTGTTATTGCAAGCAATTCTACAGCTGTTGTTGATACTTTGAAAGCATGGTTGGATGATCATTTTAAACTTAAGGATCTGGGTTCACTTATTCTTGGATCTTGAAGTGGCACAGTCAGAAAAGGGAATTTATTTTTGTCAAAGGAAGTATGCTTTGGAGATCCTTGTTGATATGGGTCTCTTAGTTGCCAAAATTGCTAAGTCTCCCATGGACTCTAATTTGTGGCTTAATGGGTCAGATGGTGACTTATTGGAAGACCCAGTGCTTATCGAAGACAAGTGGGCAGATTGTTGTACTTAACCATCACAAGACCAGACATTTCATTTACTGTCAACTCTCTTAGTCAATTTCTCTCACAGCCTCGACAATCTCAGCATGAAGCAGCTCTCAAGGTCCTGTGATATGTTAAGAGCAGTCCTGGTCAAGGTATTTTGTTGTCCAGTAGCTCTTCCATCCAACTCAAGGCTTTTTGTGACTCTGATTTGGCTGCATGCCTTGACACTAGGAGATCTGTCACTGGTTTTATGGTCTTTATTGGTGAATCTCTTAATTCATGGATGTCCAAAAAGCAAGTGATTGTGAGTTATTCATCTACTGAGGCAGAGTACTGACCTATGGCAGCAACATGCTGTGAGCTAAAATGGTTAACAACTCTTCTTACTGACTTGGATGTCCCTTTTACTCAATCAACCTTACTCTTTTGTGATAGTTAGGCGGCATTGCAAATAGTTGCAAACCCTGTATTCCACGAGAGGACAAAGCACATCGACATTGATTGTCATCTTGTTCGAGATATGGTTCAACAAGGTCTCATCAAAACACTTCATGGGACTTATAATCATCAATTAGCCGATCTCCTCACTAAACCTCTCAGTTTAGACAATTTTTTTGGTCTAGTATCCAAGTTGGGACTGCTCAACTTTCATAGTTCAGCTTGAGGGGGGTATTGGAGCTTAGCTCGTTCATTTTAACAGTTTGTATAAGTCCACATGTAATATTAATAGTGGTAGAGTATGTTAGAAGTCTATTATAGTTGTTATAGTTGTTGAATTGTAAAATCGAACATATATATTCTATACTCATTCTGAAGAAATCAACTTGATGAATTTCTCTCAATTGTGAAAGGATATGCTTAGGGATCTTAGACCTACAAGATAAACCTACTTTACCAAAACGAGTAGCCCACTTTGCCAGATTGTGAGTCATGCTATTACAACTCCTTGGTACCTATGCAATCTTGCAATCACTGTATTCCTCTAAACAGCTTTTGATATAGGCAATCATCTGCACAATTGCCCAACATTGAGGTTGTTCATGAGAAAGCACTTTTTTGCATAGTACTAGGGAGTCGCACTAAAAAACTACCCTGCACCAGTTATGCCTCCTTGCAAAAACAGTTGCCTCCACCAACGCGAAAGTTTATCCAATTTAAGAGTCTTTAGCAACTAAATGTTCCGTATATGCCATACAGAGGGAACTGGAAGGATCTCTCACCGAGACTACTATGTAAGACCCAAACGGATGGAATGCTACATCTGAATTAAGCTTCAGCCAATTAGCTTGGGGGATGACACCCGGATTGCACTCCCCTGTTCACAACTGGGTTGGGGTTAGTCCCACATCGGTTATAGAAGGGCATGGCAGTCAGTTTATAAGTGTGAAGGAAAGCCTCACCTCTTGAGCTAGCTTTTGAGGTTGAGAAGGCCAAGACCACCCAACACTGGTATCAGAGCTAGGTTTACCAACAAGTCTAGGACCCAACAGTCCATGGGAGAAACATGTTCTCTCCTCCCAACCTAAGGCCCGATGTGTGAAGGGGAGATTGTTGGGGTTAGTCCCACATCGGTTGTGGAAGGGGCTGGTGGTCAGTTTATAAGTGTGAGGGAAAGCCCCACCTCTTAAGCTAGCTTTTGGGGTTAAAAATCCCCAAGACCACCCAACAACCTGCCCAAGCAAAAGAGTGCTTTGAAAATCTTTGTTTGATGGACTTCACCATAATTTCACTGGTATCTACCAGGGTAGCATTATGAACCATCAGATTCGTCGCGTGCCAAATAAGATCTATCAAGATTGCAACATTTAGAATAAATGCCGACACATTCTCTCCTTCCATGCCCAGTTCATGCTCCGCATTGAGAATTAAGTAAATTGTTCAACTGCATTGTTGAAAGGCAAGTAATCTAATTGTACAGGCCATGTTGATTCTCGCAATACGACACGGGCCGCCCTACATTGTAGGGTGTTTGGAATTTGGTGACAAAGAGGGCACTGAAAAGGCTTTTCCTCCTCCCCGTGGATAATTCTCCCTAAGGCTCCTCTGGTTCTCAAAGCCCCAGAAGCCACCTGCCATACAACCATCTTGAGCCGGTATTGAATTTTGACTTTCCAAAGCTTCTGCGACTTTTTTTTTTCAATTATAAAATTGGCAAGAGCCCTGTGCTACTGGTCCCCTATCAGCAAGGATTTTACAGAGAACATACTAGTTGGTTCTTTTGCCTAAATCCAACGGGCAACTCGATTTGGTTGAGGTGGTGGAATTCGTAAAATCTCCGACGTCGAAGCTGCCGAGAACAACTGCCAAAAGAGAGCAAAATCCCATTGCCCTGTTTCATTATTGACAAAATCCCTCATCTCTTGAACATTGGACGCCTCCCTAGAACACAACTGCGGCATGACTGCTAAAATCCTCTTCTAAACAGACAACTCATGCCCTCTCAGACTTTGTAGTAGGAGAGGAGTTTGAAACCTGTATTTGAATTTTGGCAAAAGTACTCTTATTGGTATGGTCAGAAAGTCAACTTTGGGAAGCCATCCTTGTAAGGCAGTGAAATCATCAATCCGGACCTCGCTTCTGATCTTTGCAATATTTTTCAAGTCAAGATTTTGTCAAAAAATAGCAAATATCTAGGGTTACCCCTGTTTGTTGGAAGATCGAAGAAGAAAACTTTTGAGTACATGAAAGCAAAGGTCCTCTCAAAAGTTGCTAGATGGAAGGTTAGAGCTAGCGTAGGATGGTAGAATGACTTTGTGGAGCTAGCCACAAGTACATTTTGGACCGGTTATTCACCTAGATACTAAAATGAGAAATTGACCCCTAAGAACACAGAGCTCATGCAAGAATCCTCACCTTGCTAGACGGAGCAAATTGCTATCCAAACCGTTCAACTCCACAGTACAACAATTATTATTATTATTATTATTATTATTATTATTTTACAAAAAAATCAATCTAAAATAATTTAGATTCCATTGCAAAAACCTTTTTGGAATAGATTTGGTCCGTCCCAAGGGCTGTCGCAACATAACCTTGTCATGAGGGGTTTTTGGGATATATGCAAACAGGCAAGTCTGTCTAGATTGTGACTAATCTGTTGTACTTAATAGGGATTTACCACGAAAAAAAAAGTTCCTAAAAATATAATCGAGTTTTTGTGATCACCACGAAAATGCATGATGGGAAATAGAATAACCAAACTTGGTTGCCTAAGATATACAAGTGTGAAAGGGTAGAAGATTTCTTTTTAGCTTCTTTTAATTATTATACTTGACTCTGCTAATATTTCCTTTTGGGAAAGGGAAAGGTAGAAATTTTGTCATTTGAGGGTGCGTTCCAATTTATCAAGTTTGAAAGTATGAAATAAATGGACCAGATACTAGAGGGATAGTGGCAAACCAACCTTTGGGCTGAAGCAGTACATGTCATCTAATCTAATCCTCACTGAAAAGAGTGACACAGGTGTGGTCAGCACCGAAGGTCATGATTGTAATCAATTTCTGGAATGATTTAAGAAGAACCTGTATTCAAGTTTTGCCTTCCTAGAAAGCTCTATGAGTCTAGATTCCAATGCATCAAACGATGTACAATTTGGAGTTCTCTAGACGACGTTATAGTTAAATTACTCCAAGGAGATCAGGCTAGCAGCTAATTCCGAGGTCTAGCGAATTTTGGACGATTTTGCTATTTTTAGCTTGTTCTTTTGGGTTTTCAACATGGCTTTTCATTTCCTTAAGAGTTTTTTATGTTTCCTAAGTCTTAATTAATATTTTAGAAGTTGTATTTCTCATTTACTCATACTTGGAGGGTTGTTCCAAGCTTTACTATTTAAACCCCTCTCTAGTAGTGGAAAAATACAGATTTTGAGTGTTTATACAACTTGAGCCTTAGGCTATTTGAAGAAGGATTTTTTCTCCAAACTCTTATCCTTCTGTAGATTCCGATAGGTGGCGAGTTCTTGCTCTGTATCCCGTGTTAGATTACATTGGATGGTGATTTCTGTATCCCTTTGTGTTCTACTTGGGTGTGAGCTTATCTATCTGAGTGTGCGAGTTAGAGTGTCTTTTCAAGATACCCATACACTTTCCTAATCCTTTTCATCATTATCTGAAGTCTTCTGACTATCCTGAAGTCACATTTTTCCTGAGGTGTCCATTTCTCTTATTACAACCATCTCAAGGTGTTCACAACGTGTCCCATGCTTTGCCCAAGTTAATCTTGTATCAAGTGGTATCAGGGTCTTTGGTTGTCATGGCGGGTCATCGTCATCATGGGCCAACTATAGACTCTCCTCCAGCTCATGAAAGAGATCTCCATGAAGTTGAAATCGTAGATCTTAGGAGACAATTAAAACAACTTCAGCAACATCTTGAGCATTATGAGCCTTTTGATTCTCATCAGGATTTGGATAGTGAATCTTCTCATCATGAGAATGAGAATCCCTTTTATCATTATTGAAAGTGAACCATCATCAGAGGAACATGTTCATCATCATCTTCACCGTAATCGAAGAAACTATGAAGTCCAACGTGATCAACTTGATGTGAAAGTTAATATCCCTGAGTTTGAATGGATGAGTTTCTTGATTGGTTATATTCGGTGGAGCGGATCTTTGATTATAAGGAGGTGCTGGAAGAATGAAAGGTGAAGCTTGTTGCATTGAAGTTGAAGAAATATGCTTCTCTATAGTGGGATAATTTAAAGAATCAACATGCTCGAGAAGGAAGAAGTTGTATTGCTACATGGGAAAAGATGAGAAAAGTTCTTAAGCAAAAATTTTTGCTGGATAATTATCGACAAGATGTTTTTCTTAAGTTCCATAATTTCAAGCAAAAGAGATTTTCGGTGGAAGAATATATTGCGGAGTTCGATCATCTCATGATGAAATGTGATGTGGCAGAGCCGGAAGAGCAAACTATCGCTCGCTATCTTGGTGGGCTAAGATTTGAGATTAGCAATATTGTCCAATTACAATCGTATTGGACTTACAATGATGTTGTAAAGCTAGCAATGAAGGTGGAGAAACAACAAAAGTAGGCTCATGAAAGTAGGCCACGATTTGGAGTAAAAGATGGTCATTCCAACCGAGGGAGCTCTTTAGTCCCTAAAATTTCAGCACCAAAATTTTCAACACCAAAAAAAGTATCCCCCTTAACTCTCAAAGAATGAAAGAGGACTGAGTTCAAGTCGCCAAAATTCTAATGCTCATAAGTGTTTCAAATGCCATGGATTTTGTCATATCGTTTCTAATTGTCCAAACCGCAAAGTAGTGAGTCTTATTGAAAAAGAATGGGTAGACGAAGGCGATGAAATAGAACCAACGGAGAAAGATGCTGAAGACAAGGAAGATGAAGATGTCACTTATGCTAACATTGGTGAATCACTTGTTGTTCAAAGAAGTTTGAGTTCAGTCTATGAAGATTGTGATGAATAGCTATGGACAAACATCTTTCAAACAAGATGCACTTTCCATGCCCAAGTTTGTGATATTATCATTGATGGCAGAAGTTGTGAGAATGTGGTGGCTGAAGACATGGTGAAGAAGTTGAAACTTAAGACGCAACCTCATCCTCAACCTTACAAGCTTACATGGTTTCAAAAAGGAAACGTTGTGAAGGTAAATAAACACACTGTTGTTCAATTTTCTATTGGCAAAAATTACAATGATGAAGTATTATGTGATGTTGTGCCTATGGATACTTGCCATTTACTTCTTGGTAGACCATGGCAATATGATAAAAAGTTATTCATAATGGTTTCAAGAATACTTATGATTTTGTCAAAGATGGAGTAAGGATTATTTTGGGTCCTTTGCATTTGGAGAGGTCTTCCAAACCTTATAAAGGAAAGGGAAATAATTTACTCTCTTTATGTGATATTAAGAAGGAATTAGTGTGTTCTAACGAAGTTTGTGCTCTTGTGGTGATGGAAGAAAATAAAGAATTGAATGAATCACCTCTTATTATGCAATCTCTTCTTGAGAAATTCTTTGATGTCATCCGCGAAGAAATTTCATATGGTCATAAGGAGAAAGAAGAATTGCAAAGGCAAGTTGGGGAGCTTTTGGCTAAAGGCTTGGTGAAAGAAAGCATGAGTCCTTATGCTGTCCCCGTGCTTATTATACCAAAGAAGAATGGAATGTGGTGGATGTGTGTTGATAGTAGAGCGGTGAACAAGATTACCATCAAATACCGCTTTCTTATTCCTCGCCTTGATGATCTTCTTGACCAACTTCACCGTGCTTCAATCTTTTCGAAAGAAAGCATGAGTCCTTATGCTGTCCCTGTGGTTATTATACCAAAGAAGGATGGAATGTGGCGGATGTGTGTTGATAGTAGAGCGGTGAACAAGATTACCATCAAATACCGCTTTCTTATTCCTTGCCTTGATGATCTTCTTATTGAAGATAGATCTTCGAAGTGGTTATCCTCAAACTCGAATGAGGCCGCGAAGAAATTTCATATGGTCCTAAGGAGAATGAAGAATTGCAAAGGCAAGTTGGGGAGCTTTTGGCTAAAGGCTTGGTGAAAGAAAGCATGAGTCCTTATGCTGTCCCCGTGCTTATTATACCAAAGAAGAATGGAATGTGGTGGATGTGTGTTGATAGTAGAGCGGTGAACAAGATTACCATCAAATACCACTTTCTTATTCCTCACCTTGATGATTTTCTTGACCAACTTCACCGTGCTTCAATCTTTTTGAAAGAAAACACGAGTCCTTATGCTATCCCTGTGCTTATTATACCAAAGAAGGATGGAACGTGGTGGATGTGTGTTGATAGTAGAGCGGTGAACAAGATTACCATCAAATACCGCTTTCTTATTCCTCGCCTTGATGATCTTCTTGACCAACTTCACCGTGCTTCAATCTTTTCGAAGATAGATCTTCGAAGTGGTTATCCTCAAATTTGAATGAGGCCGAGAGATGAATGGAAAACCACTTTCAAAACTCGATATGGTCTTTATGAGTGGATGGTTATGCCTTTTAGGATTTCTAATGCTCCTTATGAATCATGTCTTTAAATCTTTTATTGGGCATTTTATTGTTGTCTACTTTGATGATATCTTGGTGTACAACAAGCATAAGAAGCAACATTTAGAACATCTTCGGCAAGTGTTCACAACTCTATGGGAGCAAAAGTTGTTTGCCAATTTGAAGAAATGTCATTTTTTTACGAAGAGCCTTATCTTTTTAGGCTGTGGTATCTAGTGAAAGGGATAAAGGTGGATCCTAGTAAGATTAAAGCAATCACAACTTGGGCTATACCAAGGTCAATTCATGATATTCAAAGCTGTCATGGTCTTGCATCTTTTTATCGAAGATTCATCAAAGGATTAAGCTTTACCATTACACCTATCATTGAGTGCTTGAAGGGAGGTATTTTCAAGTGGACTAGTGAAGCCGAGAAGAGTTTTGAAGTTATCAAGAGAAAGATGATGGAAGCTCCAATCCTTTCCTTTCCAAATTTTGGCATTTTGTTCGAAGTTGATTGTGACGCTTCTAATGTTGGCATTGGTGCAGTACTTAGCCAATAAGGAAAGTCTATTGCCTTATTTAGTGAAAAGTTGAGTGAGTCTCGCAAGGAATACTCGACTTATGACAAAGAATTTTATGCTATTGTTCAGGCTTTGCATCATTGAAGTTATTATGCCACGTCCCGTGCGCGTATTAGCCTCTAAGCTCTGTTTGTAGTAACATAGTTGCATAAATGGGGAGGTTACGACACGATAATTATCTTATGGGTCTCAAGACTGAGGTTAAGTCCTTGGGACGTTTATAGACAACTATAGACTATAGAGCAAACGAGCGAAAGACTTAGTAATTTATATACATAATTTAAGCAGGAGAAAATGAAACTCAAGTTAGAAGAAGAATTTTAAGAAATATTACCAAACAAATGAGTTGTTACTATCATTATAACAAAATGATACTTAGACATGATAGTTAAAAGAAAAACAAACAAACAAAATAAAATAAATAAGGAAATTACACGGTTGGGGTTAGGGATTACAGAGCTAGGCTAACACAGGTGAGCCTACCAAATTACATCGCTAACCCTATTGTTCTAAATATTTACAAAGCACACTAAAGCAAGTAAATAAAAGGAAAACACAAGGTAACAACAACATCTAAGAGGAGTCTTGGCCTTCGTCATCAGAGGAGCCAATGAGGTCAACCCAGTCTATGTGGCAGTGGTGCTCTCCTATGGGACTGTTCTCTCGACGGAACTCTGGCAGAAGGTCCTTTGAGATTAGGTAGGGCACACAGTCCACAATTACCTCCATGTTGTAGGTCACCAGGGCACAAAAATGGAGGACGAGGGTATGGGTGATCATATCATGGGTTACAAAGGAATCGAATATTGCCACCTGACTTATAAAAATAAACAGATAAAGGGGTGAGTCTTAAGGACTTAGTAAGGGGGGATTGGGGGCATGTGACAATATCAGTACATGTTCAATATGTAGTTCATGAAAAATTCATAAGCAGAGAAACATACCGGAGATGACATGCAGTAAGCCAACAGTAAGCAGATGCAGTATATAGCACACAGTCATGCAGGATATAGTTACAATATATACAGGCAATAATGCAACACATGGTATGCAATGCACTTTTCTTTTCTTTCCTTTCCTTTTAATGGCAACCTTTCCTTACAAATCCATCTGTATCACCCCCAGCGGCCAGGGTTGTGTGTCCAATTTCTCCTGCACTTTAGGACAGTCCTAGACATTCCGCTGTCCTAGTACATGAATAAAGGCCCAGCTGCCTTCTACTCTGGGGCCATCCTACCTTGTAGAGATGGTTGCACTCCCCGGTGATCGGTACCATCAGCCCCATATAAACATTACAATAAAAGGAGGCCATTCTGTTAATATTTTTGATGCAAATGCAATATGACATCCAGTCATCCAAAACTCTATAACTCGATATATTCTCCAAAAATATATCCTTTCCCTTTTTCCATGTCCTCTTTGCAGAATACTCTATAAACATGTATATATTTCCTGAATAAATACCAAGTATATGAATCCGAAATTATCTTCCCAAAATTGATAAAATTAACTGAACTAATCTTCATTAGTCAAACCAAAGTAAAAGGTCCAAGGTCAATAATTTAAGTCAAATGTGGACTTGTACCTTGGCCTTGCTGACAAGCCCATTTTCTTGAGTGATCAGTGGCTATAACGGGCCACTAGACAGGTCCAAAAATAAATAAAAAGAGGTCCAACATGTGGGTCTTAAAAATAGGGCTTAAAGGGTCTTTATGTGTCAAACTTTTGACCTCCCCATCCAAGCCCAAAGCTTGGCCAAAAAACCAGCCAATAAGCCCATGAAAACAACATATAAGTCATACAAACAAGCCCAGTTCGAAATCATACAAACAGATCCAGTTTAAACAGAAATACATATTCTTCATGCAACTTCAAATATTCATAACAATTTCATTTCAGCTCCAAAACTCATGTAATTTAAAATGGGGGTTCCTAAGGATGTCTAGGTTCATGTCCCAAAATATCAGATCAAAATAAGATTGTATGCTATACAATAAACATGCCTTAACACACTGTCATCAAGAAATAAGCTAAACTAGGCTAGTTTTGACCTAATTAAGCATAACTTCTAATTTCCACGTAAATAATTGCACCAAATAAATCCTACATGTTTCTATTACCTCTTAGGAGTCCTAAAACCGAGCCATACAAAATAATTTCATAAAAATTAAAATAATTTCATCAAAGGGGGTAAAATGACCTAATTTCCATAATTACTCTAATTCTCCAAAATCTTCCAACATCAAATCAAATTGATCATTCTTATAGCATATAATAAGCCTAATAAGAAGGTACAGATCAACAAATTGCATGTTAATAGCCTAAATCATCAAGATACTAAAACCACCAAAAACATGCAAAGCTAACCCTTACCTTGATTAATCTTCTCAAGCTTTACTAATCACAATTCCTACATAAAACATCATGGAAACATCAAATATCATCAGAATAAGATCAAAGTATGGAAATTTTGGATGAACATCAAGAATTTCACAAAATTTCTTCAAGATCACCTATAAACTCCAATCGGCTAGAACCTCCATTTCTCTTCTCAATCTCGAACTTCCTCTCAAGCTCTCTATCACTCTCTCCCTCTCTCTAAGGCTGTTGACCAGATCAGTGAGGAAAAAAACCTCACACATGCATGGTATTTATACTAGTTGCTAACTAGGGTTTATCTAGGGTTATTACCTATGTTGTCTAGGGTTAATAAGGACACAATGATCTTGTCAAACACTAGCCTAGGAAATATATGGAAGCATTAGCTCAGCAATGATTGGCTTGGGCGGCAGCTCCCTAGGAAGAAACATGTGGATAGTGATTTTTGGACAATTAATGATTTGCAATGATTACAAAATAAAACCATGTGTTTGACTGGTTTTTCTTTGTCAAAGGAGGTTCTGGATCACTACTGGGCCAAGAAAGGTCGAATGGGCTTGAGCTGGGCCCAAAAAGTTATGGTTTTTAAGCCTAATTGCATAAAACAATGTAATCCAAGCCCAAAACCCTAATTAAAAATAATATTTCTAATAAAAAATTCAAAAAATGCACGGCATCACTCAATTAGATCCTATTGATCAATAAAATAATGAAACAAAAATGTCAAGCAAAAAGATTGGATGAAAATAGGGTTTTCTAGAAGAAAATAGGCTAAAAACAAGCTTTAAGGGCAAAATTGTCTTTTCTAGCTTGTAAAAATATTTTATGAAAATTATTATGGCACTGACATGATAAAAATAGGTAATTACATGAAAGAGCTTGAAAAGACAAGAGTGAGGATATTTTTATCATAATTTTTGGATATATAGAACTATTTCTAGGTATTTTACAATATTTACTAATAATTAAATAATTACATCTAAATTTAACAATATAAAAATTACTAATCATAATTATTAAGGAAAATTAAGATTAGCAAGAATATTTAGAGGGTTGGGGTGTTACACATTATCTCCTTCCTAAGGAGTTCATCTTATTCTTGGATCATGAAGCCTTGAAGTACTTGAATACCCAACAAAAACTCAATTTCCCGACATGCCAAATGGAGTGAGTTTTTACAATCATTTTTCTTTGTTCTCAAGCATAAGGTGGGTGTTCAAAATCAAGTGGCTGATGCTTTGAGTCATCGACATTCCTTGCTTTCTACTATGCAAGTTAATGTTTTTGGCTTTGAAGTGGTGAAAGAGCTTTAACAAGGAGGATCCCTACTTTACCAAGGTTTGGAAAGAACGTTCTAGGGGTCCTTATCACTCTTTTTTATTACATAATGGTTATCTTTTCAAGGGCAATCAATTGTGTATTCCACAATACTCTTTGAGGAATGCCATTATCATTGGCCCAAATATGGAGCGAGATGTTATGAGACATGTGGAGCGTTTTAGAGTTTGTCACATTGCCAGGAGTCATGGCCAAAATATTGGGTTATACACTCCGCTTTCAATTCCTAATTCACCTTGGGAAGATATAAGTATGAATTTTGTTGTGGGATTACCGAAGACTCAAGGAAACAAAGATTCAGTCATGGTAGTTGTTGATCTCTATTTGAAGATGTTGCAGTTTGTTCCTTGTAGCAAGACTCTTGATGCTTCTCATGTGGCGGATCTCTATTTTCGAGAAGTTTTTAAACTTCATGAAATTCCAAAGACTATCACATTGGATCGAGATACAAAGTTTATAAGTCATTTTTGGCGTACTTTTTGGAGGAAGCTTAGAACTAATCGGCAATTTAGTTTAACTTGTTATCCTCAAACTGATAGACAAACGGAAGTTGTTAATCGAAGCCTTTTTTTATTTATTAAGGACCTTTGTTGGTAAGAATATTCTTCAATGGGATTTAATTTTTGCAAAAATCAAGTTTGTTTATAATTGTTCCACTAATCAAACTACAGGTTGTAGTCCTTTTGAGATTATCTTTGGTCAAAATCCTATTAGTCCTTTGGACTTGGCTCCACTTTCTACTACTAATCATTTTAGTGGTGATGACGAGGAGAGAGTGCAGAACATTAAGAAGTCGCATGAACAAGTTCGAAACCGGATTCTCAACTGAGAAGTATAGGAATAGAGCCAACAAGCACCGAAAGCAAGCAAGTTTCAAGGAAGGTGATTTGGTATGATTCGTCTTAGGAAAGAAGGTTTCCCGGGAAGATGACATGCTAAGCTCAAGCCTAGAGCCGATGGTCCATTCAAGGTACTTTAACGCATTGGTGAGAATGAGTATAAGATTGAACTGAAAGTTTGCCTGCGAAAATTATCATACTTACTTGATCTGGCAAATGATCTTGAACTTGTCTGCGATTGAATCTTCAATCTTAATAATCTTCAGGTCTTATTGATCTTATACCTTGAGTGTTTGATTTCATAATAGAGCAGCCCAAATGTTTTGCTTCCTTCCTTTCCATGCCTCACAACCGTCACAAGGTTTCTTAAAGTCATAATGACCAACAGTCTAGAGAAAGATATCTTATAGTTTTTTTCTGAACCCTAATTGTGATATAGCGTGGGATCGTTAGAGACCTCAAATCTCGGCCGTAGGATCACATGGAAAACAATTTTCTATTATTTCCCTTATATTATTTTATTCCGAATTTTAGACTTCTACTAATTGTGATCATGTTCATTAACATGTCATAATTTACCCCGAGTATTTGAGATTGATTGTGAAATCCCTTATGCTAACAATTATTCATTTATTTGTTCTTCCACCATACTATATTCCAAATGAGTCAAAAGGACCGGAATCATATCACCGCTGAAGTCTCTAACTTATATAATTCTCAATTCACAATCTGTAATCGTTGGATTATTAGTTGTTTCCAAAAAATTTCACAAATATATATATATATATATATATATATATATTAGTTTCGAAAAATACTTTTAAATACAATTGGCCAATGGATTCTTTTCTAGTCCAACCCTATACAGATATATTGAATTTATTGCCTCATCAAGAGACTGGTACATTCCTTATTGAGCATTTATACGAATTTATTTATCATGACAAGACCTAATGTTATCTAGAATCTTTAACCTAGAAAGATCATTACCAAATGACTAGGTCAAAGCAAAAATACACAATAAATAGATCCATATAAATCTCTTACTTCTAAAGATACAATAAATCAATTGTGCTGAATACTTTTCAACATCAATGATCACTTCCAGAAGGTATTCATATTTGATCTTGTTCAATGCATGTACTCTTACATTATACCCACTCGTTTGCTTAAGGTCACTACGTTAATGAAAAAGTCTATCATCCTATTAAATAAAGACACAACAAGTGTAGACCCTAACACAGATGTGGTTAGCATCAAAGGTCGTGATTGTAATCAATGTTTGGAATGATTTATGAAGATTCTATGTTAGGCTTTTCACTTGTTGGAAAGCTCTATGAGTTTAGTTTCTAACACATTAAACGGCGTACAATTTTTTCTAGACGAAGTTATGGTTAAATTTCTCCAATGAGGTCAGGCTGGCAGCTAATTCCGAGGTCTAGCGAATTTTGGACGATTTTCATATTTTTAAGTTGTTCTTTTGGGTTTTCAACATGTCTTTTCATTTCTCTAAGAGTCTTTTATTTTTCCTAAGTCTCAATTAATATTTTGGAAGTTGTATTTCTCATTTACTCATGCTTGGAGGGTTGTTCCAAGCTTTACTATTTAAACCTCTCTCAAGTAGTGGAAAACTTGAGCCTTAGGCTTCTTTGAAGAAGGATTTCTTCTACAAACTCTTATCCTTCGGTGGATTCCGATAGGTGGTGAGTTCTTGCTCTGTATCCCGTGTTGGATTACATTGAGTGGTGATTTGTGTATCCCTTTGTGTTCTACTTGGGTGGTGAGCTTATCTATCCGAGTGTGTGAGTTAGAGTGTGTTCCCGAGATACCCATACAATTTCCCGACCCTTTTCATCATTATCCCAAAGTCTTCTTACTATCTTAAAGTCCCATTATTCCTGAGGTGTCAATTTCTCTCATTCCAACCATCCCGAGGTGCTCATAAGGTGTCCGCGTTTTGTCCCGATTAATCCTAATATCAAAGAGCAACTCATTTTAGTGTATACTCTTTAGTGACATTCTAATTGAACATTGGTTCGCCAAATTAAGCCCTAAGATTTCAAGAGTATGTATTGAAGTACAAGCTGATATGGAGCTGGTTAGGGATTTTGATGTAATGGGAATAGAGGAAAATTAATTTATTGAGTACCAGAAGCATGCAACCTCTACTCCTGCTTGTGCATTCATAAACTATAGTTGTCGGACCAACTATATATTGATGTTGCCATTAATCGAGAGGAATGGATTGAAGTAAGAAGGTAATCCAAATTAAGGCAAGGGCTTTCTTATCTCTGAACAAAAGGAGGGGGAGGCTGATTCCATCCCTTCCTGTAACTATGAACCCTTAATTTAAAATAAATCCAGATGTGAAAATACTACGGACATTTGGACTTGATTAACAGCTAGCTAGTTAGAGGCCGGGGTGAATAGATGTTTACCCTAATTTTGAAATCAAACAGAATAATCACTAAACTCGTTTAAAGATTATAAAGTCTAGATATGGACAACGCCGAATACAACTAACAAAATAACTTTACCAAAATGTAAATCAATCATCAATTGCCCAATAGACTCCAAAGAAAAATTAGTTAGGGCTATCTGCGGCACTACAAATCTACTAAGAACAATAAACTTATAATTGGAGATTCAGACATGACAAATTTTTTGAAGACTTCGACATCCCAAAAAGTAAAAATCTGAGTGACCCACACAAAGCTGCACCAAGCAGTGACTCTAGAACTCTCGACCTCTTCTTATGGATTCTCAAGGACGAACAAAGCCTTTCACGCGAGTACTCTCATAGCCAAACTCCTCTAGAACTTTTTAGACTTCACGAGGAAGTTTTGTTCGTTGAATGATTGAGAGAAAAATCAAAGATTTTTTAATCTGAATCTGGTAAGGTATTTTTCTCCTATGTAGGGTTGGATCTCGAACACATAGAATTTAAATAGTTTTCCAAGAGTTTAGGCTCGACTAACAAGGGACCCATATTCCATTGAAACTCTCTAGATTGCTTAGCTCGACAAAGTATTTGAGCGTCATGTCAACGACAGTTTCTTAGATCATTTGGCTTGAAAGAGTAGGCTAGCGATAGTCAAGCGAGACTTCTTTTGAGTACTTGGCTCGAGCATCAGGGGATCAAAACCTCTTGGGTCATCATGTTTAGCTCAAAACTTGATTCATAAGATTACAACTTCATTGGACTAACTTTTCACATGGAAATTTTCTGAAGGCGACAAAAAGCTACTAATTCCTCATTAAAGGTTTTGGATGATAAAAAATATTGGTCACTTGATTTTAGGAGTGTTCATTTGCACCGGCGGTGATGGGCTACCGGTAAGAGCGGTTATTGTGTCTTAGCGGTGCGGTGGCGGTGTCAAATATGTGATTTCGTCAATTGCGGTGACGGTAACGGTTTTCGCTAAACTGTCATGTACACTACCGTTAACCACCCCTAGTTTAGATTTGAGATGATTATTGATTATGTGATATACTTTTGTTGGGCTTTTGTTGGAATATGTTAGTTTGTTTATGTCACATTGTTGGACACTTTTATTATACTTTGGTCTTTATGTTTGAATATGATATTATGTTGGACTTTTGGACAGCTTATTATATTTGTTATGAGTATTAATAATTGTGATATTATGTTTGAATAGGTTATGATATTTGTCCATTTGATATGATTATTGATTATGATATTATGTTGGAAATTTAAGCAGGTTATAATATTTGAATGATTATATTTGTTGCTTATATATAGACATCAAATGGTCTTAATAGTCCAAAAAAACCAAAGGAGAATAGCCCAAAACAATGAAAAAAATGAAAAGCTCAAACAAAAGCCCATTTTTTTTGGCCCAATAGTTACACGGTTTAAGCGGTTACCGTCTAACCGTTACCGTTAATACCGTCACTGGCAAAGGCGGTTATTGTGTTTTAGTGGTGCGGTGGTGGTGTTTAATATGTGATACCGTCAATTGCGGTGATAGTGACAGTTTTCGTCAAACTGTCATCTACACTAACGTTAACCACCGCTACTCGATTTGTCGCTATATGCCGGTCATGAAAGAGTTTTGGTCATAAATTCTGGGATTCGTCGAGACAGTTTTCTGTTTGCATGACGCATTTGAATTTCATCACACAAATCCATATGATCGAACCAGTGAGATATCGAGACGATTTTCCATTTCTGTGACAGATTTGAATTCCATGATGGGTGAGTTCTTTTTTTCTCTTTGAATAACGCATGCGAACGTTTTCTAGAAGGTGACGAATTTATGCTTCATCACTAATTATCTGTTCGCACGTATCAAAAAGGACGTGCGAACACATAATAGTTTTCCGATGATCAAAAGAACTTGTTGCTGAAAATGACTTCCGCACAATTGCAAGTGGAGTACAGACGTTTATTCAGTAATAGCGTAGGAAGGGTAATGATCGTGCGCACATCGCGCATGTCTTGTCGTGCAAACGAAGGTAGCGGTTTTCGGACGGTATTTCTTTTATATTAATATTTGCAAATTTATTTTATTATGCATTTCAAAGCATTATATTAATTATAATGTCCTAAATTAGAAATTGTCTGCAAATATTTAAACTTCATAATAATAAATAAAATACATAACCAAAATTAAGTATGAAATAAATAACTAAGCAAAATTTGTGCCGGGGCATTAAATGTGTTGTGACTTGTCTTACATGTTCCACCATCAGCTCGTGCATGCATATTTTTTTGCATTTACAGTAACCTTATTTTTTTCGCTGTGGAGATCCGGATCTCTGATTGATCTTTTTACCTCGTATAATTTTGCAACTTTATCTCTATTTACCTAAGGGTACATATAATTGAAAGAAAGAATATTCTTCAAATTTGGGTTGGGAAGCCATGTAGCTTTGCACATGTCAATTCTTAACTATTTTGTTGCGCCTAAGCCACTTCTTTACTATTTACAACAGAAGAACTGCGAGGTTTATAATCATTTTTGAAAAGTATCAATGAGTTCAATGATACTTATAGTACATCTACGACAAAACATTATTTTCTGAAAAATTGATGGTTGTGTAGTGAGAACCGAATAAATTCATCTAAGAAAATATTGTTTCCAAAAACACAAAAAGAAAAAGAAAAAGAAAGGTTAGGAGAAATAGAATTATATTGATTCACGGGTAATATCTGTAACACATATATACATATCATGAAGAAATAAACATATTCTCTACTTGCAATAAATAAAGCGGACATATAGAATTGTTGCCGTACAATTAAAAAAAAAAATCGATTTAGTTGGGCGTTACAATTTTGATTTTGATTTTGATTTTCTAAGCAATCGAAATTTTATAGAGTAATGTCACAGGATACGAAAGGGATAGCATTTACATCAATAACATTGCAAATAAATTGCATTATTTTCCAATAGACCATAGAAAGAAAATAGTACAATAGAACTCTTTACGAGTTATTAAGCTGAAACTCACTGCTTCCGCATATTATATGCGTGCAGTATCGAAGTGCTTTTTCAGATATTCGTCGAAACAACGTACGTTGCATCTGAATATGAGAAAGCTAATTCGTTTTTGGAAGCAGTCAGCGAGGCATTTTTGAATGAACAAAGGCGTAGGCTCCCCGTTAGCTTTCGCATGGCCTATGCATCGTTCAAATAGTGAGAAAATACAAACATGAAACGGATAGGTGCCAAGGAGTCCTAGTCTTTTTCTCCAAATTTCACAACGTTTCACCCCTGTTCTGAGACAAACAGCGAAAGTTTCCTCAGCTGCGTCGAGCTTAGAGAAACGAGCATCTTTGACGGCCGGAAGTGATGAAGAAGGACCGAAGGATGTAGGTGCAATGGCATTAGCTTCAACCTCCGCGAGAAAATGATTAGTAGTAATACCATCACAGCCACCATGAGTGCAGCAGCTCTAATGTTTTTCTTTTCAACCATTGGTCTTTATCCGGCCAGTACTTTAGAAACGTTAATCCCTCTTGTGAAAATTAATGTCAGAATGTAATGAAAGTCTAAACCCTTCTATCATTCTTATAAGCAATTTAAGTAAGGATGAAGAATACTTGAATAATGTCATTTGGCTGGTGTCATGAGACGTTTTAGAAAAATTACTTCCATAAATATACAACATGTTAATGGAATTTTTGGCACCACGAAAAGGCATATATAGTACGTTGAAAATAGAATAACCCAACTTGATTGCGTAATATATTCAAGTGTGAATATGAAGAAGATTTCCTTATTTTAACTTTATCATGAGTTATTTAAACTTATTTTATAATTAATTATTCTTTAAGCTTGGTTCTTTAGTAAAGAAAGCGAAAGCAAGCATAGTTTGCACGATTCTAGTTTCTTGTTGGACAGTTGAGCCACCATATATGTAAAAATCACCAGTAAAGTTTGGTTTTTTGGAAAAGAAAATTACAAAAAAAAAACAAAAAAGAATTTTCAGCAATAGATCAAAACTAACATTGTACAATTGTAGGGGCATGGAATAGACGAGCCAGCTTATCCCAGAAGATATGAAAGCATGAATAGAAATATTGAATTAAGTTATTGATTCGATCCAAAAGCGAGACAAAATGCTATGTGCTATAACCTTATTTTAAGGAAAGCTTTATCTCAATGAAAATCATGTTTAAAGAGGGTAACGTAATTGGTAGACCAGTGGTAGATAGCTGCAAATTGAGGGATTTTTTGAAGACTACATCAGGGTACCTTAATCCCTAAGATTTCATGAGCCTCCAGAAAAGTTTATCACCTTGTAAGTACGTAATAAGTATTTGTTAAAGCAAGAGAAAAATTATTTTGCCTTGCCAAATGATATTAGGGTTACTTATATGTACTTAGTGAGTTAGGTTCTCCTATAAATTAAATTTCATTATTAGAGTTGTATTCATTTTACTGAATTTAAATTAATTAGTAATTGCATAACCAGATTAGGATTTTATTATTCCTTTTACTTGTATAACCTATATTTGTTAATTTATAAAAACTGAATTGACCAAACCAACCATAATATTTTATCACAAAATAGATTAGTATTGCATTGTATATATTTTTCTAAAAATTTGCTTAACTAGGTTAAAAAGTTTTTCTTTTGTTCATATACACGTTGAGACACACAAAATTCATATTGAAAATTACACCACAAGTAATTAAGTTACACTAATACCATGAGGAAGATGATTTCCAGTCACTCAGTTATGTGGCCCCAAGTCACTCGAAAATCCATTGCCTTTACAAAAGACCTGTCCAGCATGACATACACTGACCTTTTAGATACAAGTGGCGTATACAATTTCATGTGAATTTTAAATTAACAGGTACTAGTCTAACGGGTTCGGTTACTATGCAAAGCAGATGGGTGTGAAGCAAAGTGAAGTACCGGCCGAGATTAAAATTCGAAGATCCGATGGTCAAATGAAGACACGTTGTTTAATGAGGAAACCCACCCTTCCGACCCGTTTGAAGACTAGACTCGCCGGACCCAGAAATGCCACCTGTAGTGATAATAGATCTGGCATCCCCTTCATCGTGCAATCTTCGAAGAACTTCATTGTAGATCTGGCATCTCCCTTTTCTGCTTCTTCGATTGGCATTTTGTGCCTATCCACTTTGACAACATGAATCTCAGCGGCTGTGTGTTAGACCACATTCAAGAACTTCGTTGTCTTTCTTCTCTCAACATTTGCTGTAATGGATTTGCCTCAACATTACCAAAATCACTATCCAATATTACCTCCCTAAAGAGCCTTGATGTAAGTCAGAATTACTTCATCCACAGCTTCCCCACTGGACTTGGAAGGGCCTCAGGACTGACTTTAGTAAATGCATCGAGCAATAATTTCTCTAGTTTCCTCCTAGAGGATATGGGAAATGCAACATCACTTGAGGTACTTGATTTTAGAGGAAGCTTCTTTGAAGGCTCAATTCCTACATCTTTCTAGAATTTGCAGAAATTGAAGTTCCTCTGCCTTTCTGGGAATAATTTCACTAGAACAATTCTGAGATTTCTTGGGCAACTTTCTTCCATGGAGACTATGATTATTGGATACAATGAGTTTGAAGGTGAGATCCCAATGGAGTTTGGAAACCTTCCCAATCTCCAGTATATGTTCCTTGGCGGTTGGTAGTCTCGGTGGCCAAAAGGGGAAGAAGGGAAACGGTTCTACACGAAGGAGAAGAACTGGTTTCAAACAGGTTTGAGTAGCCAAAATGAGTCCGGGTCGCTTCAAAATTGGTCGACTCTCATTAAATGATTTGGCCTCATTCTTAGCTGCGGGATCATCTTCTTTCCATCTCAATCGTAGCTTCACATGGCTTCATACAACTGTGCTTTGCATAATAACCAGACCCCTGGTCTAACTTAGCAGTTTGAGTGACTTGGGATACATGGCTATTCATGATTGGTGGTGATGTGTCCCTATTAACCACGTGGGATTTATTTCGTTAATAGGACAACCAAGTTGAAGGAATGACCATTCTAGTATATGAAGGATTTCCTACGAACTAGTTTAGGACGAAATATACCTCAGGGGCTAGTAGTTTAGAATTGGATCATCTTAGATTATGTGCGTTTTATAAAAAAATTTAGGATTATTAGGATTTTTTTTTATAGAATTGTGAATATTTATATAGGTTGAAGTTTTATAGGTTTCTGTGTAAAAGCTGGTGAAATTCTTAAAAGATATTTGATTTTCATTGGACTTTGTAAAAAGATGTAGAAAGAGATGGTTTGTTGTAATTTTTTAATAAAAAAATATTGGAGTTTGGTGAAAAGGTATGTATAGAGAAGATTTGTTGGAATGTTTTTTTAAAAAAAGTATTGGAGTTTTTGTGGAATTTTTTGGAGTTTGTGTAACAAATTGTTAAGCCTAAGACTAAAATTATAATGAAGTTATATGAGCTCGAGTTGTCAACAAATTGCTTGGTTTATTTGGCACATTATATGAGGCAATTTTCACTTTGTAGTTTACATCACCAAGTTTGTCACGCTGAGTCTTCCAATTAGTATATTTAGGTTAATATGTACCCTATGTTAGGAATCAACTATTAGATCGTGCCACGTGTTCTACCATTTCAATCATCAAATCTCAATTAAAGTCACATTTTGGAAAACTTTTTTACTAGGAAAAATATCATTTTGCATCTATGAATTATAAGGTCAATGTCACTTAGGGGTCTAAAATACCAAGTTCATTAGGTGTGGCATTCAAACTATATAAATGAATAAATATGCGCCCTCCAATTAGATCCTACAACAAAAACATGTAACAAGTGGGCCCCGTGACATGATTTGCACATTAGATTCTTTCAAAAGGCTCACATTGATGAATTTTAGTAGTTCAATGGCTCAATATAATAAACTTGTTAATTTGGACTACCTAAATGAAATTGGTCCTATAATTTGGAAAAGCAAAATAATTTTTTCCTGTTGTATTTTGAAAGGTTAATGCAGTAAACTTTATAGTTTAAACCATAAAGAGACATTAGTTTCTTAATTTGTACGGTGAAAAGTAACGATTCCCTTACGTACATAAACTCATCTTATAAGCTTCAGAAAGTCAATTAGGGTTCCTACAAACACGTGAACATCTGCTCATTTAATTTTCAACATTCATGATATTGACGACGAAAGCAAGGTTGAAAGGTTAATTTTATTCGATTCCTAAGTACAATTAATACATCTTCAGAACGGCCTGTTCGAGTTTGGAGATGACAATCGCCGATTTATTTTATTATTTTATAGTTGGAGTAAGCCATTGCTTGGTAACTTCTTTGAAATGTCTTTCTTTGAAGTTGGCATAAAATTTCCAGTTAAAAATTGAAATTTTATGTGCAGTTCATAAACAAAACTTATTTTTAAAGTATTGTGGTGAAGATTCTTAATTTAAAGTTCTTGATACATATAAAAATGAAACAATATGGACTCTATCAAGCTACTTTGGGTACAGTTATTTGGAATATGTTCTGATTAATGGTTTGGCCTCCCACCCTTATAAAAATATAGGCCCCAAAAAATTGTTGGTAATCTAGTTTTTACTTTACGCGATATCATGAAAGCTAGAGTACTTTTATCCTCAGACTATGGGGCCAATGACAAAAGGGCTCAAACTACTAATTTCATCACATTTCGCCCTCTTATTATAAAATTTCATCATTTTGTGCTCTTAACTAGATCATACGGATGCAATGAATGAAAAAAAAAGGTGGCACAATCTTCATGGCTTGATCCCATTAAATGGCATATATTAACTAATTTTGATAGTTTGAGAGCACAATGTGATGAAATTGATAGTGTAAGCCCTTCAATATCGGGGTTAGCCGGGGAAAGAGCAAGATTGTCAGGAGAAATAAGAACCTTGTGGATAAGATGACAACCTGGGAATAATAGAAACTTCGGGACAATAATGAGACTAGCTGGGAAAGTAGTTAGATAGCTTGGGATGTTTGTGGGAAGTTCAGAAATCACACTTTGGCTCACAAACTTAGATAGATAAGCTCGCCATCTAAGTAGAAACACAAAGTGAAGTAACCACAAAGTTCTTAACCCAAAAAACACTTTTTCAATGTATGAAATTATCTCTAACATTGCATAAGAAAACTTTTCAAAGTTTCTATCTAATGGGTTTGCAATTTTGAGGCTATATAGAAATTTTTTTTCAAAATAATCGATCTAGGCATGTTTTTTTATCCAATCTTAACCTAATTTTATAATTTCCAACATAGCACTTTCTCACAGTTTTTTTCTTTTGAGTCCCAATCCAAACAAGACCGATTCATAAAGAAGTTTGGTGTGACTGATTCCACCTTCAGTCATCGAAATTGTGCTTAACGTTTGTTGCCCTACTCGACTAGCAACAGAAGTTGTATACTCATCCCCCCTCCCTTTCCTCGTGACATCTTTTAGACAACTAATTTTTCTTCTTCAAATTTAAATCTATGGAGGTCATTGAAAAGCTATTGGAGGAGAGGCCCTGGCACATAGTCAACAGGTGGTTATTCTTACCTTAATGGCAACCCAATTTGTCACTTCATAATAAGGAACTAGAGAAATTGTCTTTTTTAATTTAGCTTTTTGGGGGTACGCTTGGAGTATTTGACACAAGAAGGTTTGTGTATTTTCGCAAGTGAAGATGGTCGGCTGCTTTACATGGATAAAAGAACTGGGGAGAAGACATGCATTGACTTTGTTAGAATCTGTATTGAAGGAGATGTTGTGCATGATCAGTTGGTTAGGGAATTTATAGTACGAGACCCAGAGTGGAATGACTTTGGTATATTTGTGAAATATTAAAAAGATTTGGAGCCGTAGCACTGCGGTAATTGTAAATCCTTTTAACACTCATCTTCGACATGTGTTTATAGAAAGATTGTTCAAGCAGTTATGGCAACTCAGACCTTAGAAAAGTATTGGAACGAGGTGCAACGAAAGAATTTCTAATTCAATACCTGGTTATGCGACTAATATCAGAATTTTTAATTTCTTTTTGGATAGTTGGACCAAGCTGAAAAGGGATATTCATGTGGAAACAAATTAAACCCAATAGTTTTGAACCTGTTGGTTACATGGAATGCTCTCTTGTCATTACTAACAAGCTGGCTACCAAGAAAAAGCACTCACTGAGGAAAGATGTGAATGGAAAACCAACCAAGCCGAGCTCGTAAAAAAAGCTAGTCTGCCTCCTCGGGAGGGCGATGGAAATAGGTGGTTGGTAACACTACGAGACTTTGGGAGGATGACAAAATGTTATAATTTTGTCAGCAAGTTTTTCACCCTAAGTGCGGACAAGTTTTTGGTAACAAATTCAGAGTTTCGTCACACAAAAACGTCTAGACGGAACAACTAAATGTGCGGACAAGTTTCCATTTGCGTGACAGAATTGAAATCCTTGACGCCCCAATTATTTTTGTCCGTTTGCATATATAATGCGTGTGAACATTATATAGTAGGTAACGAACTTGTGGTTAATTCGTCTTTGAATATCTGTGAGCACGCATCAAAATTTATGCTCGCATGGATACTCGTTTTCTGACAAATCAAAAGTCTGTCATTGAAGATGTTCTCGGCACAGTGTTAAATTACGTGATAACGTTTATTAAATACAGGCGTATGAATGGTAATAAACATGGGCACGACATTCACTTATTTGTCGTGCGTACGATTTTGAAGGCGTGTGCACAAATTATGGTAATGGCAGTTGTGTGAACGGGTTTAGATGCATTAGGATAGTATTTCATTTATATTAATATCTGCGAATTTATTTAATTATGAATTTAAAATTAAATTGCACATGATACTCAAAACATTACATTAACTATAAGATACAGAATTAACAATTGTCTACAAGGCTTCCCATAAATTTGCTCCCCGGAGTGTCTCTTGTATTTTTCTTGGTTATAGCAAGTCTCACAAGGGTTTTCGGTGTCTTGTTCCCAGTCTTCAATGCATTTATGTTACACGGTAAGCTGGGTTTGATGAGTTAAACTTTCCTTCGACTGGCTCCTCTTCTCCACTGTCTCCACAATCCTTTGACATTTTAGTATTTTCTGAGCTAGTCTCGGATTCTCTCTTCCTGGCCACTAAACCTTTATCTACCTTTTTTGCTGCACCTTTTTTATCATTGCCATGTGTGCCTTATACTACTGATTCTTCTGGTTCTCATGTGCAACCTAAGACCGTTAATATATCAGCCTCTGAGCCTTTCTTTGTTGCTTCTCTCATGCACACTGCTGTTGGTGGCCTCACTTCCACTACTGTTTTTGATGGCGCTATTCCAGTCATGCCAACGCTCACTCAATGGTCACTCGGGTGAATGCTGGTATCTCTAAGCTGAGGCAGCAATCTTATGTTTGCTCATTGTTGGCCATTCCTTTGTTTCATTCTCTATTGGCTACAAAGGAACCCAAAAGGCTTCAAGTCAGCTGCTTAGGTTCTGTGTTGGCATGTTGCGTTGTTGCGATGGATGAAGAACTTTGTGCTCTTTCTTCCAATCGCACTTGAAATTTTGTTCCTTGTCCCTCAAATACCAACATTGTCAGTTCCTAGTGGGTTTTTCATGTCAAATACTTGGCCGATGGCACAGTTGATAGTCTCAAGGCACGCCTTGTTGCAAAAGGCTATTCTCGATTTCCTTGTCTTGATTTTAAGGACACCTTCAGCACTACTGTTAAGGCATCCACTCTCCGGTCTTATTGTCACTTGTTGTCTCCAATCGGTGGCCTTTACATCAATTAGATGTTAAGAATACCTTCCTGAATGGTCTTTGACAAGAAGATGTCTATATGGAACAACCGCCGGGATATGTTGACTCCCGGTTCCCTAGTCATGTTTGCAAGTTGAAGGACCTTCATGACTTGAAGCAAGCACCTCATGCTTGGTTTTATTACTCCAGTTCATTCTCGCTTCGGCTTAGCTTTCTCTGCAGTCGTGCTGATACCTCTCTTTTTGTTCTTACTCGGTCTAGCAACATTATCTATTTATTGCTCTATGTCAACAATATTGTTGTCACTGTTAATGATGATGCTTTACTTTGGAACTTTATTCAGTGCCTTCATCATGAGTTTGCCACCAAAGACCTGGGCTCCTTGAGTTATTTCCTTTGCCTTGAAGTATCCTTGACAACAAGCTTGTTTCTCAGTGCCTCTCTTGTGATGTTGATCCCTTCTTTGATCCCAGTTTTTATTGGTACATGGTGGGTGCCTTGCAATATTTGACTATTACTCACCCAGATATTTCTCATGTTGTAAATTATATTGGTCAATACATGCACTCCCCTACTATTTATCATTTTTCAGGTTGTCAAGCGTATTCTTTGCTATGTCAAGGGCACTCTTCATTGTGGCCTGCCTTTCTCTCCATCTCCGCCCGTTGGCATCATTGCCTAATCTGATTCAAATTGGGCCGGTTGTCCTGACACTCACCGCCTCACTTCTGGTTATGTGGTTTTCCTTGGTGAAAATTTTGTCTCTAGGTGTGCTAAGAAACAACCCCTTGTTTATCTCTCTAGCTGTCAATCTGAATATCGAACGTTTGCTCTCACGGCTTCTGAAGTTACTGATCACTTTCTTATCTCCTTCGGGATCTCAAAGTCTATTTGACACATTGTATAATGCTCCTCGGTGATAACATGAGTGCAACTTTTCTAAGCCTCCATCTTGATGGCTGGATCCCATGATATGACCTATATCAATGATTTTTGATAGTTTGAGGGTAGAATATGACGAAATTGCTAGTTTGGGCCCTTAAATGACTTTGGTACCATAATTTTGGAGAAAAAGTGAAGTATTCCCGAACAAACCAACCACAAAGTTCTTAACCCAAAAAACCTTGTTTCAATGTGAAATTGTCCTCAACATAAAAGAAAAGTTTTCAAAGTTTCTATTGATGAGTTTGACGTTTTGAGGCTATAATTGATATTAGGGTTAGCCGAGGAAAGTGCGGGACACCTCGTGAGAGCTGAAGTTGGTTGAGAACCTCAGGTGAAATAAGAACCTTGGGGATAAAAGGGCTGCCTGAGACAGTAATGGAATAGTCGATGTGGAAAGGTACAGAAAGTGTTTGGGACCACACACTCACACACACGGATAGCTAAACTATAGTTCGACTTACTAAACTGTAGCGAACCCCCTTTACTGTTGACCTGCCCAAAAGGTGCGAGATGGAGTAGACTCAGGAACTAACCCCAAAATGGTAGGTTTCAAATAATTCTTCCTTGGCTTACTCTTTATCTTCAGCTTCAATTACAAAGAGCCAACAGTTCAAGTGAAAGAGGAAGCTAAAAAATGTGAGTGCTCCAACACTATATAGCTTTTTGGAGTCGCCCTATCTTAAAGTTGGAGGCAGATTTTATTAAAAAAAAAGTGGATTCTTATTTAGATTGGTACGTGGGGGTGAGTTTATTTATCCGAGGTTTCTATAGTTGCTCAGGGGCCATTGCTTTTATCTCTCGTCAAAGAATGTGAACTCCATGCCTCCATGCAGAGGCGAAAGGCCGGTTGGTTCTGCCAAAAGCAAGATTTTTTTTTTTTGGGAAAAAAAAGGTTTTGACCAAAATAAGACATTTTGAGACGTTTGGTGCTCCTCCAACCAGGCGATTACTGCCCAATAACTATTCCGATACTCATGGGGAGATTTAAAGCATTTGTTTCAAGAGAAACATCAAGCGGAAGTAGAAATTTTGTGCTCGAGTTGACTGTATTTTGTTGGGGGATTTTGATTTCCGGCCGATTCATTTTTTAATTTGCCAATTGAAAATTTTTTTTCATCTACTTTTTCTGCGAACAATCGAATATCAGGCTCTAATCTACCACTACAAGAAACTTTGCTTTAGGTGACAAAATTTTGGGTGTCAAACCAAATTTTGTCACCTAAAGTGGCATTTTCATGACAAAATATTAATTCCGTCATCTAAAACAATGCAGGAACGCAAAATCCGTCCGGACAGCTCCTAAAACTGTTCGGACGTATTTTTGGTGTGACAACATGACCACGTCGCAAATGAGTGATGATCAAGATAGTCATACAATACAAACTACTGTTCGGGCCTTAAATCAAAACGTTCGAACCCTTTGGTGGGTGACAAATTCCAAATCATCGTAACTGAGTGACGATTAGAATCGTCACAATTTTTACAATTCTATCCGGACTCTTATACCACATAGTTCGAACGTACATTACCTAACGAATTGTAATCGTCAGCATATAATGACAAATTAAAAATCGTCATGAGTGCCCAATATCGTGCGGACGCCAAAATGACCATTCCAATGAAAAAACACGTTTGTCCGGACTCTTAAAAAAGATGTCCGCACAGATTTGCATGATTTCGAAATCTTCCACGTTGCAAAACTTTAGACACGTGATTTCGAAAGCGTTCGGACCGTGATAAGTCGTCCAGACGCACATAGTTCTAGAAGATTTTCAAAGCGGGCATATTTAATGACATTGAATTTGATTGGGCCACATGTGAATTTAACCAATTGGAGGCATCTGAACGTCTTGGAATACCATGCGGATGAGCTCATTAAATAGGCCAAACTCAACCAAAATCACACTTTCACTCTCTTCTCTCAAACTTTTCTCTCAAACGTTTTCACTACTCGTTCGAGATTTATTTCGAGATCTCTCAAACAACTTCAGGTAAGACCTTCTTCTTAAGTTTTGTTTTCAATTTCATTCATTTCAATTTAATACTTTTGAATTTTGTTGCGTTCTTTGGATTTATCTTTGCTATTTGGCTTGTGGTCATCGAATTACCGTTCAGATGCATGTCGTTCGGATGTTTTACAACCATCCGGACGTCTTCTGAAACGTCCGAACGGTATTTGCTAATGTTCGGACGGTTTTGCTAGGTTAACCATGGATCGCTTCGAGAGAAGTATCACCAATATTGGGGGACAAACAGTGCGACCAGCTTCGGTGGACGCTTTTTTAGTGGAGCTGAGAGGCAGTATTCTGGCAATAGTAGAATCGACGCATTCGTTGTGCATGGAGCTCCAATGCCGCTTGACCGGTTTGGAGAATAAATTTGCTCTAATGGATAGGGCTTTGATGGAGGAGCTCAATATTATGCAGAGGGAACTGTTCTCTGTGAGAGAACAGTTGTCCCAGTCTATCCATACCGTTCCAATACAGCTCCAAACACTCAGAATAGTGGTGGATAATATGGAGGGGCATTTGGCGCATGTTCGTGATGCCCTCGGAAAAGATCTGGACGAGTCAGCTTGTGATTCGGAGTAGTCTTCTGTTTATCTTTTATCGCTATTATTTTCATATCCTTAGAAAGATCGTGTCCGGCTTGTACTAGATATTATAATTGTGTTTTTCGTTTAGTATTTGATTATGTTTGATATTCTATATTAATTATGTTTTTTCATTAGTTTAAATTTATTACAACTAAAATGGACGATTAGTGTAATTAAGTGGGTGATTAATACGAGTGCTATTTTATCGGAACGGTTAGTGTAATTAGATTGTAACAATTAGAGCAATTAGATTGTAATTACAATTAAAATGATGATTAGTTATAACGAATGTTTAATATAAAAGTATGCTTAACTAAATATATATATTTTTTTATGTATTCAAAATAAGTAAATTAAGATAAAAATTGGTGTGAAATTACAATATGAAATTGAACAAAATAAATTAAAGTAAGTGAAGTAAATTAATTATGTAAATTAAATTATTTAAATAAATTAAGTTTAGGGAAGTAAATCAAATTGAATGTTTAACAGGCTAAAAAAATCTTTTGCCGTTCAGACGGTTTCCATAACTGTCCGGACGCCATTATGGCTGCATCAATTAATACACGTGCATAATGAAGTAGGCGTTTGCACATAAAGGAAGCCGTTCGGACCACAATGACTAAAAGAAGCCGTTAGGATGTTTGTGGTAACTGTCCGGACGCTCTTGTAACCATCGCATGGCTTACACGTGTTTACATTACACGACAGTTGTAAACAGTTGTCACCGTCCGAATGCGTCACATACCGTCCAGACCTTTATTCAGCCAATCGTGTGCCTCCACGTCGCGTGAAGTCAGGGAAAAACCATCCACACGCATACTATGACGTCCGGACGCTTTGAATGTGTCGAACCGTTTTAAACGATTTAAATTTTGGCATTTAATACGGAGTATGTTCATTAGGCCATGTGTACACAAATACGTCTGGATGGTATCCATACCGTCCGGACATGTCGACGGATTATGAAATGTCGAACAGTTCGACATTTTCATTTAAACCGAATGTTTCATACTCAAAACTCTCTCGACCCTCGCTTGTTTTCTTCCCAAATCTTGACGTAAACTCATTCTGTCGACATTCTAATTACATCCAGGTATGTTTTGTTGATTTTTAACATGATTTTAAGTATTTCAATTCTATTTTTTGTATACTACATTGTGTTTTTTGTCTGATTTTTACTTCGATATTGATTGTGTTAAGTGTTAGGATTATTTTAAGTGTATTTATTTGTGATTTGGTGGTGTGGGGAGTTTTTGGGAGGCTCTCATGGCTGAGTTAACTCGATCGTCTTTCCCGTAGCGTTCGAATGCTTGATAAAGCCGTTCGGATGCTACGTAGTATCCCAAATTGATACGTTGACATTTTAATAATTCGTCCAGACACTTTATGATGCGGTCTGGAAAGATTTTATATTAATTTTAAATAGTTTTGTTTGATGTTATTTGTTCGGACGATAATATAACGCGGTTCGGACACCTTTAGTGTCCCACGGGGACACGTTGTCGTCTTCGAGACATATTTGGTCCAGACGCTTGATAGGCCGTTCGGACATCGTATAGTATCCCAAATGGATATGTTTTTGTTTTAATCTTTCATCTGGACGTTATTTGTATGTTGTCTGGACGTTGTTTTTATTAAATTTAAGTCGGCTATTTCGAATTTTTTGTATTCGGATGGATATCTAATGATGTTCGGACGATTTGATGTTGTCTGGACGCCTTGTTTTAGCAGTCAAGACGTTTTACTAACCGTATGAACCCATTTTAACCATTTGAACATTTTTGTGCAAATTCTAAAAAAATGTACCAGCAGTCAAGCTGAGGAGGAGGAACCTCCAGCTTTAACGGTGGAGCAGCATAGAGCGATCATCATATCCCACCCGATTTGAGGATCAGACGCTTCCTGAGGTGGTAGAGCAAGCAGGTTGGCTTCCATTCATTCGGAGGACCGGCTACGCATCGAAGAACATGGTGCGAGAGTTCTATTATGCTATCTTAGAGGCGAGAGACTTTGCAGAGCCTAGTATGAAGGTCACCATCTGTAATGTTTTGATCACATTCTCGCTGGACGAGCTAGCAAGATTCTTGAACTACGAGAGGGATTTGATTACGTTTCCAAACCTGCCACTGATCGAGGAGGGCCAGCCTTGTGATACCCCTAATCTTTTAAGCTACTTTTAAGACTCTTGTGTTAAGGTTTTTCTTTCAATATCTTTAGTAATTGTGTTCTTTTCCTTAGTATTTGCTTTATTTGTGCATTGTTTAATATTTATCATTCGATTAATTGCTTATAGGATTTCTTTCCTCTATTTAATTTCTTTGGTTTCCAAATTCGTGACTTTAGTATTTTAATTTAGCCTTTTTAATTTAAATTGCATATGTGCTTTCTTTCTTTAATTCTTAACTCCCTGCATTATTTGATTTACTTTCATGTGCTTAAATGATGTGATATCCCTTCCCTAAATTTTTGATTTCTCTAATTTCCTTAATTTCCTTGATTTCTCGTATTTAGCCAATTAACGGTTATGATCGTGATTGTCTCTATTTTCGGTTTCTATGCGTTTAACAAAATTCTTCCATTCTCTTGTTAATATCTTAGTATTCCTATTGCTTGATTTAAACACGTGATATTTTTCCTAAGTATACTTCATTAGCTCATATTTAACATTTTCTAAGTATTAGATTTGATTTCTTGACACATGATTTATTTCGGTTCTAATTGCTATTATGGATTTCGGTATGCTTTCCCTTTTCATTCTCTTGCTTACATCTAAATTTTTACCTAGTATCAATCTTGATTATTCTATCCCTAATCTCGGTTAATCACTTGACTAATTACTATTTCTTTTCTCTAACATATGCATTGATTAACTTTACAACTTAGCTAATCATTTTGCTAACCTAAGTCTACTTTGATGTCATGTGGGTCCCACTCTCTCTCTCCTCCCTAGGTCACACGGCACACACAAGAAAATCCTTGTTTTGTCTTGTTTTCTTTGTCCTTTTCCCTTGTCCCATGTTCTTGGCCTTAATGCATGAATAGTAAGATTCAAAAATGGACCAACCGGCCATGCTTGCTTGCAATCACATTTGATTTGATTTTGAAGTGATTTTAGCTTGTGTAAGTATCCTTAATCATCACCTAGGGAAGAGGGAGTGTGCCATTTGGCTCCTCCAGCCCTTGTGCCGCCCAAGCCACCCAATCAAGGGGCTTGCTTGTGGCAGCCACCCCTTGACCAAATGATGGCAAGGTTGGCTATAAAAGCCAACCCTTGCCATGCATTTCTCACACCAACAGCCGGCCATTTGAGTTGAGAGTGAGGAGTGAGTGCTGAGAGCATTCGGCCAAGAGGGAAAGGAAGGAGAGAAGAGGAAGAAGAAGAAGAGAAGGAAGGTGGAAAAACTTCCATGCCAAGGTAAGTTGGCAAAGGGGTTTCGGCCAAGGCCTTGAACACCCCCTTGCACCACCTCTTTCCTACTTCCTCATCATCATTTCCACTTCTTCTTAGCCCCTAGTTCAGTGTCATTAACCAATAGATCTTGTGTTAATAGGAGAACATCAAGAGCTACCCGAGATCACCAAGGTAAGGGTTTAGGTTCTTGTGTTTTGTTGAGGATGGATAACATGTTCTCTTGTATTGATTGATCATATATATTTGTGTGCATAGAACTGTGATTCAATGATGAACATGTTAGGGTTATGTTGGATTCAAAGTTTTGCAAAAAGAAAGGTTCAAAGGTGCTATGAAGTATATACTAGTCTAGACATCTTGCATGTTAAGGCTTAATGAATATTTCTTATAACATGTGTATGAGATTGCTTGCTGAGTTGGTTTGATTTTCAAAAGAGCTCTGGACATGCTTTATGATGCTATGGCAGTGGTGATAAGCCTAAACTTGAAGCCTTATAGACCACGGGTTGGTCAAGAAAAATGGCTTATGGTGTTGCATGTTGCACTACATGATTTTATGATTCAATGTCATGCATATGTGATATGAAATGTGGAGCAATAATGAATGATGATGGCCAAGAGGCTTTAAAGTATCCCTGATCAAGAGAAGGCCAAATGGGGCCAAAGAAAGGAGCCATGGGCTCAAGAAAGAGGTTATGAAGTTGAAAGCATGAAAAAGATGCATTATGCATGTTCCTTGATGACATTGCAAATGATCATTGTTTGCCTTTAAGTTCTTGAAGAATCCACATGTTATGTGCTCTATGATTTCCTTTATGTTGATAGATTAAAATTATTTTTAGCCTAAAGTTTCGAAAAGTATAGATCAATCAAAGGCATGAACACCTATCTAGGGCATTTAGGCAAACATAGGTGCTGCCCAAATCGACCCTAAGCTACAGGTTTTATTTTTGCATGAAACTTTCCAGATAGCATCCTTATCTAATATTAGGATCCCTGTAAAAATTTCAGCCCAAAATGAGGAAGGAAAAGGTCGAAAATGCCCCTGGAGGTCTCTGAGGGCAGATTTGACATTTTGCCTAATTCGTTAGGGAAAAAGGGTCCAAAATGAGAAAATGATTACATGGTTGGATAGAGCACGAAAAATTGATGGGGGAGCCCAAATTTTAGTTCAAACCAAGTTGAAATAAGGGCCCAAATCACAAGGCCCGTTTAGGAGCCTAAATGGACTTTAGGCCCAATAACCCTAAAATAGCATCAAGCCAATAATACTTTGGGAATAGGCCCAACAGGGTCTAAGGAGGCCCAATAGGCCTTCAATGGGGTTTAATGTCTTAGATCTTACTAGTTATTATCATGGTTGTTTCAATTGTCAATGATTATTCTTTAAACCTGTTATGTTTCTTTCAAGTTCATTGCAAACTAGTGTACATTGTTTGGGTGGAATGTTACATGTGTACTTTAATGCTTGGACATGAGATTGCATTCATAAGAGGAAAAACAAATGTGAGGAACCCCTAAGCCTGCGAGGTGATTCCCCGAATGGTAGTGACGGTACCGGGCACTTAGGAGACGTGCAACCCCCCACAGCAGGGAGTGGGTGGGCTCCTTTATGAACGCTAAGGCGTAATGTTAAGGGTCCTGGTGCTGGAGGCACGGACAGTCCCATAGAAGGGGAGGGGACGCACAACCCGACTCTGGGGGTGAACAGAGCAGACATCGGGAACTCCTCAGGAACCAATGATGGTGTGATGCATTGCATATTTTAATTCATCCAAGTTCATTCTTAGTATGCTTGAAGTTAGTTTTACACCATGTTTAAGAGAATTATATGCACAGTATTTGTTTGATCATGTTTCCCCGCCCCCACCTTACTGAGTCAATAGGACTCACCCTTTTTCTCTTATGTTGTTTTTGCAATGTTTGGCGAACTTGGGTATTGAAGAATGAAGCTATTCGAGGACGAGTTAACCTACGATTTCTACCCTTATATCCTAGTACTCAAGATCCGAATGTGGGTTTCGGATTTCCTTGAAGTATTAGTGGAGCATAAGGCCCACTGGTTCTTTAGGGAGCCCTCACCCCCATCCCCTGTACCCCCACCATCCCCTCTATCCCACTATCCCCGTTACCCCGATTTGAGGACTTTGGTTTGCCAGGTGTACCGCCCGAGTGGCTAAGGTTCGATTACGTTCCCTCGGCCCCGCCAACGGGAAATAGTAGTGCCACTCCGGTGTCCGAGATTATTGATCTTACATCGGACTCGGACGAGGGGGATTAGTACCCTTCTTAGGCTTGTTAGAGTGTTTCGTTAGTCTTTAGGGTATTCATTTCCTTGTAATCAGTTTTCAAATGGTACGGTGAACTTTAGGAAGTTCCTGAATTTTTATAATGTACCTTTTATGTAGTCCCGGGAGGACGGTTTGAACTTTTCTTGTATTAAAAATGTCCTTGTTATTTCAGGTTTTCAATCTCCTTCATGTCTCTTTCCTCGTCCTTTATTTCAAAGTTCTTATCTCTACTCAAAAGCCTAATCCAACACTTTCAATCTAATTCGTTAATGAGATTTTTCTAAGTAAGTGCATATTATTACGATGCGATACTTTATATGATTTTGCCATATTTCTTTTTGTCGTTAACCAATTAAGGTTTTCCAAGTGCAAATATAACGATTTATTACTTTGTGAGATTTTACTTCTTTCGTTCAAGTTTCTAAACTGATTTACGACCTTCTTCTATTTACCATAACAGTTTTAAAACAAGTCTTCCGCTAAGTAAATTTGAGGGCATTTAAGTGATTCTAAGAGTTTTTATCGTGCGGTAATCCTCGAATTTTATGCATGCGATTACTATACGCGAGCCGAGGGGTAAGTACTAGCACGGGGCGTGACAGGCCTACTAAGGGCGAGGTTTTCCAGATGATGCTGGGCGAGGATACTACTATTTTGGACGGAAGATACATGTTACACGGGTAGCTGCGTCCTTGTTGGCGGATCATGCACCTGATCCTATGTTTCTACCATTGACCCGAAGAAGCACACCATGGAGCTATCTTATGGCCGGGCTGAGTTCATATATCTGGTAGTTGTATGGGGGCTACCTGTTGATATGGCATCATACATCTACCAATCTGTGCGTGCAGAGGCCTTGAAGAATGATGCTCAGATTTCATTGATGTACGGGGTTCTTCTGACCCAATTTCTACACGCAATGATGGTACTCGAGGGTGCTGACTAGCCGAAGGTGATTCCACTTAGGGCAATCAACAAGATAACGTTCTCGAAGTCGTTGGCCCAGACACACCGAACGCTGAATGCCGTTTCAGGTTGCTAGAGTTAGACGACATGAGGAGCCTGAGGAGGCAATGGAGTAGCAAGATCTTGGAAAAAGCTCAACCCAGGGACTTAGGAAACAATGAATGGGTTAGATGGATGAGATGATGACACAGCTGACTGAGTAGATGCAATCAGTCTTGCAGCCCACCCATAGCATGGTCAGTGATATCAGTGGTTGGCTGACAGCTTTGGAGCAGAAGTCGCGGACATGGACGTTGGGTGGAAGAAGAAGATCGCTGTGCTTAAGGAAGTCCTAAAGGGCATGGCAACCAGTGCGGAGTTATTTCCCCTGACTCAGTGGATCGTTTTGATAGAGAAGCACCTTCGTCGAGTCCGTAACGTTCTTAAGCTGACTAGTGATGATGATGGTGATGATTTTTAGTTGTCTGTATTTATTCAGTTTTATTATGACATTGGTTTTTTTATTATGTTTTGAGGACAGTTACTTTTATATTATGTTTTGAGGACGTTTCATATCTTTATGTTATTTAAGTTATATTATTTCTATTTATTAGAACTTAATACAAAATTATTTTTTGATGTTATGTTTCTAATTCTGTTACACTCTTTCAAACTTTCAAAATACTATCTAAAACAGTTAAGGTTATTTATATTATTAATTATTGTTGATTTGTTAAAACTCGATAATAAATTTAATTGTATGAGATCTAAAAAAAAAAATTGTCAAAAACCGTTTGGATGGTGGCCCTAACCATTCGGACAGTTTACTATAAGCCCGAACGTTGTCGTATTGTGTTGAAAAAAACGTCTGAACTGTTATGGAGACGATCCGGACATTGTTCTTTTTGACCAGACGCCGTCATTTGAGGATTACTAAAACAGTGTGATGAGCGAAGGAGCATTCGGACATCCTATGTTGGAATCAGACGCTTTTGATGGCGATCAAATGCTGTCGTTTGGTTATTTATAAAACAGTGTCGTCAGCTGTAAGTCGGCGTTTGGACGTAAATATAGGAGTCTGTACGGTGTTAAAATTTTTGGCGGCAGCTGTTCCCTAAAAAACTTTTACACGTAGGCGTCCGCACGGTATAAGTGGCGTCCGAACGGTTAGTAGTCATTTGATAGAAGCGAAATCGTAGACAGTATAGGGAAAAAGGCAAAAACTTAGAAATTTAAGAGATTTGAGCAAGAGGAGAAGAGGGGAGCTGATTTAAGACGTCAATCTCATTGAAAGGGTGGAAGGAGCAACTCATTTGGGATTTCGCATTGGATTGCATTTGAGGTTATGAGTTTTAAATTTCTTTTGTTTTAGGATGAAAAGCATGGATTTTAGGATATCAAAGCATGTGTTTTTCGAGTTTTTAGGGTCTAAAATGATAGCAATGAGTTTAGGATTGGTTGTGATTTGTTTATATTGAAGTGTTTGTGATTTGGATTGATTTTGGCATGAATTTGTGGTGAAAATGAGTCTGGGCGTCGAAGATCTATCTTGTTCGACAATTGCAGTCCGGACGGGTTATGCACTGCTCGAATGCTTGTTTTTAGTTCGGAGGCTTTGCGATAGACGTCCAGACGCTAAAGTATGGTTCGGACGGTTATCAACACGTCTGAACGATTTTTGCTGTTATGTTCATGCATTCATTTAGTAGCCTTAGCTCTAGTTTAAGAATTACACGGAGTTCGGATAACGAACTCAGTGTAATTCTTGAATTGTCCACGTTATGGCTAGTTTGAGTTTATAATATGCGTAACGTGCGTAGTTGTATCTGCTATTATGATAGATGTATTTAGAAATTTTGATGCAAATTCCTTTTGTCCTTCGGATACACATTCAGCATTGAGCTTACACACTTGCCTTAAATGGTGGGTGTTTATGCTTAATGTTGTAGGCGTGTATTTGGGGACTGAGGGGAAATGCTGTCGAAATTTTTAGAGCATCGGTCACAATGGTCAGTCGTGCAGTACGTGATATTGTAAACTTGAATGGGATAGGACCTATCAAAGAATTGGAGTGAGTATGAAAGTCATCATTGTTTGTATTATTGTTTGTATTTTCGTCTTTGAAGGAACAATATGGATAAGAGCTGGATTTATGAGGCTGATAGATTGAAAAGTGTGAAGTATAGTGGTTGTGTTCGGGATTTTATGAGTGTTGCCGTAGTTATGCAGATAGTTGGGGACTGATAAGATGTCATGTAAGAGATGTAAGAATTATTGTTCCGAGATGTAATTGGGTTTGACCAGAGATTGGGTATTTAGAGTCAATTTCAGAATTAGTGACTTAGAACCTTAGCGTGAGACCTAGAAAAAGAATATCATTATGAGACGTCAGAAGGAACAAGGGTCTTTGGTCGGCTGACGGGTATTTTCATATCGGGAGAGAAAACTTTCATGGATTATTGTAAAGGGTCATAGCAGACAGAGAGTAACGGGTTGCTGGAGGAGTTTTAGAGTTATGTCTGAGGTGCGCCTAGGTTAAGAATTACACGGAGTTAACGAATCGTGTAATTCTTGAATTGTCCAGTTATCTAGTTTGAGGCGTAAATTGTACCAAAGGTGAGCTTACACACTTGCCCTTAATGTTGTAGGCGTGTATTTGGGGATTATGCTGTCGAAATTTTTAGAGCATCGATCACAATGGTCAGGTCAATTACGTGCAGTATGTGATATTGTAAACTTGAATGGGATAGGACCTATCACCGTTGAGTGTGAATGTCATCATTGTTTGTATTATTGTTTGTATTTTTCTTTGAAGGAACAATATGGATAAGAGCTGATTTATGAGGCTGATAGATTGAAAAGTGTGAAGTATAGTGGGTGTTCGGGATTTTATGAGTGTTGCTTAGTTATGCAGATAGTTGGACTGATAAGATGTCCATGTAAGAGATGTAAGAATGTGTTGTTCAAACAGTAGACGAGATGAGATCATTTATTCATAATTGGGTTTGACCAGAGTTACACTCATTGGGTATTTCACAGAGAGTCAATTTCAGAAGTTCTAACCGGGTAGTGACTTAGAACCTGAAGGACTTTGAGGGAAACATAAATGATGATATGAGAGACATGTTAGAAGATTTTGAGGCGGGAGCAAGGTTGATGAGAACTGGTGAAAATTTCGGGTCCTGAAATAGTCGAGTCTGGGTCTGGAGACGGGGTATACCAAGTTATGGGCAGATGCTGAGCGAGAGTTGTATCCCGGGTGTAAGAAGTACTCGAAGTTGTCTTTCGTTGTTAGGTTACTTTATGTGAAGTCGGAGAATAATTTGACTGTAAAGGCATTTGAAGATGTGTTGGGTTGATAAAAGATGCGCTGCCGGAGGGGAGACACTTCCTAAATCTTATTATGAGGCGAAAAAGTTAAAAAGAATTTAGGATTTAGCTACGATAACATACATGCGTGCTTAAATGACTGTGTACTGTTTTGGAAGGAGCACAGTGAGTTAGAAGAATGTCTGGTGTGTGGGGAATCGAGGTGGAAATACAGTCAGAATAGCAAATCAAAGGTTTCTAAAAAAGTGCTCCGGCATTTTTCCTTGAAACCGAGGTTGCAAAAATTGTTTATATCAAGGCAAACAGCAACGGATATGCGGTGGCACCAAGAGAAGCGTGTGGTTGAAGATGGGGTGATGAGGCATCCTGCAGACTCTAAGGTATGGAAGGACCTCGATAAGAAGTATGAATGGTTTGGTCGGGAATCTCGAACGTCCGGTTGGGTTTGGCATCTGATGGGTTCAATCCGTTTGGCAACATGAGCTTATCGTATAGTATATGGCCAGTGGTACTAATTCCATACAATTTGCCGCCATGGAAATGTATGAAGGATTCAAGTTTTATGCTGTCGTTGCTTATTCCTGGTCCAAGAAGTCCTGGGAATGATATCGACGTCTACTTGCAGCCATTGATAGATGAGTTGAAGGACTTGTGGGAAAATAGAATGCAGACGTACAACGCGGCCGTGTCAAGTTCATTTAAGTTACATGCTGCTTTGCTTTGGACAATAAATGACTTCTCGCTTATGGTAATCTCTCGGGTTGGAGTACGAAAGGACGGTTAGCATGCCCTAATTGCAATGCGAACACAACGTCATTTTGGTTGAAACATGGGGGAAACATTATTTTTTGGGACATCACCGGTATTTTGCCGCGACGCATGCGTGGAGGCATGATGTCGACATATTTGATAGGAAAAAAGAGTTTAGAGCAGTGCCTGAAGAAGTCACTGGAGAGGAGATACTTCAACAACTTGAATCGTACCGTTATGTTCGTTTGGGAAGACTCAGAAGAAGAGAAAACGGGCTGACAATGAGTTAAGTTGGACGAAGCGCAGCATATTCTTTGAGTTGCCGTACTGGTCAGATTTGAAACTTCGACATAATTTGGACGTCATGCACATAGAGAAGAATATTTGTGACAATGTGTTGGAACTTTGATGAACGTCGATGGTAAGACGAAGGACAATGCTAGTGCTCGGCGGGACTTGGCATTAATGGGCATTAAAAAGGAGTTGCATTTGCAAGTTCAGGGTCAGCAGGAGGTGATGCCTCAAGCATTATTTACTTTAACGAAGGATGAACGTAAGAAGTGTTGTGAATGGCTGAAGGGTGTCAAGTTTCCAGATGGATACGCCTCTAACATATCCCGATGCGTGAATATAAAAGAAGGGAAATAATGGGTATGAAGAGTCACGACTCACACGTCTTGTTGCAGCGACTGTTACCGGCAATGATACACGGGTTGTTAGGAAACGAAGTATGTACAACATTGACTGAGTTGAGTTTATTCTTCAGAGACTTGTGCTCAAGAACAATACGTTTAGACGTTGTGGACTAGTTAGAAGAGGACATTGGAATGATTCTTTGCAAGTTGGAACATATATTCCCTCCATCATTTTTTACTATTATGGTTCATTTAGCAGTTCATTTACCTCGGGAGGTGAAACTTGGGGTCCAGTTCAATTTCGGTGGATGTATCCAATGGAGAGGTATATGGGGAAGATGAAGCGTTTCGTTAAGAACAGGGCACGGTGTGAGGCTCCATAGCAGAGAATTATGTGTTAAATGAATGTCTAACTTTTTGCTCAATGTATCTTGGTACAGTTGAGACGAGATTTAATAGAAAAGACCGAAATTATGCCGACATGGATGATCGAAGTTGTCATTTTTCTGTGTTTACTCAAAGTGTTCGACCGCTGGGAGCTGGTAGGGGTCAAGATTTAAATAGAAAGAATTTTAAAAGCACAGTGGTACGTACTCAACAACTGTTCAGAAATCAGCCAACATATAGAGTAAGCGCTTATAATAATATTTGCTCACTTAAACACTTATCAGTTCATTATATTTTAATTTATTATAAAATATCTTATTTATTTATAGCGAGCACTTGGAAGAGATGAGGGAATCACCAATAAATGTTGATAGGAGGCACGAAGAAGAATTTCCGTTATGGTTTAGAAATCGGGTATTTATTTAATTTTGTCCTATTATATGTTTAATTTTAATTGATCATTTTTTTTAGATTCAAAGTTAACACGTGTTTACTATTTTAGATTCAAACTATGCGCAATGAAAATCCGGCTCGGTGTCGGATGATTTGTATGCATTAGCATCCGGTCCGGATCAACGGGCACTTTGTTATTCTGGGTGTGTAGTGAATGGAGTTAGGTTTCACACGGTCTTTCGTGAACAGTTTCGTAACACTCAGAATAGTGGTGTGGTTGTTCCGGGGGACCATGATGGGGAAGATGTTGATTTTTACGGCCAGGTCGTGGATATTTACGCGTTGCGTTATTTGCGGGGGAATTTAGTTTATTTACTAAAATGTGACTGGTTTGACTTGAGTACTCAAAACTTAGGTCTTGATAAAAGTGGTCGGTTTGTTAGTATTAACACATCCCGAAAGTGGTACAAAGACGACCCGTTCGTGCTAGCTTCTCAGGGGAATCAAGTGTTTTATATCGATGATATGAAGTTGGGCGGTCACTGGAAGATTGTTCAAAAGATTACCCACGTATGATATTCCACATATTGAGGAGGAAGCTAGTGAAGATGGAGAAGGACGTCGAACCGTGAAGCATACCAGGAGAATGAGTCTATTGAGCTTTTTGTGGACTTTAGCTCCTTTGACATGATCCCGTTGACTAGAAATGACGTCGAGGCTTATGTGCCGGTAACCGATAAGAGTGGTCCACAACAACGTGAAGTAGAAGGAAGCGATGATTCCTCGGAATCGTTCAGTGAAGATTGTAGTGATTCTGAAGAATATGACTCCGAGGACTAAAGTAACTTTATCGTTTCAATTTACTTTGCGTTTCTATTTTATATTCATTTTGAGTAACATAATTCATTGTGTTTTTTTCTCTAATATTGATTTATTTGGTCACAGGACGACGTCATGCCAGCGGGAAGGAAACGTCTTCGGTGCGATTCATCAGTTCGAGCTGAGAGTAGTCCCGGTACACTAGCAGTGTCGGGTCCTTCACTTAGGGATAGGAACGAATTACCGTCCCCTACCACAGCCAGTCCAGTAGGCACCCAAAGTAGTTGTGCGTGTAAGTATCTTACCCCAATCCTATCAATTTTTTTTAATATTAATGGAATTTTAAATTTATTGTTCTTCATTTGTAGCGACGTCCAGAATCAGACACGTTGAGGTAGTACGCGGGATTGCCTTACTCAAGGCTCGCACCGAGGAAAGCTGACTGTCCATATCCCTGATGGACGTACGGGCGGTGATGACAAGGCGTCCTCAATGCTCTCGAGTCATATTGGTGCGCTCGTTCGACAACATGTCCCATTTGAGACGAGTAAGTGAAAGGAGGTCCCCGACAAGGTTAAATTGTACGTGATGAACCGAGTGTTGGTAAGTATAATTTATTAAATTTTAATTGTTGAAACTTTTATACGTACTAACTGTTATATATGTTAAGGATGACTTCCAACTAGATTACGACGAACCGAGGATCATCACTGTGACGTCTACGATGAACACAGCGTACAGGACGCACAAAAATAGAATGTTCCAACATTACTCGGTGTTCAATTCCAAAGAAGAGGCGTTAGAGCACCCGTATCCCGATATGAACAAGGAAGAATGGACTCGTGTTTGTGATTTATTCGCGAGCGAGGAATTTCAGGTTAAACATTTTTATTCCGTCCTGAACGTTTATTTTATTTTATTATTAATTGTGGTAACAACTGTAAATGTACAATGCAGAGGAGGAGTGCAATCAACAAGGAGAATAGAGCTAAGCTGAAGATTGTACACACATCGGGAGCGAGGTCTTTCCAACGCGCGAGAGCGTTGTTAGTAAGTAATAAATTTATATTTTTATTTTTATTATTTAAATAAATGACTTAGGTATTTTAATATGCACGTTCTATATTTCTTTTGGTGTACAGAAAAATCCAGAATCTGATGAGATTAGTCCTGCATTGTTTTATAAAAAGATGCATACTAATAAGGATGGCATGTGGACATCAGAAGATGCACGGGAAAATTTTGTAAGTTGTAACGTTAGATTTAATGATGCATTCGTATGCGTTTATGTTTCATATGTGCTAGTTTTATCTTCTTTTCTAATTTTGTAGGAAAAAATGGAGGCGTTACAGTTGCAGCACGAGTCAGAGGGAAAGTCATACACCGAAGTGGAGATCTTTGCTGAGGTGTTGGGGACAAAAGCGGGTTACGTGCGAGGTTTAGGCCGTTCAGTACGGTCTGTTGGATCATCTTCATCAGTATCGTCCGTTGATTTGTCCCGGAGATTGGAGGAGGCCAGATTACAGATTGAGGAGATGAGGGCTAGACAGTTGGAATATGAAGCGCTTCTGGTCAAACGGTCAGATATGGAGCAGATGATGCAAGAGCATCTATAGATGATGGAGGAGCAGCAACGGAAGAAAGACGAAGAGCTAATGCAGATGATGGCAGAGCAGCAACGGAAAAAAGACGAAGAGCACCGGAAGATGATGAGGAGCAGCAAAGGAGCCTAGTGGAACAACAAGAACGGAGGATGCAACTAATGGCGGAGCAGATGCGTAAGAGCTGATTGAGCAGATCAGACAGTTGCAATCTCGTTCGACACCCAAACGAAAATTTAGGTAGATTTATGTATTTTTACTACTTTGTCAGTACTTATCGATTATGTATTTTATTTACTTTTAATAACGATTGCATATTTGTAGATATTTTATTATATTATGAGTATTGAATATCTTTCTATTTATATTATTTGTAAATTATTTTTAAAATTTTAATTAAATTAATTCAAATACGTAGAAAACCGTTAACGGTAACAAAGGTCGTCCGACGGCCCTTTCATTGATAACGTGCGCACACATAACTACCTGTCCGCACATTTCTCGTTAAATTCGTCCGCGCACAATCTTTTAATAAGCAACCGTGCACATGATACAACAACACGTTTGAACGGTTTTAAGGGAACAAGCGTCCGAACGGTATATGTAACGATTCAAACGGGTTTTGAAGATGACAAATAACTATTTCGTCATAAATAAAACAACGGTGCGGACGTCTTTATGTAAGCGTCTAAACTGAATATATTACTGTGCGGACGATATTATATAACCGTGAGCACGGATTGTGATGAAAAAATTCATTTCGTCAAATTAGACAAACCGTTCGCATGAGCTATCCGAACGTATGGAGAGTACGTTCGCACAGCTCATGCGAACGGATGGACTGTACTGGGCATGACGATTTTCAATTTCGTCAATATGGCACAAAACCATTCGGACGGTATTGTAAACCATCCGAACGGTTTCGAGCTACAAAACACAAAATCGTCACCTAAAACATTGGCTGACGGGCTTTAGGTGACAAACCGGTGACAACTCGGTTTTGTCACCCAAAACATTAGCTGACGAAATTAGCACTTTGGGTGACAAATTTTTTGGACACCCAAAATCTTTTTTCTTGTAGTGTACCATTCCAAACCCCAACAAGGAGTTTTGTTTTGCGAATAATTATCCATAATCTAAAAACAACTTCTCTCCAAAAGAAGTACATTCTGATCTCTTCAAAGATTTCCTGAGCCCATATTTTTTGTATAGTACTTAATCTATAGTGAGAATAAAAGAGACGTACATCACATTATTTTTGGAACGGAAAGCATGTGTTCACGTGAGAGGAGAAGAGTTTTCAAAAGAGAACAATCTAATGTTTATGATACAGGTAGCAATCCCAATTAGAATTTAGCCATAGGGGTGTATTTCAATATTTTTATTGCTTTTAGTACTTAATTTTCTATATTTTAACTTTAAGACACTTTTTGTATTAAGTAATAATTTTTTTTTTTATTATTTCACCTTAAAAGTTTGTCCCCTTCAAATTAGATCCTGTTCCGCCACTACCTCCATGAGACTGCATGCGTGGTCCTGCATGCAATAATGAAACTTTCGAAAGTCAAGACCTTTTCAACATGAGCTGGTAATTGGATTAATTAATCACTAGACACATTACCTACTTGAAAAATAGTATTACAACGTCTCACGGGATTGCTAGTCGGAGAGGAAATTGAGGTCAAAGTTAAAGTACGATGTCACGAGATCATCTGTTCCGAATCTCTCATGAAAATCCCAATGCTCCACAAAGACGGCGGCTTGTATAGACGTTGTCTGGAGGATGAGAGTCTTGAGACATTTCAATCATCTTCATTCTCGGTGCAGAGTAGTATGTTGCGACGTGAGAGAATAATGACAGCTGTGTTAGACAATGGAATGGAATTAGCTAGAGGGAAAACTGCCCTGTCAATCGTTTATTACGGCTTCGCATTAATTTCATCTCTTTTCTCGGGTTAAGAAATTGAACCAACGTCTGGTTTTTCTTCTAATACTTTTTTCTCCGTGAAATGAATTCCAATACCGATGTACTAAAATATGATCCCCGAAGGACGCGTAACGGATCATGTAGTCCAGAAAGGTTAAGTGAGAACCTTTTTTTTTTTCGTTCGTTTTTATTCTCGTTTTCATTAGCTTTTTCACTTCTTGGTTCTATTTTCATGCTATCTTCCTTTGATACCAATTCCTCACACATGGGTTTTCTGTTTTCCCTGTAAATGAAAGCTGAAGAAGAGTACTGAAGGATTGGAAAAAACAAAGTATTTCTACGAAAATTGGGTAGCTGTAAATCAAATGTTATTTGATCCTATCCTGCCATAACAATTGGAAGCTACAGCTAAAATTTTCCCTTCTTATTTTAAGTCGCATCCTACATTTTTTCCTCTTTGCCCGTTCGTTCAAATATTTCTTTCGAGTTTATCCACCATCAGGTGATCCTTCGTGACCCTACATCCAGATTTTACGGAGCATATCTTGGCCACTGTTCTTGGCAATAGAGGTTGATAATCAAGAGAGAACCATGACGTGCTTCCAAGTCTAATGCAGCGCACTTCTGTATTCTTTAACCATGACGTACGTGCTTCCATGTCTAATGCAACACACTTCTGTATTCCTAGGTTCCATTTTCTGCATACTCATGATGATTAGTCGCCATACAATTCCGGAGTCACTATCCTAGTGACAATTAATGCATCGTAGCAGCAGGGTTTCACATGCATGCCTAGTGATTTGGACGAGTGTAGCAGCCTGGGTTCTCTTCAATTACATATCACTACTGAGTACACAAAGGTAGCAATAACCCGTAGACCAGGCTTCTTTTGCGCTTTTGTTTTCCCGAACAAGAACACCATGGAATCATGTAGAAAGCCCAATTCAAACTGGCGTGGTAAGCTTAATTTATTGTCGTCCAAACGGAGCAGAAGAAAAGAAGGTACTAAATGCCATACATTAAGAAATTTCTTATGGATATTCTTTATTTGCTAAAGGGACAATTGACAACTAACAAACGCAGAAAAATCCAGACGATCCATGTTCAATCCTAAAGACTTATCCTACATGTTGCAATGCCAGGTTGTGCTCGCCTCTCTGTATTACGTCTTAATTATGTGCTCGCATGGGACACATGGGTCTCATTTTAATTGGTTTTGGCCAGAATAAAAAAGAGAATACTGGGAAAAAGACCACATTCTTCCCCTATAAAACCCTTCACTCACTTTATCATGTCCTTACACTCTTCTTTGCTCTAGCGACATTTCCCTATATTCACTACACATCAAAGAATTGCGGTGTCTTGCGAGATGGCTTCCAAGGCTCTAGCATCCACTGCCCTCCTCCTCTCTCTCAACCTCCTCTTCTTTGCCATGGTCAGCTCAGCTGAATATGTCGCCAGCCCACCACCCCCAAATGATCATCCCACTTGTCCCGAGAATGCCCTGAAGTTTGGTGTATGCGCCAACTTGTTGAATGACTTGGTACATGTTGTTGTTGGTACCCCGCCCACGTCCCCTTGCTGCAGCCTCATTCAGGGTCTTGCGGATCTCGAAGCCGCTGTTTGCCTGTGCACGGCCATCAAAGCTAATGTCTTGGGCATCAACCTGAATGTCCCTGTGTCGTTGAGCTTGCTGCTCAACTACTGCGGAAGGTGTGTCCCCTCGGGCTTCCAGTGCGCATAAATTATCAACTATCTCAGTTGATATAAGAACATATCTATCTTTTCGTCATTTACCAATTTCCCTTTTCTTCCCTTTCTTTGTGTCATTGGAGTTTGGTTAGTTTATCGTCTCGTGCTATAAACATTTATCAATAATATTATTGTGTTGTTGTCTTTGTTTTAACGGATGCAGTTAGGTTCCTCGCCTCTTTCCTTTTGAAAAAAATATGGAAATTATTAAGCTGCAAAAATAAACTGAGATCGTTCCAGAAAGAGGTGTATGAATGTTCATTGTGTTGCCCACTTGTCTCTTAGAACTGGTTATGATTACTACTAACCAAAAAGACTTCATGCTGTTCCAAACCTTCGCCCATGTCGAAGTGGAGATTGCGGATAATTCTTCCATTTGGGTTAGAAATTGGGTACGATCAAAACCTAGTTTTAATTACTTGTTACCGAGGGCCGGACTGATTACACCCGTTTATAACATCAAACAAGAAGCAGAAAGGCGTGCAATGGGCTTTTGTTCCCCAAGACGGAAGTGGATAGCACTTATATATTCCCGCCGCCTGTCAGTATATGTTTCAATGATGCCGAACCTAATCAGATAGATCTGGCTCACCTTCAAATTCGTTCCATAGATATACCAATTGAAAGAAGTGCTTGATAGGGTTTGGAGAGCACCGTTTAAATTTTCTTCGGAAATGGACAAATGTAAATATAATATTTGTTGGAACACCCTAGTGGTTGATTGTTGAGTACTTTGCACATGAAATAAACGGAGTACCTGAATGATGTTTTCGGACGATGGGACCAAGTTGTTAATGTATTTTAGTTGGCGTAAAGACTTCATGACGTGTCTGTATTATTCCTGAGATTTGTGTTTATTGAAGTCCTGCTCAAGATCAGTGTTTCAACATAATTGGTGATCGTCTGGGAATAGTCAAGGTTTTATTGAAGTCTGCTTGGAGTTCACTAACGCAAAGCCGGAGCGCTGATATTTGTGAAGCACTGAAGTTTGATCAGAGTTCACATACAATTTGATCAAAACTGGCGAAAGACTGTTATAACGGTTTTAACAGATGCGCTCAAGATTCAAGAAGTCTGGAACCTTCGTGAGAACCTTTCTTCTGACTCTCAGAGGATAAAAACCATTTTTCTCACATTCTCTCATAACGTTCCAAAAAGATATACCTTGAGAGACCTTGCTTCCAGAGCTTTCTTCAAGATACCCTATACGTTAATGTTTCTATAGTATGTTGCGTGAGAACTGAGATTGAACCCTGTGAGATTTTTCTTTCCCCCATTATCTCAGATTCAATTTTCATCATGAAGATAAACCTTGATTAAGAAGGTAAACTCCAGAGGTTGCTGGAGATCTACCAAGTTGTGAAGAAGCCAATTGCACGTGGTGTGTGGAAAATTGGCTTGGCTGTGAAGATCGATTTTTGGAATCAAGAACTTCAAATGGAAGAGGAGTTCCTCGTTCCCTGCAAGAGGCAGATCTGGATGTTGTATTCCAGGTAAGGTAACAGTAGAATAGACTAGCAACGGGGTGTTGGGTAGTTTATAGATCACTGTGTACCGAGTTTGAAGTTTCTAGTGGATTCGATTAAATTGGCCTTCTCTGGCCCGAAGAGTTTTTACCTCTTGAAAGATTCTTTCAAGCGGGTTTTCTCTTCATAACCACTCTTGGTGTCATTTTGTGTGATTGTGATGACGTAGATAATTTAGTTGCTTTACGATTGCTAATCTTTTGTTTCTTTGATTAAGAAAGAAAGTCTAGAGTATATTGTAGAATTGATTATCTGAACTAACTTGTCCATATTGAGTTCTTAATTCCACATAGTATACTGTTGCTAGAATGCTCTTGAAATTGCTAATTGTGCTTGTGAGATTATGCAGTTGTAAGTTTTTAAAAGAATTCAAGAATTTTCAGAACCTATTCAACCCCCCTTCTAGGTTCGGTAACTGTATATTGAGTCTTGAATCGTCCACTTCAATTGGTATCAGAGCAGACATCGACTCCTAATACTCAAAAATTCAAAATGGATAAAAGTCAATTGCTGAGTGTTCCTCTGTTTTTCGATGGATTGAACTACGTATATTAAAAAGTGAGAATGAGAGTGTTTCTCAAGTCCATAGATGAAAGAGTATGGACTTTGTGACTTTAAGATGGGAGAAACCATATACTACAGTAAATGAAGAAAAGTTGTGAAAGAACCACAGCAATGGTCTTCGAGTGAAAGAAAAGAAGCCGGCTGGAACAGTAAAGGAATTAACGCCATTTTCATGAGTGTTTCCCTGAAGAATTCATGCGGATTTCTAACTATGAAACAGCGAAAGAGGCATTGGATATCCTCTTGGTCACCCATGAAGGTACAAAAGCAGTTAGAGACTCTATACTTCAGATGAACATTACTAAATTCAAAGAGCTTAAAATGATAGACGATGAAACTTTTGATGAGTTTTAGGGGAAACTCACAAATTTGGTTAGTTGCAGCTCTAGTTTAGGTGAGAAAATACCTAAATCTAAGGTCATTCGTAAAATTCTGAGATCTTTACCGGAAAGGTTTAAGGCTAAAGTGACAGCCATTGAAGAAAGCAAAAATCTGGACTCAATTAAGCTTGATGAACTGGTGGGTTCTCTTCAAACTTATGAAATGAGGTTCCCTCCATCTAAGAAAGGAAAATCCATCGCTTTGAAGGTTATGGACGATGATTCATGTTCTGAAGATGAGGTGATAGATGAAGATGACATCGCACTTTTTGTGAAAAATTTTCAGAAAAGTGTTCAAGTTTAAAAAGGTAGAAATTGGAAAAGGATAGAAGTCTAACTCGAAGTCTACTACCAAGCCGAATGGGAAGAACAATGAACAAAAAGATAAATCTGAGCGAAGAGAATTCAAGAAGATAACTGACCAAGGGTTACAATGTCATGAATGCAAAAGGTTTGGGCATTTTAAAGCCGAATGCCCGACCTTCTTCAAATCAAAAGGAAAACAAGTATTAAAGACATCTCTCTCAGATTCAAAATCTGAAAGAAGTTCCTCAGACCATGAAAATACTGAATCTGATAGGGTAAATTTTGTAGCTTTCACTTCAACTATTTTATCTAACGAGTTTGCTGAATGTGATAATTTAGATGAAACCTCTGCTGAAGATATGAATGAAGTTAAGAGCTTGAAAGAAGCCTTTCAAGAGCTGTATGAGGAGAGCATCAAAATTAAAAAAGAGAATGTCATGGTACTATAGAAATTTGAATGTATTGAAAAAGAGAGAGAAGAGCTTGTTAATAAATCAATAGAACAAAGTCAGAAGATTCAAGGGCTTACCGTGACAAATAAAGCCCTTAAAGATCAAGTTGTGAATCTAACCAAGGAGCTGGAACAAGCTGATGTTCAGTGGAAGAAATTCACTATGGGAACCAGCCACCTTGACAAGATGCTTCAAATCGGTCAGTTTGTGTCATGCCCCGTGCCAGTACTTACCCCTTAGGCTCTCTTATCATAATGGAATGCACACAAGTGGGGATTACGGTATGAATAAATCTGATCACTTGCTTTAAAAACAAACTTAGCAGAAATAGTGTCTTGAAATGTATAAGTATATTAAGGAAGGAAAATTAATAGTGTTCAGGGATTTCAACAAACAAGTCACACGGAATTAAATAGAGAAAATAAAATGGATTAATTAAGGAGATGTCAAAACTACAGTTAATAATTTAAAAGTAGGTTGTGGCGTAAGGAGGGACAGAATAAAAGGAATTACACAAACATATTGATTTGCTTTATACAGGTAGCACGTTACAAAGAACAAAAACCTTTACGAAGATACAAAAGTAACGAGATAATACATACAAAACGGAAGTTGTTTACAACTTTCTGTCCCATCACACCCATGAAACCGGCTAACAGTAACAGGACCTAAAACAACAAAATGATTACCACTAATGTCTAGTCCATCTCTGACTCAGTGTCGGAGGTTAGGTCGATAATCTCATTATCCTCGTGGCCCTCCACTGGCGATGCCGGTAGAGGAGGGACAACGTGCAGAAGAGTCGGATCAACATCGAGTAAACCAAAATCTTTAACTCGAGGAACTAGAGGTGCAGGTGGATCCTTGAGGTACCAATGGGGCTCGTACCCCACAAATACCTCAAAAGATTCGTGACATAAGCCCATAACTTAACCACTACTATGTAGGGATCAACATCCAAAGTCTGCTCGCTCATAAATGTCAGCATCTGATATGTCCGATGTCCACGGCAGTACATACAAGAGATTAAACCATTTAAGGGGTGAGTCCTATTGACTCAGTAAAGGGGGAAAAAGGAATATGCCACACAAAACAGATAAGCATGAATAATCAAAATAATCTGTAAGCATCAATAACACTAAATAGGAAAATGATGTAATGCAATGAATGATGCATCTGTTTTCCGGTCACTGTACTTTCTTTCTTTCCTATTTCTGTCTTTCGAGGTGTCCTTTCATCACTCTGTTTAACCCCTAGAGTCAGGGTTGTGCGTCCCTCCTCTCCTCTGGGACTATCCCTGTGCCCCGGCACCAGGACCCTGTCAAGCGTATATTGTTTCACTCCAGGGATACCAACCACTATCTTTTCAGTGGCGGCTTGCACTATCCCACTGTGATCGGTACCGTCACCCTGCCATCAGACCACCTCTGGGTATGGGTTTCATTCCGGTCATGTGTTCAGTTAGGTCAATAGCTTCCCCATACCCATGATATGTTGATGCAGCAGGTATCAAATGAGCAATAGATTTCATGGACCAATTGTCATATAAAATGCATATAAAATAAAGCAACCTAAATTCACAGTAACTTTTCTTAATCCATAGGTGAGTGTTCATTTCATGATATTCATGCATTAGACTCGGTCCAACCTAACATGTACCACATGCTGTTAATAGGCAAGTCCAACAACTTATACAATTAAGTTATTTTTATTCATTGCTAACCCAATAAGGACTGACTGTCTTTAAAAGGAAGGATTTTAAAGCTCTTGACTAGTTTCAAAAGAAAATCCTCCCCGGGCACATTTTATAAAAATCTCCCTGGGTACGTTTTATAAATGTTCTCCCCGGGCACGTTTTATAACAGTCTACCCGAGCACATTTTATCAAAGTCTTCCCGGGCACATTTTATCAAAGTCTTCCCGGGCATCTTTTATAAAAGTCTTCCTGGGTACATTTTATCAAAGTCTTCCTGAGCATATTTTATAAAAAGTCTTCTCAGGTACGTTTTATCAAAGTCTTCCCGGGCATATTTTATAAAAGTCTCCCCGGGCACATTTTTCTTAACTTCCTCGGCATTAAAACAAAAGTGTTTTCCGAGCATGCAACTAATATAAAACAAACAAGTCCTTTCAGGCATATAACAACAAGGCCTTCAACAATAATTTCCTCGGGCATATAAAACAAAAGGTTTTCCCGACCATATATATAACGAGTTTTTCTTTCTCAAACTTCATGACTCAAAGGATCTAGCCTCAAGTGGTCCACCCAATGTCTTTTAGTCCTTTCTCCTTCACATTTTATCACAGTGATAGAATGGGTTACTAGTCTTTTCTCATCTCATGGCAAAAGTCACGTTTTAAGCACTACCCGAACCACCCCAATACCCTCTTTAAGACAACTCTACACCCTTACTACTATCCCCCCCATAATGTAACTTAGCTCACCCTTACCTCAGTCGAGTGTATACTGCCTTTCCTTGAATGAAAACACCTAAAAACAGTAGGACACTACGTTAGAAAAACAAGAGATAAAAGCTAAAGGGAAGGAAAAGGTGCAGACCGAGACTACCTCGGTCTCTTTTCCCCTTGGTTTTCCTTCCTCCTTCCTTCGGTCAGGTGGTCTCTCTCACGTCACTCTCCCTTCCTTTCTCTCTATCGTTTGGTGAAAATTCTCAGTTTCTATATGTCTCAAAGCACTCCACTTCACGTCTCTCTCTTTTATTCTTCTAGTTGATACTATAAGTAGAAAGCAACGAATTCACGGTGTACTCCCCCTACCAGCCTATAGGTCTAGACCAATCATTAGAGAGAGAGAGGGATAACGAGGTCGTACACGTCTGCTGGCACTAGAATCTTCATCTCGTACATCTGTTGTACACGCAACACGCCAAAAAGAGAGAGCCAATGGCCATCTTCACCTAGGCGGTCGAATAAGGAGGAGGGAAGTAAAACGTGAAATGGGATAAGAGTGCATTTAATGCTATGCATACGGTTAGGACACGTAAAAAGTAACATGCAAAAGGAAGCTTAACTAACGTAAAAGCTGGGCATACCGGAAGCTCAAACAGCCTGGGGTCCAGGGCTTACATAGCCCAGAGTCCTGGGCTTAAACCTCTCGGGGTCCAGGGCTTACACAGCCCGGGGTCCTGGGCTTAAACCGCCCGGGGTCCAGGGCTTACACAGCCAGGGGTCCTGAACTCAACTACTCGAGGTCGGGAAATCAAACTGCTCGGGGTCGAGAGCTCAAACTGCTCATCTAATCAACCCAGGCATGCAGCACTCAGACCTGTCTTACCAAGGTTTTACAGGCTTGCCCCGACCACCCCAATGACCTTCTTGACACAAATACAAAATTTTCACATAAGCACTATAGACTATAGCTCCAAAAAAGGAAAGGGCGTTACATCAATGATATAAAAACAAATATAATCACCTAGGTGTAAATGGAGGAGAATTAAAGATGCACGAAGAATAATTGAAGTAAGAAAATTCCACAACGTACTATTTATATTATCTCAGATATATACCAAATAGGTGCAAAAGAGCTGGGTGTTACAATCTGATAGCAACAAAAGTGGTTTAGGTTTCAAGAGTTCGACATCAGTTTCCACATCTTCAAATAAGGTGGTATTTGTGCTAGCAACTATGAATAATCCTACTATACTCACACCTCCTAATAAGGTAAACAAGGTAGTCTCTTCAAAAAACTCTGTTTCTACTAACACTAAAAATTCCAGATTTATTCCTACTTGCTTTCACTGTGGAAAAATTGGTCACATTAAACCAAAGCATTATGATCTCTTGAAAAGTGAAAGTAGGCGAGATTACTCATGCTCCAATGATGTTTCAAAATCTGAGTTTGGTAAGTTGATGTTACAAGTAAGTGTATTGACTCAGCAAATTCAACTTATAAATCAAAAAATAAATCCTTTGAAAAATTAGAAACAAGTTTGGAGAAAGAATGAGACTAACACTTGTCATCAAGATTTGAATTTTTGAGACAAGCCGTAATTATCTGTCAATTATCTTAAAAATTTGATTAGAAATTTTTTTTTGGTTATGCATGTGTAATAATATTTTTTGTTAGTCTAACATGCTCTTAGATAATATTCTGAAAATTTCTAGAGTTTTTGTTGATTTTGTGAAAATTCAGCAAAATATGATTTTCTGTGACTAAACTGTGATATTTAGTTCGCATGGATTTTCTCTGTAGTTTATATATACACAGTGTTAATGGTGGAAAGTGTTTGGTGCTCAGGTATGTGTCTTCGTAACTTAGAGGATTTTTTTTTTAAGTCACAAGTATGGGCATGGTGTTTACGATAAAGTTTGGTTCTTTTTAAAAGTTAATGGGCCTATGTTGCATTTTGCTTATCTTAAAGCCTTAAGCCCATGTACCATATTACCCCCACTTATTCACTTTTAATCTAACCTCCTCTCACTTGCTCACCCGACTCTCCATCTTTGGTCTCTTAAGTTATCTTTGTCTTCTAGTTGAGTTCCTTTGGCTTTTTATGAAGAAACAACATGGAAACCACCAACTTGTGCAAGGCAAGGTAATATTTTCTTCATTTTTCCTTTGTTTATTGCTATGGTGGACCACCTTGTGGTCATGGGGTTCCGTCAGGATGTGTGAAAAGCTCACTTTGTGGGTTTGTCATATTTTTAAAACTTTTTAGCTCAATTCTTTTATGGGTTTTGCTACCCACGTGATTATGAGCCTAGATATTGCATTTCTACACTTTTTGAACATTCTTTTATGAGATTATCAAAGATTCTTCAAAACTTAGGGTTTCAAATTTTTTCCTCTCTTTCAAAAGTTTGTTTTTTTCTTTAAATCCTCTTTGCATATCTTCAACACGTGCACTTATTATGTAAAAATAGAGCTCACCTTCATTTACCCATATCTTGCACCTCTGTCTTTGGAATTGAAGAAATCTGGTATTCTTTGGTAGCTTATAACCATTTGGGTTTCATATGCACCATGAATTTTTTTATTATTTCAGTTGTTACTTTATTTAAATAACAGCGTATGACTTCAGTTTTTGTTTTGAGCTGGAATATTAGTTCAATGTAGATGACACATATTGTTTTGTTGGTTATTTTCACATACCTCTGCATTCCAGGTGAAATTTCTTTTGTGGAAATGTGATCTTTTTGTCTTCCTGTACAGAACGTTGTTATATGGGATTCATATTTGAATATATTTGGTATTATTGGTTGTTCCCACGTGGTTTTGCAATACGTGTATTAAATTTTTAATAGACATGTGATTTTTATCTGTAGCACCATAAATGGTTATATGACTATTAAATAATTTGTTTGTATGTTGTTACATGTTCTACTATAATGATGTGACATATTTTGTTTTCATTACTGTTTAGCAGAGAATTTCATAGAAGTTGATGTGGACATTGATCCTCCATATTTGCAATTGATCCATTTTCATTGTTTTTGTTGGGGAGTATTATACGTTGAGGGGGACCAATACTCTAATATGATCTGAAGTAATTTTTATTATGACATGAAGGATGAAGTTGTTGATGCATGTTTGAATTGAGGTTACTTCTCACTTGTGCCGCCACACAGATAATCATTGTTTAATCACCCACTACGGTTTGAAAAGGTAAGATTCTTAACTTTTCTAGCCTTTGTCTTTACTTTCTTGTTGAATTTTTGACTGGTTGGTGGCCATTTGGCTTTGTGGTCCCGTGTGTGGATTCTATATTCATTTTCTTAGATCTGTGTGTTTATGCTTATAATATGATTAAATTTTCTTATGAGTTTTGATGAAAAAGTACTTTTAAAGATTATTCTTTAATACCCATTTCGATTAGCTTCTTGTTCTTTTCTTTTTTTTTATTGATCTATCATCATATTAGAATTTCGGGTCTACAATGTTTTGCATCCTTTCAAAATTTTGCTAAATGTTTTGAAATTTATCACATATCTCTTCATAATATGCCATGTTTAAGCATGAGTAGTTGATTAATTCACCATCTTGCTTAGTTGACTTAGGTTTGTGATAAATCATTGATTATTGGAATATATGGGTATTTGGGTTCCATATAGTATACATAAATTGTTTTAATTCGTTGTTTATAAGTATAAGTCATGTTTTGGTCTTGTTGGTAAATATTGACTTGGATTCTGTTTGACATTGAATATTTCAAATTGAGAACAAATATTTTTAGTATAGGGGTAAAGTCATAGTTAGCCCCATAAGTATGAACAAAAATCAAATTAGTACCCCTAATTATCAATTCGGCGATTTGAGACCCATAACTTTTGAAAATCATCAATTCTAGCCCCCCGTCTAAATTGGCGTTAAATCCAACAGAAAATCATGCAAAATGACCAAAATGCCCCAAGATAAAATTATAAAAAATTCATTAAAAATAAAAAATGAATTTTTTTTAAAAAGTAATATTTTTTAAATAAAACTATTGAAACTCTATTTCAATAATATATTTATTTTTAATTTATTTCTTAAATTTTTATTATTTTAATTTATTTCTAAAAAAATTAGTCTTAGAGGGGGGTCATTTTGCATGATTTTCTGTCTGATTTAACGCTAATTTAGACGGGGGGCTAGAATTGATGATTTTCAAAAGTTATGGGTCTCAAATCGCCGAATTGATAATTAAGGGTACCAATTTGATTTTTGCTCATACTTATGGGGCTAACTATGATTTTACCCCTTTAGTATATAATGGTTTCTAGCGTTGTGTGTTTTGGATGGAAAAAGATATTGTACATGGTATAAATATTAGTCATATACCAATATCCTACTTTTGAGCAAATGATGCATATTAAGAAAGCTGCATCAGACACGTCTGATGATGAGTAGTCCCTTTGGCTCCTCCTTGACAAAGGGGGAGTAGTTGTATTTGGTGGCTACTGATGTTTTTCATGTCTGTTTTGGTTATCTATTGCTATGTGTTGTCTTTTGAATTTTTTGAAAACTTCTATTGGTTTAGTTAGCTGATGCTTTGGACAGTTAGTTGATGCAATTGATATCTGTTGTTGGATTTTGAAAACTTATGCTGGCTTGACTTCACTTATGTTTTTATGTTTCTGTGATGAACTATATGGTGTTTAGTTTGTCTATTTCTGTAAAATTTAGCTAAATACTTTTGTCTTTACGCTTAAAAGTTTACTTGATGTTAACTGTGCTATGTTCTGGCAATCAATATGAATTATCTATAAGCTGTGTTATTAGTCAGGGGGAGATTAACTACTATGGAAATGCTTATTTCAAGGAGAGAGTGGTATTTTACTTTGATGTTTATGATATTTCATTTGACGATTTGATGTTTTTTTACTTACGTAACAATGCACTAATGTTTCTATGAGTTATTTGGTATTTGTTGAGATTGTTGTGTGCAGGTTGATAAAATCACAGGAATTGTGTCTAGCCTATGTTTAGTATAGGTTGTGTGTCTTTTGTAAATAAGTTATGTGGTGGTGATCAGCAGAACTTAAGTCTTCAGGAATTAGGGTTGTGTTGTCATGAAGTTTGCCAAATGGGGAGATTGTTAATGTATTTTAGTTTGTGTAAAGACTTCATGGCGTGTCTGCATTATTTCTGAGATTTGTGTTTATTGAAGTCCTGCTCAAGATCAATGTTTCAACATAATTGGTGATCGTCTGGGAATAGTCAAGGTTTGATGGAAGTATGCATGGAGTTTACTAACGCAAAGTCGGAGTGCTAATATTTGTAAAGTACTTGAAGTTTGATCAGAATTGGAGAAATACTGTTATAACGGTTTTAACAGATGCGCTCAAGATTCAAGAAGTATGGAACCTTCGTGAGAACCTTCCTTCTAACTCTCCAGAGAATAAAAACCATTTTTCTCACATTCTCTCATAACGTTCCAAAAAGATATACCTTGAGAGACCTTGCTTCTAGAGCCTTCTTCAAGATACCCTTTCTGTTAATGTTTCTGTAGTCTGTTGCGTGAGAACTGAGATTGAACCCTACGAGATTTTTCTTTCCCCCATTATCTCAGATTTGATTTTGATCACCAAGATAAACCTTGATTAAGAAGGTAAACTCCAGAGGTTGCTGGAGATCTACCAAGTTGTGAAGAAGCCAATTGCACGTGGTGTGTGGAAAGATTAACTTGGCTGTGAAGATCGGTTTTTGGAATCAAAAACTTCAAATGGAAGAGGATTTCCTCATTCCCTGCAAGAGGCAGATCTGGATGTTGTATTCCAAGTAAGGTAACAGTAGAATAGACTAGCAACGGGGTGTTGGGTAGTTTATAGATAATTGTGTACTGAGTTTGAAGTTTTTAGTGGATTCGCTTAAACTGATCTTCTCTGGCACGGAGAGTAGTTACCTCTTGAAAGATTCTTTCAAGCGGGGTTTCTTTTCGTATCACTCTTGGTGTCATTGTGTGTGATTGTGATTACGTAGATAATTTAGTTGCTTTGTGATTGTCAATCTTTTGTTTCTTTGATTAAGAAACAAAGTCTAGATTATATTGTAGAATTGATTATCTGCAATAACTTGTCCATATTGAGTTATTAATTCCGTATAGTATACTTTTGCTAGAATGCTCTTGAAATTTGCTAATTGTGCAGTTGTAAGTTTTTAAAAGGATCAAGAATTTTCAGAACTATTCAACCCCCCCTTCTAGGTTCGGCAACTGTATATTGTGTCTTGAACTGTCCACTTCACAAGCCTCATGTCACGCTCCAAACGCTAACTCGAAGAGGCTAGTGACAGCCGCGAGCATCCCCAACGAGGAATACTCAAGCGAACTTACTAAATTCTTGCAACGGAAAAACCCCTTTTTTTTTTTTTTTATCGACTAATGCGCGTAATGAAACATTAGAACCTGCTCCTCAAACGATAACTTGAAGTAATTACAACACAGTCTCAAAATATCAATTGGTTAAAAACCCTAAACTTTACTGGGCCGAATAACCCATGACCACCACACATCGGAGGCTCATGTCGGCTCTTTCAAAAATTATATCTAAACCTTTACTGAAATAAACAAAAAGGGAAGAGGACGTCCTCGTCAGCCCCTCTCCTAGGTTTTAAGGTCCTCTTCTTAGGTTTCCTCACCTGAAATATTGTCTGGAATGATACAATTTAAAAACTGTGAGTCGAATGACTCAGTAAGGGATCATATGCAATAAATAGTGCATGTCTCGCATGTTCATGGATATCAATGTACATGAATGTCAAATGAAATGCTTGCATATGCATGAGACAACGTACTTGATCTTAAAAGAAACAGCAATTGATCTTGAAAATAATTCTTTCTTGATTGGGCAACTTATCTCACTCCATTTACCCCTGAAGTCAGGGTTGTGCGTTCCCTTCGGAACTATTCCCTTTTCCCTTGGGAATACGTCATTTGGTTGAGCTAGTCCTGACGTGGCCCCAGGCCTAATGACTAGACTCAACCCTTAGAGGTTCACACCTTCTTGCAAGCATCTTTCAGTGTGATTGCACATACCTCAAGAGCTACCCATCCTTTTCGCATTCGTCCTTCGGAGTGGATGTACCTATCTTAATGGTACGGTACCGACCAACCTCAGCCCCTTAACTTAACTTGTCATACAGTACTTCTCATACTTTCATTTGCACAAAACTTTCTTCTTTAAGAAATCATGCAAATGCTTATGTCGTGTAATGCTTGATAATGAGAAATCGTAAATGCTTCTCATGCTTTCATTCCAGTTTTCGGAAAAACGTAAGTTTCCACTTACCTTCGTCCACTTGAGCGAATGGCAGCACCTTGCCTACAATTGATTCATACTAATGTCATTTATAGGTTTACTAGATGTAGAGAATAGTCATTCAATTAAATTCAGCACATCATACAAAATCGCCCATATTTCTTGATTTCCCAATGGTGATTTTACAATGCAAAGTATTCTCTTAAGAATGCCGAAGCCATAAGAATTGGGTTAAACTGATCCTTACACTAATTTTTATAACATATGAAAGTTCTAAGTAATTTGGAGCTCATTTGCCATTCGAAACATTTACCCGAAAATACAAGCTGCGGAGGACGTCCAAGCGGGCAGCCCCGACGTCTCCAACTTAAAAATTCATAACTTCATAGACATGGCTCCAAATAACATGAAATTTATTTTGAACTATTCAGCTTTCATAGGTCAAGATTGGAGGTAAAATTCACAACAGCAGAATTTGCTATACATTTTTACAAACACTTCATATTAGGCGAAAAGCCTACAACAACACTGTTGCTGTTTCCAGCTCGGCCTTCCATTTTCAAAATACCACAACTCATTCATTACACCTCTAATTCACACGAAATTTACCTTAAAATGTTCTTCTTTCATAAACTTAAAATTCAAGACCAAACTCATAAAATTTGGACTTAAAATGATCACTCAAAAGGTATTCGAAATGAGCTAACATTCCGGACGTACAAGGCTGCTGGCAGCTTGACGTCCGGGCCTTGAACAACGCATATCTCACCAATACTTATCGGAATCACCCAAGGTATGGCTTAAAATCTTCCTATTTCCTAGGCCTACAATCTAGGATCCTCTTAAGATCAAAGGATAAGCACAATTGCATCAGAATACACTCCTAGTTCGAGCCTTGAAATCTGCAGAAGTACATTTCAGCAACTTGTTTTCAGCAACTAGTCTAACAAGCATTCTCTATAATTCTCAATGATCTTCAACATAACAGGCCATGCTTATGAATGCTATGGGTTTTCCAATCAACCATAATAGGTCATAATAGAATGGGTCTATCCTCTATAGATGCAAATCAGCAACAAGGAAGTTTTCCTTTTCCTGCAAGTTTCCTCCCTTTTTATCATAACCTTCTTCATGCAGCAACTTCACCCATGATTCTAGATTTAAAACCTCAGCTTTGTTTTCCAGCAACTTAGCAATTAAATTTAAACTTAACACAGAAATTAAAACCACACTTGCAACACTACAACCCAACAGATCCGGCCATGCATACACAAACAGATTTCAGTCCTCTTTTAGGCTTTTTATCATACACTTAGGGTGCATCAATGTTGCCCTAGAACATTTCTCAGATCTAACCATATCTCCCCATGATTTCTTACAAGATCTACACTACTCTTAGAGCAAACAACATGTAGATAAGGAGAAAACAACCTAGCACACAACAAGCTATCATCCAAGAAAAATGTGAAAGAAATGAGATAGTGGGTATTTCGGCCAGCAGAGTTTTTTTTTTTTTTTTTTTCATGGCAAGGGCCAAACTTACCTTTTTTTCTTCTCTTTCTCCTTCTTCTTCTTCTTTTTTTTTTTTCTCTCCTTTTTTTTTTTTCTTCTTCTTCTCTTCTCTTTTTTTTTTTCTTCTTCTTCTCTTCGGTTGTGTGAGTTAGGGCAAAAGAGTGTTAGGGCAATGGAATGTGAAGTGTGCGCAAGGGGGGGGGGGGGGGGGGGGGAAGACAAGGCTGCCCTCCCCCTTTCTTTCCCTCCTTCACGTGACTTCCCTCCCTTTTTCCCCATTTTTTTTTTTTTCATTTTTATTTTTTTTTATTTTTCTGCCACTTCATTATTTTTTTCCACTTCATAAAATTAACCCTAACATGCCTTTCACACATTTTTCAAGATTCAAAGTCCCTAATTCAATTTCTTCCAAATATTGCAAACTTAGAGATATATTCCAACAATTAAAATGATTAGTTTAATTAATCCCAAATACTCAAATTTAATACTATTAAAAATTGCAAATGATATAACATTTAAATCATAGCTAAAGATGCATAAAAATGCTAGGGGAAAATTTCACCTAGACAAAATCTTAGATTAATTTACCCATACATGCCTTTCTCAATAATTAGAGTAATACACACTTAAGGAGTCATAATTCTTTTTACAATGATAGAAATAAGGTCGGGGTCTCACACCTCATGAGAGACATTCTATCATGGACATTACGTTCACAAGAGAACTTAATTGATCGTCTCACAGCAGCTCTCCCTGAGGGAGAGTGCAATATAAAGTGTAAGAAACATATTATTAATCTATCGGCAAAATCGAGCCAGCATTTTATTACGTACGTAGGACAAGATCGAATTGATATTTGAGTATTCTAAAATTTTTAGAACAGTGAGTGTAAAAGACTAAACCTACAGAAAATTATTAAGAAAAATTTCAATATTCGATGTCATCAACTGAGTGGCATGTAATCGTATAGTACTGATCATACAATTTCTAAGGCAGGGACAAGCAGTGGATCCAATAGGATTCATGGAAGCCTGATCTACTTAAGGGTCTTGTAAACAAAAAGTACAAACTGAAGATCTTGCAGTTGTTGAGCCCAAAAGTATGATTACTATTGGGAAAAGATGGAAGTTTTCCAGAGTTTGTTGGTAGTCTAGAATTTGACATGATTAGGAGTATCTGATTATGAGATTAATGGCTAGCTGTGATGACAACCCGTTCTACATTTACACGGAACTTTTGTTATTAATGAAAACAGTAAAATTAATCAGTACTTAACATATGGCCACAAATGAAGAAAAAATAGTAGTCGGGCCAGTGGCACAAGGCTAGCTCTTCACCAAAAACGGAAAAGCTTCGAGAAAATACTGGTATGCAGTTGATTGATCAGCTCGATCGGGTATCCTATAAAGTTTCCGAAAGAGTGATTTTATTGATATATTGGGCTTAATTACGAGGAACCATAGATGAATAAAAAGATTAAAGATATAAGACGTTCAGCCTAAATTAAACAGAAGATGCATTATTGCTATTGATTACGCCAACCAAATCTTAATTCTCTAATCGATCTTATATATGATCATGCATAGTCTCGCAACTCCCAAATAATTAATTTGTCATAATGATAGGCTGTTCAGTTGAATTGAATTGGGTTTAGGTTAACTTTTTCTCTTCTCTACAACTTATAATAAATGCAGTATAACACATAAGTGATTTCCACTACAAGAAATCTTGGTTCCAACGACGGCGGCTTTAGTAGCCGAAACCCCAAAAATCATCACAAAAGCTTTGCCGCCACGGAAGGAGGTCGTCGAAGCGTGGTCGACTTTGCCGCGTGCCGAGAGCTCTGATTCGACGACAGGAACTCAATGTCGGCATTGGTCCAGCAACGTTGACCATTGATTTCGTGGGGGGAGATACCCCGCTCCGTCGCTGAAGGCTGCGGTTAATTGGACGAGCTGGTCGAAGTTGACCTTCACCGACGAATGCCCATGGCGTCAAGAGAGCTCTCCACCGACGAATGCCCATGGCGTCAAAAATGCTGTTAGCAAAGACGACGACACTCTTAATGCCCCTTCCCGTGGAGAGTAATGTTTGCCGACCAATCTTGTTTGGTCGCAAGACTTTGTTCGTGACCCTGGTGGCCATTAATTTCAAAAGAATGGATTGTTTTGTTCACGTGATGACACTGTTTGTCAAAGATTCAAGATATGCAAGTTTTTATATTGTATTCTTTCTCTTTGAATATATTCCATTTTATTTGAATTTACAATTTCCTCCACTGGAGACTCCTCTCCTTACTTCAATTGGAATAAAGAAGACAGTTCTCAAGCAACAAATTTTGCATAGTAGAAATCTCCAGAAACAGAGTCTCATGTGCATCTATATACAAGTCATACACCAACGATAGGGCAATATTTAGAATACAAATACATAGTTTTTGCATCTATACATTACTCACAAAATGAAGTAGCTGACTGATTAAGTAATACCTACAACCTGATCTACATAGAACTCTAAATACTGGAGTCCATCTTGAGTAGCTCCACACTGCTTGCAATTGCTACTAGAATTTTCTTGAAAAATGAAAAAGTTCAAGTTAGATCAGATCTTCAAAACCCCTGCCACCATGCCTCTGCAGAAGTGTAAAATACCAAAAATGAGAGTTGCAAGCATATGTCTTCACAGAAACTTGTCTGATTTCGAGCTCAAAGAGATGATACATTATATGCAAGATGCTTCAGTGAATTTAGAGACCAACAGCTTCTATAGAAATCGACAACTTTTGCCGTGTATTACTTGAGGTGATGAGAGAACATGGTGGCAGTTTTGGACACAGAGTTAAGATAGATCATCACTTTGAAGTCTAAAAGCAGTTGGTTCCCCAGATCATCATCAACCATTCCAATCTTTTTAAAATATTCACCTTAGCCTCAATTACATGCTCACTATCCAACCATTCCAAAGAGTTAAAAATGGCAGCCAAATCTGCAACAAAATGTTTACATTCTTATTTTGGTCTTGGAGCATTAGAAGCCAATTTGCAGGAGCATTTTTACTTGGGCATTTGCACAATATATATGTGATTAAGAAAACTAGCTAGAGTGACAAAGCAATTGGTCTTGGTGCAAGAACTCAGATATCAAGTCACAAAGTCTGAGTTCCATGGTGCGATCTTATCACTGCATCAATGCAAAAGCATCAGACCAATGCAACTCAAAAAATCATACAAAGTGAAAATGCAGATGACCAACACCTAGGAATCAAACAAATGCAGACAATTGAAATTTATTAATGCAAGAGCAGAATTTTAAAAGGAAGAAAGTTTGGATTGTTTGCCTTACAATGTAATGGATAAAAAGTAAACCATAAACATAGCAATCAGTAATTTAGTAAGTATCAGGAAGACAAGTATACAAGCCATCCAAACCTGTCCTTCGGCTAATGGAGGGAAACTTGCTGCATTATTAGCCACTGTCTTGCCAGTAACTAGAGGAAATACTTGTACATTAATATGAGATTATGTATTTTTTGTTTTTGTTTTTCTGATGAATGCAACAATTTAATATATATATATACCTGTGATGCAATCCCCATCTAAAAGACCATGCTCGAGAAGGTAGCGCATGACAGCAGGAGCTCCTCCTCCAATCTATCAAAACAACTGATAATTTATAAAAGAAGAAATGACATTATTTAGCCCCGAAAGGCAAACATCACTTCCACCCATAAAAGTAACATCGTTGAGAGAAAATTTTTCCAAAAGATAGGCTCACCTCTATTGCTCCAGACAACAATATCCCTTGTACTTAGAATTGTATTCATGTTTCCTTTGAAACAGACTACTAAAAAACAAAAAGAAAATAGAGTGTAATTTTGAGACAAAGCTTTAGATCTATCATACTGACTCGAGTATGAACTTCATCCCCATCTGCATTAATCAAGTTTCCTGAAGAAAAATAACAAATGCTATCGCGAATAACATTTCCTTTTCTAAGATAAACAAAAACAAGTAATACTAGCTAGCAATAAACAAAAAAAAAAAAAAAAAAAATATATATATATATATATATAAACCTTTGCTTCTTCGCAACAGGGACAGGCCAGAGGAGGAGGTTTCTGCAGTCGCAATAATCAACCTTTGTTTCTTCCATGATTATTTAAAGTAGGCCAAAGTATCTTGATCAGAAAAAAAAGCATGTATGAAGGCAAAATAAGAGAAGAAAAATGAAGGCAAGCAAAGGTCTTGATAATGCATTGGGTGAAAGCCCAAATCCTATACATGCATCCGCATTGAACGGAGATCGAAGTATCTACCTTGAAAAGAAAGCAGAAGAAAAGGAAAAGTACTGAACTCATTGACCACCATCAATATTACTTCAAACATGAACCTTACAAACGAAAGGCCAATTTCTACTGGTATATACGAAGGCACCAATGCAAGTCCTCATTCATCTAACTGAAAGAAAATCCTTCGAAAATAGATTACAAAAATATAATCGTCATTAAAACCCATAAAAAACCTAGTCTTAGTATAACATCCATAGCCCACAGTACTGCTAGTATTACAGTATGCATTAGATGCAAGGACTTACGAGATGGCCATCTTGAAATTCTATGTTGTCTGCATATCCTTTTCAGTGTAGTGGGGCAACTGATGCGCACAAGAGAAATAGGGTAAAAATCAATTCTATACTGGGTTATCTGCAAGTTTGCAATAGATCATGGATGATTACTCCAATGGTCTGACAAACTATTAATTGCTAACAAAAAAAAAATCAAAAATGAAAAAAAGGAATACTATATCATGGCAATTTGAAAAGATCAAAACTTGCTTGATTCAAAAATTGTAAAACTTGCTTGCTTTTAATGGAACTAAACCAGGAATGAGGTTGGAGGCCTACAATTCAAATCAAATTTCAACTAGAACAACAAGACCCACAAATTAGAGTTAACACCCTCATCGTCAGCATTGAAAAATGAACCGAAAGAAATAAAATCGCAAGTTACTCACAGAGTCACAACTACGAATCTGAATCGAAATCAACAACGGCGGAGTGGGGACAGAGACCTCCTGCGAAGAGTATATTGGGAGAAGAGGTGGATGGAAATCTGTCGAGTGGAGGACAAAGACCTCCTGGGAAGAGTAAATGGGGGAAAGGAGGTGGACGACAATCTGTTGAATGGGGACAGAGACCTCTTGCGAGTTCCATAATTCCTGTCGACACGAGCAAGAAGATTGTGGTTCTCTGATGACCTACGCCAATGTGTATCAACTCACTGCGTGGCTAAAAAGAAAAAGGTCTCAAAATCACACTGAAAATGCAATGAACTCGAAAGAAAGAGGAAAGAGAGAAAGAAAGAAAAAGGGGAGAAGAGAAGAGAGAAGTGAGGCGGCTGGCTCGACAGAGGGAGAGGAAGGGGTGAGAGTCGAGAGAGGGCTGGACCTAGGCAGGGGTAGAAGGGTAAGCGCAGGCAGGTAACGCAAGAAGGGACCCTGGTCAGCGCTGGCGCTATTTGATTTTTTACTTTTTTAGTTTAGGAAAGCGTAGTAGATTTGGTTGGCGCCTAATGTTTTAGTAGGTTCGGGCTATAGTATGATTTTTTACTTTTAGTAACGCTAGTTTTTAGTTTTAGGAACGGGTGCATAAAGCTGTACCTTTAGTGACCAACAGAGGGATTTGGTCACTGGCACCTGATGTTTTAGCGACCAAATAGAAGACTTCGGTGGCTGTAGCATGATTTTCTTGTAGTGTTCTTTTCTAATTTTCTTTATACAAAACTTTTGCTTCAGATCAACTTATCTCCGCAACCCATTTTAATCCCTACGTTGGTCACACATATGAACCCTCAGGATAAGACGTTCACCACATACATCTTTAGCTCAAAACTTGATTCATGAGATTACAACTCGATAGGACTAACTTTTCACACGGAAATTTTCTGAAGGTGACAAAAAGATTTGACACAAAAAGCTACTAATTCTTCATTAAACGTTTGGGTGACAAAAAATATTTGTCCCTCGATTTGTCGCTATATGCTGGTCATGAAAGAGTTTTGGTCACAAATTCTGGGATTTGTCTAGACAGTTTTCTGTTTGCGTGACGCATTTGAATTTCGTCACACTAATCCATATGATTGAACCAATTAGATATCCAGACGATTTTCCATTTCTGTGAGAGATTTGAATTCCATGACAGGGGAGTTATTTTTGTCTGTTTGAATAATGCCCGTGAATGTTTTCTAGAAGGTGACGACTTTCTGCTTCATCATTAATTATCTATTCGCACGTACTAAAAAGAACGTGCGAACACATAATAGTTTTCTGATCATGGTAAAAAGACTTGTTGCTGAAAATGACCTCCGCACAATTGCAAGTAGCGTTTTGACATTAATTCAATAATAGCGTGGGAACGGTAATGATAGTGCGCATGCCGCGGATGTCTTGTCCTGCAAACGGAGGTAGAGGTTTTCGCACGGTATTTCTTTTATATTAATATTTTTGCAAATTTATTTAATTATGCATTTCAAAATAAATTACATATCTAATTACTTTGATACTCATAGCATTATATTAATTATAATGTACTAAATTATAAATTGTCTACAAATATTTAATGTTCATAATAATAAATAAAATACATAATCGAAATGAAGTCTGAAATAAATATTCAAGCAAAATTTGTATCGGGACATTAAATGTGTTGTGAGTTGTCTTACATGTTCCATCATCAGCTCTTGCATATCTTTTTGCATTAATAACCTTGTTTTTTTCGCTGTGAAGATCCTGATCTCTAATTGATCTCTTTACCTAATTTAATTTTACCACTTTATCTCTATTTACCTAAGGGTACATATCATTGAAAGAAATAATATTCTTCAAATTTGGGTTGGGAAGCCATGCGGCTTTGCACATGTCAATTCTTCACTATTTTGTTGCGCCTAAGCCACTTCTCTACTATTTACAACAGAAGAACTGCGAGGTTTATAATCATTTATAAAAAAAATATCAATGAGTTCAATCATACTTATAGTACATCTACACAAAACATTATTTTCTGAAAATTGATGGTTGTGTAGTGAGAAGCGAATAAATCCATCTAATAAAATATATTGTTTCCAAAATCACAAAAAAAAAAAAAAAAGTTAGGAGAAATAGAATTTTATTGATTCACGGGTAATATCTGTGACACATATATACATACCATGAAGCCATGAAGAAATAAACATATTCTCTATTTGCAATAAATAAAGCGGACAAACAGAATTGTTGCCGTGCAATAAAAAATAAAAAGATCGATAAACTTGGGCGTCTTTTTCCCTTTTTTTTTTTTTCCCTCCGCAATCGAAACTTTATAGAGTAATGTCACAGGATCCTATAGGGCCAGATAGCATTTACATCAATAACATTGCAAATACTATTCATTCAATTTGCATTATTTTCCAATAGATCATAGAGAGATCAGAATAGTACTATATATAGAACTCTTTACGAGTTATAAAGCTGAAACTCATTGCTTCCGCATATTATATGAGCGCAGTATCGAAGTGCTTTTGGAGATATTTTTCGAAACAACGTACGGCGCATCTGAACACAAGAGAACTTCGTTTTTGTAAGCAGTCAGTGAGGCATTTTTCAATGAACAAAGGCACAGGTTCCCCGTAATTAGCTCTCGCAAGGCCTGTGCATCGTTCAAACAGTGAGAAAATACAAACATGAAACGGATAGGTGCCAAGGGGTCCTAGTCTTTTTCTCCAAAATTCACAATGTTTCACCCCTGTTCTGAGACAAACAGCCAAAGTTTCCTCAGCTGTGTCGAGCTTAGATAAACGAGCATCTTTGACTGCCGGAGGTGAAGAAGGACGAAAGGATGTAGGTGCAATGGCATTAGCTTCAACCTCCGCGAGAACAATGATAATCAGCAGTACCATCACGGCCACCATGAGTGCAGCTCTAATGTTTTTTTCAACCATTGGTGATCTTTATCAAGCCAGTACTAACACAGGTGTGGTTAGCACAGAAGGTCGAGATTAAAATTAAAGTATGGAATGATTTACGAATAATTTCTGTTCGAATTATGCTTGTTAGAAATATCTACGAGTCTAGTTTCCAATGCATCAAACGGCATACAATTTGGAGTTTTCTAGATGAAGTTATGTTAAATTACTCCAAGGAGGTCAGGCTGGCAGCTAATTCCGAGGTCTAGTGAATTTTGGACGAGTTTGCTATTTTTAGTTGTTCTTTTGGATTTTCAAAGTGTATTTTTATTTTCCTAAGAGTCTTTTATGTTCCGTAAGAAGATGTATTTCGCATTTACTCATGCTTGGAGGGTTGTTCAAGTTTTACTACTTAAATCCCTATCTAGTAGTGGAAAAGGAGAACAGAGATTTTGAGTGTTTATACAATTTGAGCCTTAGGCTACTTTGAAGAAGGAATTCTTCTAACAACTCTTATCCTTCGGTGGTAGGTGGGAGTTTCTTGCTCTGTATCCCATGTTATATTACATTGGGTGGTGATTTCTGTATCCCTTTGTGTTCTATTTGGGTGGTGAGCTTATCTATCCTAGTGTGTGAGTTAGTGTGTTTCTGAGTGTTTTCCCGACCTTTCTATAAACATCCCGAGATATCTATACCCTTTCCCGACGTCCTACAAACATTCCGAGATACTCCCATAATATTCCGACATCCCAAGTGTTTCCCGACGTTCCTACAAACATCCGAGGTCCCCATTATTATCTCCAAGGTCTTTCTTGTTCTGAGGTGTTTCGAGGTATCCCGCGCTTTCCCCGGTTAATCCCAGTATCAGGTACTTTAGAAACGTTAATCCCTCTTGTGAAAATGAATGTCAGAATGTAATGAAAGTCTAAAGCCTTCTGTGATTCTTATAAGCAATTTAACGATAAGGAATACTTGATAATGTCTTTTGGCTGGTGTCATGAGACGTTTTAGAAAAATTACTTTCATAAATATACAACAAGTTAATGGAGTTTTTGGCACCACGAAAAGGCATATATAGTACATTGAAAACAGAATAACCCAACTTGATTGCGTAATATATTCAAGTGTGAATATGAAGAAGATTTCCTAATTTTAACTTTATCATGAGTTATTTAAACTTATTTTATAATTAATTATTCTTTAAGCTTGGTTCTTTAATAAAGAGTACAGAAAGCAAGTATAGTTTGCACAATCCTAGTTTCTTGTTGGACCGTTGAGTCACCATATGTGTAGAAAGGTTTTTAGGAAAAGAAAAAAAAAAAAGAATTTTCAGCAATAGAAAGCTAACATTGTACAATTGTAGGGGCATGATAAAGTTATTGATTCGATCCAAAAGCGAGACAACATGCTATGTGCTATAACCAGCTTATTTTAAAGAAAGCTTTATCTCAATGAAAATCTTGTTTAAAGAGGGTAACGTAATTGGTAGACCAGTGGTAAGTAACTGCAAATTGAGGGAATTTTTTTGAAAGGTAGACCAGAGGGTAACTCAATCGCCAGGATTTCATTAGCCTCTAGAAAAGTTTGTCACCTTTTAAGTACGTAATAAGTATTTGTTAAAACAAGAGAAAACTTATTTTGCCTGCCAAACGATATTAGGGTTACTAATTATAAGTACTTAAGTTATGTTCTCCTATAAATTAAATTTCATTAATAGAGTTGTATACATTTTTCTGAATTTAAATTAATTAGTGATTGCTTAACCAGATTAGGATTTTATTATTCCTTTTACTTGTATAACCTATATTTGTGAATTTATAAAAACTGAACTAACCAAACCAACAATAATATTTTATCACAAAATAGATTAGTATTGCATTGTATATATTTATCTAATAATTTGCTTAACCAGGTTAAAAAGATTTCTTTTGTTCATATACACGTTGAGATACACAAAATTCATATTGAAAATTATATCACAAGTAATTAAGTTACAATGCTAATATCATCAAGAAGATGATTTCCGTTCGCTTAGTCACATGGCCCCAAGTGACCCGGGAATCTGTTGCCTTTACAAAAGTTTTGCCCAACATAACGTACACTAATCTTTTTCAATATGAGTGGTGTAGACAGTTTCATGTGGATTTTAAATTAACAAGTACTAGTCTCATTTAGCAGTTTGAGTGACTTGGGATACATGACTATTTGCGATTGGTGGTGATGTGTCCCTGTTAACCACGTAGGATTTATTCCGTTAATAGGACAACCAAGTCGAAGGAATGCCCATTCTAGTGTACGAAGGATTTACTAGGGACTAGTTTAGGACAAAATAAACCTTAGGGACTAGTTTAGAATCCAATCATATTAGATTAAGTGCGTTCTATTAAAAACTTGTAGGAGTCTTAGGATTTTTTTATAGAATTATGAATATTTATGTAGTTTGGAGTTTTATAGGTTTTGGTGTAAAAGTTGGTGAAATTTTTTAAAGATGTTTGATTTTTATTAGAATTTGTAAAAAAATGTAGACAGAGATGATTTGTTGTAGTTTTTTAATAACAAAGTATTGGAGTTTGATGAAAAGGTATGGATAGAAAAGATTTGTTGGAATTTTTTTTAAAAAGGTTATTGGAGTTCGTGTTAAATTTTTTTAGAGTTTCTATAAAAAAGTGTTAAGCCTAAGACTAACAATGAAAATGAAGTTATACGAGCTTGAGTTGTCAACAAATTGCTTGGTTTATTTGGCACATTATATGAGGCAATTTTCACTTTGTAGTTTAAATCACTAAGTTCATCACGTTGAGTCTTCCAATTATAATATATTCAGGTTAATATGTACCCTATGTTAGGAATCGACTGTTAGATTGTGCACGTGTTCTTCCATTTCAGCCACTAAATCTCAATTAAAGTAACACTTTGGAATACTTTTGTACGAGGAAAAATATCATTTTGCATCTCCAAACTATAAGGTCAATGTCAGTTAGGGGTGTAAAATACCAAGTTCATTACGTGTGGCATTCAAACTATTGAGATGGATAAATGTGCGCCCTAAGATTAAATCCTACAATAGAAAAATGCAACATATGGGCCCCATGACATGATTTGCACATCAGATTCTTTCAAAAGGCTGACATTGATGGATTTTAGTAGTTCAATGGCTCAATATAATAAACTTGATTGTTTGGACTACCTAAATGACATTGGTCGCATAATTCGGAAACGCAAAATAATTTTTTCCCTTTGTATTTTGAAAGGTTAATGTAGTAAACTTTAGAGTTTAAACCGTAAAGAGACATTAGTTTCTTAATTTGTATGGTGAAAAGTGATGATTTCCCTACGTATAGAAGCTCATCTTATAAGCTTCAGAAGGTCAACTAGGGTTCCTACAAACACGTGAAGATCAGCTCATTAAATTTCCCAGATTCTTGATATTGATGACGAAAGCAAGGTTGAAAGGTTAATTTTATTCGATTCCTTAGTACAATTAATACATCTTCAGAATGGCCTGTTCGAGTTAGTACAATTAATACATCTTCAGATTGGCCTGTTCGAGTTTTGAGATGACAATTGTCGATTTATTTTATTATTTTATATTAGGAGTAAGCCATGGCTTGGTAACTTCTATGAAATGTCTTCCTTTGAAGTTGGCATAAAATTTCCAGTAAAAAATTGAAATTTTATGTGTGGGTCATAAACAAACCCTATTTTTAAAGTACTTGTGACGAAGATTCTTAATTTAAAGTTCTTAATACATATTAAAATGAAACAACATGGGCTTTCTCAAACTACTTTGGGTACAGCGATTTGGAATATGTTTTGACTAATAGTTTCGCCTCCCATCTATACAATAATATAGGCCCCAAAAAATTGTCGGTAACCTAGTTTTTGGTTTACGTGATAACAAGGAAACTTGAGTACTTTTATCCTCAGGCTATGAGGCCAATATCAAAAGGGCTCAAATTACTAATTTTGTCACATTGCCTCATCTTACTATCAAAATTTATCAATTTATGCCCTTTAACTTGATCATAAGGTTATGAGTGAACAAAAAATAAATAAAAAAATAAATATATATATATATATATATATGTGGCACAATCTTGATGGCTTGATCCCATTAAATGGTGAATATTAACAAATTTTGATAGTTTGAGAGTGCAATGTGTCGAAATTGATAATTTAAGCACTTTGATACTAGGGTTAGCCGGGGAAAGAGCAGAATGGTCAGGAGAAATAAGAACCTTGGGGATAAGATGACAACCCAAGAATAATAGAAAGTTCGGGACAAGAGTGAGATCGGTCAGGAAAGTGTTTGGATCACTCGGGATGTTTGTGGAAAGTTCAGAAATCACACTCTAGCTCACACACTTGGATAGATAAGCTCACCACCTTAAGTAGAAATACAAAGGGATATAGAAATCACCACCCAATGTAACCAACACGGGATACAGAGCAAAAACTTGCCACCTATTAGAATCCACCGAATGATAAAAGTTGAACTTGCCACCTATCGAAATCAATCAAAGGATAAAATTTTGGAGAAGAAATCTTTCTTCAAGAAGCCTAGGGCTCAAGTTGTATAAATAGTCAAAATTTGTATTTTTCCATTACTAGAGAAGAGTATAAATAATGGAGTTTGGAACAACCTCTAAGCATGAGTAAATGAATTACAACTAACACTACAAGAAAATTGGCCTTAGCTGTGAAACTTCTGGGTGTTAGAATAAATTTTGCCACCAAATTGTGACCTTCCATGTCAAAATAAAAATTTCGTTACCAAGGTGTGCCAGGAATTACAAAACCATCCGGGCATCCATAAACCACGTCCATACGGTATTCAAGGTTGACAAAAGCCAAAACGTCACATATAGTGACTTAAAACATTCGTCAGCATCTATGAAAGCATCGGAACATTATGAGAAACTGTGCGCACATGGTTTGGGTGACAAAACACCGTTGTCACCCATCAGTCACGCAATTCAGATCGTCACAAAAGTTGCATAAACGTTCAAACGGTCTGACATATCGTCCGAATACTAGAACAATACGTGCATGATTGACATGTGTCTTTGGCAGACGACTGTGGAGTACAGCTATTAGTGTCCACACGGTTAAATATCGTCTGGATGCATATGGCTATAATTTCGGCTAATACTGGTACTCCACGTTGCACGTGCCAGTTGTCTGCCCGTCTGCATGGAACCTTCACGTCCAAACGATATCATTTCGAGAAGATTTTACGTAACAGTTCACGATTTCGAATTGAATAGTTAAGAATCTGATTAGTCTACGTGAAAAACAGAAACATCCGCATGGAATGAACATCTCGTCCGAATGGTGTGGATGGATTTTAAAAAAAACAGAAGCCATTTGAACGACATTTTCACATTACACCATTTTCTCTCCTTTCTCATAGAGGTGCATTCACGTTTAGAGTCTAAAATCTAGCTCTTCAATCCTATTTCGTGATTTCTTTCTATCCAAGTACATTTCTCATGTTTTTATTGTGTTTTTTTGAATAAAAATCATGCTTTTAACGTTCTTTTTGTAGAAAATTTCATATTAGATTTTCGACCATCACAGTTGTTTGATGGCCGATCTTTGTATTCATATGGATTGCATAATGTTGTAGGATTGTTTATGCTATAATTTTGTAATGTTTGGTGCTGGTTTGGGGTAGTTTTAGAGGTGGTGGAAAGGCTAGCCATGGCTGAGTCAACTCGATCTTCTTCGCCACGACACATCCAAACGGTTATAATCCGTCTAGACATATATTTTCCTATTTTCTACGATTACTTTTCCAAACGTTGCTATTTTACAATGCTGTGCAGACGGTATTGTAAGTGTGTGGACGATAGGCCTTTAGACGCTGTCATTTTGTCTACGATATATACACATCTCAAAATAAGAGTTTTTAAGAGTAATTTGTTATGGACGGTTTTCATAGCATGCGCACGTCCATTCATTACACTAGGTTGTTTTGTTTGACGTTCGGATGGTTTGTTTCTAGATGCGGCTGGATGTCCGTTATGTGCCGTATATTTACTCAGTATATATACACATTTTAAAAATAAGAGTTTTTAAGAAGTTATTTGTTTTGACGGTTGTATTAGCATGCGCACGCATGTTTCTTAAAACTTTGATGTTTTATTACCCACTTGGACGAGTTATTTGTGCATGCGGACGTGTGTGTTTTATACACTGTCATTTTTGCTAGTAAATATACACATGTTAAAATTTATTTTTTATGAGTATTTTGTTGCAAACGGTTTTCTAACCGTATGCACGTCTAGTCCCTAAATCTAGGTCATTTCATTAGACATTTGGACTCCCTATATGGGTGTCCGGATGCTTGTTTAGATAGACGGCATCATTTTGGGGCTATGCGGACGCTGTGTACGACTGTACGGACGGTTTTAATTGACAGTTTTATCGTTTTTGCCTTATTTTGCAGATTAAAAAATGACTAAATGCCACCATTTGTCATCTTCCTCACCAGAGACCTCTACGCAACAAGATCTTGAGAGTCCATAGGATTATATGACGCAAGAGGAGTAGCTGGATTAGCAGCGGGTTGAGATACTGAGTCGATCAGTTATTGTAGAGCATGAGGTCTCCATTGTTGACTTCGAGGAGATGAAGTATATGGGCCTGGAGTATCGGCGACATTATGATGACCAGGGTTGGATTGGGTATCTGAAGAGAGATGCATAACTTCTGTAGATTTGGTCCGGGAGTTTTATGCTGCATTGCTGGATGTTAAGGATATTAAAGTAATGCTATGGACCGTCACTGTATGCAGGTGACCTTTCATTTTCACCAGACATCCTAGCAGCATTTATGGGGCTACAGAGGCCGATTGGAGCATACCCTACAGTGGAGATGGCGAACAAGCCAGATGCGGAAGACATCTTCCGTACTTTCACGGGCCAGAACGTGGTGCTAGTCGAACCCTTCGTCAGGCAGAAGTTCATGCTCCCTTTTCTGGCGTATTCTGCATCTCATCTTCGTCTATGACATTGAGCCGAGGGCTCACACGACAAAATGCCCTATTATGAGAGGTGAGCTGATGCTCTGCATGGCTAGAGGATGTGTTGTAGATCTTCCCCTGTACATCTTCCTGAGTCTTCGGTCTGAGGCGAAGATCACTTCTTCTGCTGGTTGTCGTACAGTCTACTCTTGATACAGTTCCTCCATAGTGTGGGCTGCATGGATAGTCCGGACGAGGAAAGGAAGGCGCCTATCGGTCCCATCTGTCGGACCACTTTGAGCCGTTCCGAGGCACAGCTTAGGCGGCAACAGCGGGCTCCTTCTCCGGACAACAGCAGGAAGTGGAGGAGCCCCCTCACTGTGCGCATGATCAGGAGCGACCTGCCTGGGCCGATGCTTGGATGGCGGACCTGAAGGGATGGTTGAGACTGCTATTTGCCGACACATCAGTTGTGCGTCAACTATGGAGAGTAGCCATTCCTCAGTACCACTCCGGGCACCTTGCGTGTGATGTCAAGGAGGTTGGGCGCCATTGAAGATCAGCTCGGAAAGATGAGTGAGTCCACGGGGAGGGATCCAGTCAGCCCGTCCATAGCATGATTATGACTTTCTTTTAATTTTTCACTCATGTTATTATTTTTGGACATTTATTATCATATTTTATTTTTGTTTTGGATATTTATTTTGGGTTTGTATTTTGGATATTTACGTTGATTTTGTTTTATGATAGTTATTATTTATCTTTTTTTATTATTGTTAATATTTACCTTTGACGGTTTGTATATGTTAATACTTCAAATGTAATGTTCATGATCTATTACTTAGATTGTTATTAACTGTAACACTTAGAATCTTATGTTAAAATTTAAGATGAAATACATAAGTAATTAATTTATATAAGTAATTTATTTTACTTATCTAGGTAGCATTCGAACGTAATTTAACCGTTCGGACGTTATTTTTTGAATAAACGGTGCCGTTTACTCAACAAAACTATTTCCGGCATTTTAAATGAGGCGTCCAGACGCCATCGAAATGTAGTATAATTAATAAATGTTGTAACAAACTTACTGAAAAGTGTATATATATATATATATATACACACATACATAAGAATTGAATAATTAATAAATGTAGTATCAAAATTATTGAAGTATATATACATAATTATTATGATGAATCTAATAAAATCTTAAAATTAATACACATTTCTTCAAGATCATCCTCTCTCATTCTCTGCAAAATGGAACGGAAAGCTTGTAAGCTTAACGTTTTATGAAGTTTTGCTTTGTTTCAAAAGTTTTAATATTTTTTTTTGCTTGATAGTATATAATTAATAATATAGTATCAAAAATACATATTAATAAATGTAGTATAATTAATAAATGAAGTATCAAAAGTTTTAATACATAAGTAATTTAGTTACTTATCAAGGTACCGTTCGGACGTTTGTTGTTGAATAAACGATGCCATTTATTTAACAAAAAGGTTTCTTGCGTTCTAAATGAGGCGTCCGGACGTTCATTGTCTAGTACGGCATCGTGGGGTTGGATGTAAAACAGTGTCGTTGGCATGTTCAAATAATTGATTGAATTTAATTCGAAACGTGTCCGGACGCCATTAAAATCTTGGCAGTAAATTTTGGATAATAGTCTGGACGGCCATGAAATTCTTGGCGGTAAATTTTCACACCAAATTTTCAAGCAAACCCGTCCGGACATAACTTATTACCGTCCGGACATAGTTTCCAAGAGTTAAAAGGCCGAAACCCAGAAACTATACGTTTATTTCGCAACTCTCCCAAAAAATGATAAAAACTCTCTCCAATTCATCTTTGCTCGGATTTCTCTTGAAGAATCATTTGAATCATTGAGGAGGAGGGTCAGGCATAGATTTCTTAAACTTTGGGTGGATTGGGGCAAATATTTGGGATTTGGAAACTTTGAGAGGTACGGTGTTTTACCCTTTTTTTAGGTTTTGAGCAAAAATACGTTATTTTGCTTGATTGTTTAAAAAAGCAATCTCATTATCTTAGGGGTCAATTGTGATATGTTAATAGAAATTATCACAATTTGTAGAAACCTATAACTTCAGAATACAGAATATAAGGTGTGAGTCCGAAAATCAACCCAAGAGGGAGGGGGGATGAATTGGGTTTGTAAAAAATTATCCCCCTTTTTGGTGAAAAACTCAAATATGAAAAATATCCCTTTGGTTTCGTTAATGAAACGCAGATCTAAATAAGTTTAATGCCAAGCCCAAAGATAAACAATAAATAGTAAAAGCAATAATGTCCAAATAGCAATAAATGAAAGCAATAATTACGAGAGTAGGGAAAAGAGATAACATAGCTATTTTTAGGTAGTTCGGCCAAGACTTGCATACATCCACCCCCAAAGCTATTGCGTTCCTTGAGCTTATCCACTATAATCTAATAGTATCTACAACTTAGCTTCCGGGTGCTAAGTAACCGTTACAAGAGTTTTCCCAAGCTTACTCACTCTTCAACTCGTTACAAATCACAAAGCCTATGAGATTTCTTCTATTCTCACAGGTAAGCCCAAGTGTATCACAAAGTTTAATGATAAGAATAAATAAACAATAGCCCTCAATGCCAAATCAGCAAAACTAAGCTCAATAAATGGCTAAATGAATCCATGACTTTTTTTATTTGTCACACAAAATGAAAACTGTCCGAATATTATATGTTGGCATCTAGATACTATTTCTTGAGGAACCTCACAAATTGTCACCCAAAAACAAGGGTGACATGCTTCTCCTATCAAACTTGATTTTGACACCAACAACTTTTGCTGACAAAATTTTGACTTTGGGTGACAAAAACGTTTGACACCCAAAATCCATTTTGTTGTAGCGTAATAAAACATTAATTGAGACAAAGGAAATCTAAAAGACTCTAAGGGAAATGAAAATGCATATTGAAAATCCAAAGAGCTGCTAGATAAAACTTGTAAAATTGTCCAAAATTTGCCTGATGTCATAACTAGCTACCAATCTAACCTCGGAGTAATTTAATTGTAACTTCGTTCGTCTAGGAAACTTCAAATCCTACTCTGTTTGATGTGTTAAAAACTAGATTCGTAGAGCTTTCCAGGTCACTATAATTCGAGCATAAATTCTTTGTAAACAAATCTTAGTATAAATTTCAATCTAGCATTTTGGCTCTGACCACACTTTTGTCACCCTTAAATGAAATAGAATTTTATTGATTCACGGGTTATATCTGTAACACATAACCTTTACATACCATCAGGAAATAAACATTTCTATATTTGCAATAAATAAATAGGACTTATAAAATTGTTGCCCTATAATAATAATAATAAAAAAAAGATCTATAAATTTTTTTATAGATCTTTTTATTTTGGGTAAGTGAGTAAGTAAAATAAATGCAGAAAGAGGAAACAAGGGGGAAGGGGGCCCCCAGCCAGTTCACCATAGAGGTGTTACAAGAGGAAAAAACTAAACAAGACAACACAAGCAAAGAAAGACTATCTCCTGAGCTTCAAAACGGAATCAGAGAGGCACCAATTGGCAATAAGCGTACGATTTTCCAACGTGGGAGAGAAGCCCTTGAGGAGATTCAATTTTCCCTTAACCAGCCCATCAACCTCGAGGAGAACATGAACAAGCCTTCTAGATTTGCCAGTGTGCAGTCTAAAATTCCTCTCCTTCTATAAAATTGGGCATTACAAATATTATCATTTACATTTGCATTATTTTCCACAAAGAGATAGATAGAGAGAGACTTAAACGAAAAAGTTGGATAGAGAGAGAATAGTACAGAATTCTTTACGAGTTATAAATCTGAAATTCATTGCTTCCCCATATTATATGCGCGCAGTATCGAAGTGCTTTTTGAGATATTTGTCGAAACAACGTACGGCGCATCTGAATATTAGAAAGCTTCGTTTTTGTAAGCAGCCAGTGAGGCATTTTTCAATGAACAAAGGCATAGGTTCACCGTTGGCTTTCGCAAGGCTTGTGCATCGTTCAAACTCTAAGAAAATACAAACTAGGTGCCAAGGGTCCCTAGTCTTTTTCTCCAAATTTCACGATGTTTCGCACCTGTTATGAAACAAACAGCGAAATTTTACTTAGCTGTGTCGAGCTTAGAGAAACGAGCATCTTTGACGGCCGGAAGTGAAGAACGACCAAAAGATGTAGGTGCAATGGCATTAGCATCAACCTCCGCGAGAACAATGACAAGCAGTAGAACATCACAGCCACCATGAGTGCAGCTCTAATGTTTTTTTCAACCATGGGTCTTTATGCGGCCAGTACTTTAGAAACGTTAATCCCTTTTGTGAAAATTAATGTCAGAATGTAATGAAAATCTAAACCCTTCTTTCATTCTTATAAGAAATTAAGGATGAGGAATACTTGAATAATGTCTTTTGGCTAGTGTCATGAGGCTTAAAAGAATTCGATGTTAACAAGTTGTACTATTAGAGACGTTTTAGAAAAATTACTTCTATAAATATGCAACAATTTAATGGAACTTTAGGCAGCACCACGAAAAGGCATATATAGTACGTTGAAAATAGAATAACCCAACTTGATTGCATAATATATTCAGGTGTGAATACGAAGAAGATTTCCTAATTTAACTTTATCATGAGTTATTTAAACTCATTTTATAATTAATTATTATTTAAGCTTGGTTCTTTAATAAAGAAACAAAAAGCAAGTATAGTTTCCACGATTCTAGTTTATTGTTGGACCTTTGAGCCACCATATGTGCAGAAATCACCACTAAAGCTTTTGTGTTTTGGAAAAGAAAGTAAAAAAAAAAAAGAAGAAGAAGAAGAAGAGCTTTTTCGGCAATAGAAAGCTAACATTGTAAAATTGTAGGGGCACGGCATAGAGCCAGCTTATTCCATAAGATATGAAAGCATGAATAGAAATATTAAAGTTATTGATTCGATCCAAAAGCGAGACAAAATGCTATGTGCTATAACCAGCTTATTTTATAGAAAGCTTTTATCTCAATGAAAATCTTGTTTAAAGAGGGTAACGTAATTGGTAGACCAGTGGTAGGTAACTGCAAATTGAGGGAGTTTTTGAAAGGTAGACCAGAGGGTAACTCAATCACTAGGATTTCATGAGCCTCTAGAAAAGTTTATCGCGTCGTTATAAGTACGTAAGAAGTATTTTGTTAAAACAAGAGAAAAATTATTTTGCCTTCCCAAACAAGAGAAAAAGTAGGTTATGTTCTCCAGTAAATTAAATTTCATTATTAGAGTTGTATACATTTTTCTAAGGTTAAATTAATTAGTAATTGCTTAACTAGATTAGGATTTTTATTATTCCTTTTACTTGTATAACATATATTTGTGAATTTATAAAAACTAATTAACCAAACCAACAATATTATTTTATCACAAAATAGATTAGTTCTTCGTTTGTTCATATACACGTTGAGACACACAAAATTCATATTGAAAATTACATCACAAGTAATTAAGTTACACTAGTACCATGAGGAAGATGATTCACTATCACTCAGTCACGTGGCCCCAAGTCACTCGGGAATGCGTTGCCTTTACAAAAGACCTGTTCGGCATGATGTACATGGACCTTTTAGGTACAAGTGGCGTAGACAGTTCCATGTGGATTTTAAATTAACAGGTACTAGCTAGTCTTACGTAGCAGTTTGAGTGACTTGGGTTAGATGTCTATTTGCGATTGGTGGTGATGTGTCCTTGTTAACCACGTGGGATTTATTTCATTAATAGGACAACCAAGTTGAAGGAATGGTCATTCTTGTACATGAAGGATTTCCTAGGGACTAGTGTAGGGCGAAATAAACCCTAACGACCAGTTTAGAATCCGATCACATTAGATGATGTGCGTTTTATAAAAACTTGTAGGATTGGTAGAATTTTTTTATAGAATTGTAAATATTTCTGTAGTTTGAAGTTTTATAGGTTTTTGTGTAAAATTTATTGAAATATTTTATAGATATTTGATTTTTATTGGAGTTCGTAAAAAGATGTTGAGAGAGATGATTTGTTGTAATTTTGAAATAAGAAAGTATTGGAGTTTGGTGAAAAAGTATGGATAGAGAATATTTGTTGAATTTTTTTTTTTTTAAAAGGTACATATTGGAGTTTGTGTGAAAATCTCTAGGAGTTTGGGTACAAAAATGTTAAGCCTAAGACAAATAATGAAAATGAAGTTATACGAGCTTGAGTTGTCAATAAATTGCTTGGTTTATTTGGAACATTATATGAGGCAATTTTCACTTTGTAGATTAAATCACTAAGTTCGTCATGTTGAGTATTCCAATTAGTAAATTCAGGTTAATATGTACCCTATGTTAGGAATTGACTATTAGATCATGCCACATGTTCTTCCGTTTCAACCATCAAATCTCAACTAAAGTCACATTTTGGAATACTTTTGTATTAGGAAAAATATCATTTTGCATCTCCGAACTATAAGGTCAATGTCACTTAGGGATCTAAAATACCAAGTTCGTCAGGTGTGACATTCAAACTATTGAAACGGATAAATGTGCGCCCTCCGATGGATCCTACAACAAAAATGTGCACATATGGGTCTTGGGACATGATTTTCACATCAAATTCTTTCAAAAGTCTCACATTGATGAATTTTAGTAGTTCAATGGCTCAATATAGTAAACTTGATAGTTTGGACTGCCTAAATGACATTGGTCCCATACTTCGGAGACAAAAACTAATTTTTTCCCTTTGCATTTTGAAAGGTTAATGAAGTCAACTTTATTGTTTAAACCGTAAAGAGACATTAGTTTCTTAATTTGTATCGTGAAAAATGACGATCCCCTACGTACAGAAAGCTCATCTTATAAGCTTCAGAAGGTCAATTAGGGCTCCTACAAACACGTGAACACGTGAAGATCAGCTCATTCGATTTCCAAGATTTACTATATTGACGACGAAAGCAACGTTGAAAGGTTAACTTTATTCGATTGTCAAGTACAATTCATACATCTTCAGAATGGCCTGTTCGAGTTTTGAGATGAGAATTTCTAATTTATTTTATTATTTTATATTAGGAGTAAGCCATCACTTGGTAACTTCTTTGAAGTGTCTTCATTTGAAGTTGGCATAAAATTTCTAGTTAAAAATTGAAATTTTATGTGCAGGTCATAAACAAAAGTTATTTTTAAAGTATTTGTGACAAAGATTCTCAATTTAAAGTTCTTGGTACATATCAAAATGAAACAGTATGGACTCAATCAAACTAAGATTGTCTGTCTTGTTTGGGTACAGTGATCTGGAATATGTTCTGATTAATTGTTTCGCCTCCCATCCATACGATAATATAGGCCCCAAAAAATTGTTTGTAACCTAGTTTTTGCTTTACGTGATATCAAGGAAACTAGAGTACTTTTATCCTCAAAATATGGGGGTAGTGTCAAAAAGGCTCAAACTATTAATTTCGTCACATTGCCCCTTCTTACTATCAAAATTCATCAATTTTTGCCCTTTAACTAAATCATATGGTTGCAATGAGTGAAGAATAAACTACGTGGCATAATCTTGAAGGCTCGATCCCATTAAAGTATGTATATTAATGAATTTTGATAGTTTGAGAGCGCAATGTAACGAAATTGATAGTTTAAACCCTTAAATACTGAGGAAAGAGCGGGATGGTCAGGACAAATAAAAACCTTGGGAATAAGATGACAAACCAAGAATAATAGAAAAGCTCAGGACAATAGTGAGACTGGTTGGGAAAGTGTTTGGATCACTCAAGATGTTTGTGGGAAGTTCGGAAATCACACTTTAGCTCACACTCAGATAAATAAGCTCACCACCTAAATAGAAACACAAATGGATATAGAAATTACCACCCAACTAATCCAACATAGGATACAGAGTATGAACTCGCCACCTATAAGAATCCACCGAAGGATAAAAGTTAAACTTTCCACCTATCAGAATCAAACGAAGGATAAGAGTTTAGAGAAGAAATCTTTCTTCAAAGAAGCCTACGGCTTAAGTTGTATAAACACTCAAATCTGTATTTTTCCATAGCTAGAGAAGGTTTAAATAGTAGAGCTTGAAATAACCCCTCAAGCTTGAGTAGATGAATTACAACTACTAAAACATTAATTGAGACTTAGGAAACATAAAAGACTCTTAGAGAAATGAAAATACATATTGAAAATCCAAAGAGCTGCCAGGTAAAAGTAGTAAAATTGTCCAAAATTTGCTACACCTCGTAATTAGTTGCCAGTCTGACCTCCTAGGAGTAATTTAATCATAACTTCGTCGAAAAAACTTCTAATCATAGTCCGTTTGATTGTAACTAAACTCGTAGAACTTTCGAACAAGCTATAATTCAAGCATAAATTCTTCGTAAAAAAATCTTATTTTTTATTTCAATTTAGCATTTTGATTCTAGCCACACTTCACTACAACAGTTTTCACTTTCAGTGGCGAAATTTTTTGTCGCTGAAAATAGGATTTTCATCGCTGAAGGCCCATCGTTGAAAGTCATCAGCGACGGAATTTCACGGCGACGCAAATGAGTGATCTTCAGCGGCAAAAATTAGTTCGTCGCTGAAAATGTGACTTTTAGCGGCTAACTTTTTCACTGCTGAAGGATGATATTTGCGTCGCTGAAGGATACTTTTCATCGCTGAAAGTTACCCTGCCAAACCACAAAGTTGCACTTTTAGCGATGAAATGGTCATCGCTAATACGCATTCGAACCACATGTCGCGTTCAAACGATAGTATTTGTGACGAACGATCTCGTCACAATTACCTTTAACATATTCAACGACGAATTTGTAATTCGTCACAAATAATTCCATTCGAATAGTTAATATCGTGCGAACGAGAATTAGTGACCATATTGGCAATGAAAGTATTTTGTAGCTGAAAATTATTTGTAGTTCGAATAAGAGTTGTTGTTCGAACAGAGATGCGGTTCGAACAATGTTGATTGTTCGAACTGGATTTCGTCTATTTCGTTTCTAAATTAGCAACGAAATAAGTTCGTCGCGGAAAGTAATCTATGTTCAAATGGGTGAATTTGGTTCGAATGAGTTACCCGTTCGATATGCAATTCGAACGTGTTATCTTTTTGCAGAACCTCCAAATTAAACCTGATATTCTCAAATTACAAATACCAAAACTACAATTCCATAAATCTCTCAACCAATACAAAC
>CM025852.1:9614878-9836920 GCA_003952965.2 Morella rubra
TCCTTAACGATCCCACGTCATATCACAGCTAGGGTTCAAAAAAGACTATAAGATATCTTTTTCTAGATAGTTGGTCATTATGACTTTGAAAAATCTTGTGACGGCTGTGAGGCGTGGAAAAGAAGGAGGCAAAACAATTGGACTGCTAAAAGTTGTTAGATCTAACAAATTTCAGGTGGTGAGCTAAACAAGATCTGAAGAATTCGAAGACAGTTCAGAAGACAAGATTTCCTTAAAGATCGAAAAAAATTTGTAAGAATTATTCTGCAGAAAAACTTTCAGTTACGGTAAGAAAAGGGATAGTGCGATGACTACGAAGAAGAAGAAGAAGAATGTTGGGATTCAGGGACCACATGCGAAGTAAAAGGAAATTTAAGGGCATTTTTGTTGTTCAATGGGCTAGGCTTTCAAAACGTGTGTTGTTTACAAATTAAGGGCAAAAACGTAACTTAATACTAAAGGAGGTCACGTGTTGACGCATACCATTTCATTTAACATCCAATTTGTCTTTGAGGTGCAAAGTGTCTGAGCATAAAAGTTAATGGGCTTAATGTCAAAATTGAAAGAATGGGGTGCTATGTGTAAATACCAACAAATATGTGCAAAGTGTATTTAACCCATAATTGTTTTGAATATTGTGATTAATTATTTAATTGTACACTTTGTTAATAATTTTTTTTTAATAATTTTTTGCAATTTTTTATTTTTTTTATAAAAAATTAAAAAAAAAATCCGTTCCAACTTTAGTTTTAGAGTTCGAAATACAATGTGCCTCCCCTACATTCGAATCCTATTCAAACGTTTCTCGTTTTCGTTCATAACATGTTTGAACAGCTACTTTATTATTCTTGAATCTGTATATCGGACGGATTTAACGATATCTGTTGGAACGTCATAAAAATGTTCAAACATTTTTTCCTTTTACATCCGAAACCGTCCTAATGTTTATCACATGAAATGTTGTAACTCATTAAGAATGGTTACAAACGTTCCATTTTACATCATTGGAACGGTATCCGAAATACCGAACGTAAAAATTTTTATAGTGGTTCGAACGTTAATTTGCCTTATTGAACGAATTTATATTTTCCGTCGAAAGATGTTTGAACATAATTTTCAATTGTCCGTTCGAAACGGCTCGAACGATAATTTAATTTTGGTATGGAAGCCTTTCCATCCCGGAAAGGTACTTTTGGGACGAAACAAAATTTTCATCCCAAAAAACCTTTTGTAACGGGTTTGTCAGGATAGTGTGGGCAATAGACGGATTCCGTCCTAAAAACATTTTTGGGACGGCAAAATCCATCCCAAAACCAATTTTTTTGTAGTGGTTTTGGGGCTAGTACTTGTAAGTCCACCCAAGAAAATTGACCTTCTTCAATAGGTCAAGGGTTTAACTAGAGAGGAAGACTTCCTAGTTAGTACTTAGGGTCTGTTTGTTTGACTGCAAAATGAAATTTGTAAAATCTTTTACTTGCTTTCTGGTATTTGAGATGCAATTGAAAATAGGGTCAATTGAAAATGTTTTCGGAAACTAAACTTTTTTTTTTCTCCCCGACATTTCCAGCTCTCACTCCCCCGACGTTTCCAGTTTTCACTCCTCGACATTTTCTTATAGCGCAGTCTCCGTCTCTGCTTCTCTTTCTCTCACCCACTCAAGCTCATCAACCTCTCTCGCCAAATCAAGAAAAATGAAAGCCCTAGATTCGGAGTTGCATTTTAGATTTATACACTCTATGCGATTCATTGTAAGAACTGTAATTTTTTTCTTCTCTAGATTCGAAGTTTTTACTTTTCTCTATTTTTCTGTGATTTGTGCGACTTTTCTTGATTTGATTATGTATGAGCTAGATTGATTGCAGAGAGGAGGATTGTGTTCTTTTAGGGTTTTGATTAAAGTAAAAACCAGTCTGTAATGTTTTCATAGGTGGAAACCAAGGGTGTGTTTGATTGTTAAAATTTTAGATGGTTAAAATTTTAAGGTATTGGATTTGGTGAAAAAGTGAGAGATTCTTTTTTATTTGCTGGGGAGAGAGAGATTATATTATAATTTTTTATTGTGTTAAAATTTAGGAAGTGTAAAATTTTACACTTCAAAGGCACCAAAAGTGGATTTTCTCGTTGCAAGTTTTGTTTTAATATTCTGCTATTAATGAACTTTTCGTGTGTTGGACGCTAATTCGTATTGGTCATTCCTAACACAAGTAAATGTGGTATTAACATGTTGTCTTGTTCACAATTTTATATTGGGAACTGATCCTGTGATAGCATAAGCAATGTGGCAAGATTATTCGACTAGGAGAAATCTATAGTTGGTTATGATTTAGGTTATGTAATGTCTTTCATTCAAGTTTATACGTCATTGATAAGTTGGTTATATAACTTACATTAGTCATTTTGAAGATATTTATGTTTTTACAATATTGTTTGGATTATGATTTAGGTTATGTGATGTCTTTTGTTTGGTGTTGCAAATTGCCAAATCTATTTCAATTTGTTTTTCTCTTTTCTAATTATTACCTCTATTATTCTGCATGATCAGTTTCCTAGGATGTCTATGTTTGATTTCATATGAATGGTGAACACTTGGCACTTAGATTTTGATTTATATTTATTGGATGCTAATAGAACATGTGTTATCATGATATTTGATGTCATTTCTTTGTTGTCATTATAGATATGGGAAAGGGTAAGAATTTTATGTGGTCAAAGCTTATGTCACACAATTTGTTTGAGATATTAGCTAATGAAGCTAAGAAAGGCAATAAGCCTTCCTCATTTGTACGTATTGCAAAGGAAATTCCAGAGAAATTTGTAGTTGATTGCCATCCTAAGCATGTTGATAACCATCTTCGAACCATAAAGACCACTTGGAACATAATTGTCAGAGTTCATGATAATAAAAGCGGTTGTGGGTGGGATGACAATTTGAAGATGATTACGTGTTCAAAAGAGACTTATGACCAAGAAATACAGGTATATATACGAGAAACTGAGAAACTTCTTGTGGCCGTGGAAATTCCTCGTTGACTTGGTCGACTGTTCTTTGAAAATTGAATTTGTCCCACCATTTGACTTGGAAACAGCGAGCACAAATATTCAGTGACTTGATAATCCCATTTAGGATCCATGAGATTTTGTATTTACTGGTGAACAGGCAGAGTGTAGGAAACTGGCTGTCATGGTTGATAATATTTCCTTGGGTCGCAAAACGAGCAAGGACTTCCTTAAGCTGGAGGGGTAAGATATTTGAAACAGATCCATACATATGCCACCAACGAATAAACCAAGTGGGAAGTTGGCTTTTAAATTTGTTATCAAAATTGATGAACCAAGAATGAGAAAAGGTCTCATTCTGGAACAGAAGAACTTTGACCATGCTTCAACATAGTTGTATAATTGAAGCCAATGGGTTGACCTGGCAATTCCTTGATGATGGAGGGATGGGATCCCCAAGATTGGCAGGTAATGAACTTGACAATAAAAAACTTATGGAAGACAACCTTTTGCTGAGTGGATCAAACTTATCAATGATGGGTTCAATCCGAACTGACTCAGTATGCAAGAGGATGACTTTGTAGAATCCGATTGACTTATTGGGGTGTTCCGGGACAAAATGCCATTTGGGTGGCAAATAGGCACGAGCAATTTTCCATGAGAACCTTGAGGAGGGCCTCTTGGTCCTTTTGACTTGGGGCAACTTCAGAAACGAGCAATGTTGATGGCAATGCTCAATATGAAAAATATTCTGAAGGTTGGGTTTGACATAAAATTTCGAAGTATTTTTGGAACATATGCATTTTACTTTGTAGTCGTTTATCCGGCAACTGGGCCCTGTAGTCTTAACGGAGACTGGGCCAGTAGTCTTAACGGAGACTGGGCCGGAGACATGTCTCAATGATTGCATAAGGATCAGGGGATTGACTTGGTGGCAGGGAAGCCAAAGCTGAATATGTAGGTTTACCATACTGACTGTAAGACACAGGGCAGACGAGGAAGGCCGTATGGAAGACGGTCTGACTCGGGGTTGACTTGGATTCCTAAACTGAAAATGATTACTTGATGAAGATTGACCTAAACCTTCATTAGAAAGAACAAATGACCAGGAATTAACTTGGGCATTTCTGGTAGTTTAAGTGACTTGGCAGGTTCTTTTCCTTTAGGAGCCATGGTGAGAATCCTGCAAGAATTCACGGGTAAGGAAGTCAGGAATACTATTTTGGCTTCCTTTGATGTATGCAATGTCAAAATAAAAAATACTTAAAAGTGCTTGCCAAAAAAAAATGCTGAATTCCAATATTTTGAACATCTTTTTCCAAAACAAATTTTGTGCTTTTGCAATCAACTCTTACTAAAAATTTTTGATTTAACAAATCAGATTGAAATTTACTTATACATAGTACAATTGACAAATTTCTTTTTTAATCGTACTATAATTCTGCTGAGCGGAATTCCAATTTCCAGAATGGAAACGGACAATTTGTTCAGGAGAATCTGGGTTACTTGTTGTTTGAGAATGCCACCGTAACCAATTTCAGAGGCATCAGTTTCGACTATTTTGAAAGAATCCGGGGAAGGAATGCCAAGACAGGGAAGTGTCTTAACATGTGACTTGATGAGCTGGACAATTAAGGTGTGCTCTTTTGTCCATGGAGGAGGATTCTTTTGAAGTCTATCAAACAATGGTTTGCATTGATGTCGAAGATTTTGATAAAAATCAGCAATATAATTCAAGGATCCTAAGAACCTCTGGAGCTGGGTTTTATCTGTGATGACATCAGGGAACTTATCAGCAAATTGAATGGCTCTATCAATTGGCTGGATTTGACTTTGGTAAATGTTGAAACCTAAAAATCTGACTTTGGTTTGGAACAGCTTGATCTTGGGAGCTGAGACCACTAAACCATTTGAATGTACTATCTGGAGAAACTTATGAAGATGTTTCCAATGTTCTCCTATTGACTTTGAGAAGACTAGGACATCATCGATATAAACTATGGTGAAATGACTATATGGATTGAAAATATCATTCATGATATTTTGGAATTCACTTGGTGCATTCTTTAAACCAAAGGGCATTACATTCCATTCGTAATGACCAAAGGGAGTGGTGAATGCGGTTTTGTACCTGTCTGATTCATGTAGTTGAATTTGATAGAATCCACTTTTCATATCAAATTTACTAAATACAGTAGCATCAGAGAGGCGGCTGATGAGATCTCTTTTATCAGGGATGGGGTACCTGATCCATTGAATTACCTTGTTCAATGGTTTGTAATTGATAACCATGCAAGGGGTTCTTCGCTCAATTTCAACATTTTCATTGACGTAAAAGGCTGCACAAGACCAAGGAGATTTACTTGGACGAATAAGACCTTTACTCAAGAGTTCATGGATTTCTTTCTTGCAGAATTCCTGTAACAACTGAGTTCATCTGAATGGGACGAGCTTTTGTGGGAATATTTTTCTCACTAAACTCGGGAATATAGGAAGTTTGACTATGTGTTGCTTTCGATGCCAGAAAGCATTGGGGACATCTGAACAAACTTGTTGTTCGAATTTACTTTGGAATGACTTGATCTGCGTTTGTAGATGTTGACTTAAGAGTTGTTCCTCAACTCTTTTGTACTTAATTTCTTCTTCAAGAAATCAAGATGTTGGGTTTTGCTAACAATGAAATTTAAAGTTTTACTTATGGAGGTTTCTTGTAACAAGGCAAGTTCTCTAGGCTGTGGAGGACTAACGAACTCAAAGGTGACCTGCTGAAGTCAATAGAAGAACATTGGAAACATCTTCATAAGTTTCTCCAGATAGTACATTCAAATGGTTTAGTGGTCTCAGCTCCCAATATTAAGCTGTTCCAAATCAAAGTCAGATTTTTAGGCTTCAACATTTACCAAAGTCAAATCCAGCCAATTGATAGGGCCATTCAATTTGCTGATAAGTTCCCCGATGTCATCACTGATAAAACCCAGCTTCAGAGATTCTTAGGCTCCCTGAATTATATTGCTGACTTTTATCAGAATCTTCGACATCAATGCAAACCGAATCTCTTAATTCTAAAATGGTAAAAAGCTTGACCTTTTCACTTTCTAGGATGTCTAAGGAATTAATTTTTTCCTTAACATGACATTCAGAACTATAATGACCAAATTTTTTACATTTATAATACTGAATTTTACTTTTGTTTTTAGGAGACTTTGGTTTAGACTGTTTCCTAAAACTTTGCTTATGAAATTTGGGTTTACTATCTTCAAGAGGTGGAGTGTATTTCCTAGAAGTTTTCTTGTAGTACTTCCTGGACTTTTTGAAGGAGTACCTTTCCTGCTGGTGTTTTCTATGGGATGGTGCTATGGGCGGCAGACCATACTGTTCACAGAAATTACCCATTTCATACTTAGCTTTCTTTCTATCTTTGCTAAGTTGATTACTAATTTGCATGCTAATACACATCTTATATATATATTATTTATGTTTACAACACCTTCATTGACCTTATCAATGATATATATATATATATATATATATCATTTATGTTTACAGGCATTTCCAGATCACAAGCCATTTCTCAACAAAAAAATTAAAATGTACGATGAGATGGCGATTGTGGTAGGAAAAGATATGGCAAGTGGTTCATTTTCAAAACCTTTTGCCATGGGTGAGGAGGAGCAAAATTCAGCAAGGGAAGAACCAGCTGAACTTGGAGATGGAGGATGATGATGTTTCTAATGGAAGACAAGTTTCATATAGTTCAATATCGTCAAAATCAAGATCACACAAGAAAAGAGATAAAGTTGCTGCTGGTTTGGAGAGTAATTTTGCTATGATTGCTCAAGACATGCATAACATTGCAGATGCAATTAATGAAATAAATGTATACTCTTTTGTTGATGAACTTTATGAAGGAGTGATGAAGATGGAAGGTTTTGATGAAGTTCAACTTGCATCAGCGTTTGATTATTTAATAGTCAATGAGACGGTTGCAAGGGCATTCAACAAAAAAGGTATTAACCTTAGAAGGCTGTGGTTGGAGAAATTTTTCAACCAACATATTTAGATTGAGATATGTTGGAGTCATTTGATCGATACTCTTTAGTTAGCATTTGGTCTCGCATTTTAGACAATGTGTAAGATTGACTTCATTTGGTCTATGTCTATTTTTGTTTGGACAATTAGCTTACATTGAATATGGTTGTGTCATTTTCATGAACAATTATAAAGCTTTGATTAAAGAAATTTTTAAATTTGAAGTAGGGTTGTTCAAAAAACACGAGACCTGATGGCCTGACCCGGAACCGACCTGGTCAGGTTGGCTTAGGTCAGGTCGGGTTTTATTTGCTCATTCTCAATCTTTTTTAGGTCAGGTTCAAGTTGTGAAGTGCATTCCAAAAAAAATAAACACTGAAAATACATAAATCATTAAGCGTGTCAAACATCAAAAAATATTTTAAAAGAACAACCAAACGTTGAAAATGAAAATTTTTTCTTGAAAAAGTTTCAATGAAAAACTTTTTACGTAAAACAATAGTATTACAACCAAATAAACGGACCCTAAAATCTATTTTTTAATCTAAAACTTCCCGAAAAAAGGAGAAGAGTTACACTTGGAGAAAAATAGAGAGATAGAAACAACAGTTATATTTGATGTTCGTATCACAGGAAAAGCATATGCGTACAGGTAAAACAAATTCCTTTGCACTCTTGAATACTTAATCTGAGCTTTTGTTTTCTAACGGCCTGCACGACCACTTGCAAATTGTCATCGGAGTTTCTCTGCCTCTGTTTTGTTTTCTTTCATGTGTGTTTCCTATATCTATCTAGAGACAAGGTCAAATTGTCCTTGTCAAAAAAAGTGGTCGATATTAATTCTCTCATTATTTGTCCACCGAACAAATTTTTTTATTTATTTTTAAATTTTTTTATCAGTTCCCCATGTTGATGCCTTCCATAGGGACAAAAGTGTGATATGGTATCACAATTTTGTTTTGGTACAACATATCTTATTTGAGAGGTTCTTTCCTAAAAATGGCAAGATCCTCTAGCTAGCAATGGCGGAACCAGTAATGAATCTGAAGGGGGGCCAACTCCTAAGGAAAAATGACAAAAAAAATTTTACTACGTAATGCAAAAACATTAAAAATATTCGTCTTAGAAGTAATAGCCAAATTAGGAGTATTAGAAGACCTTGCTGATTTTTTTTTTTATCAAAAATTTATCCATTATCTAAACAAAACAAAACAAAATTTATCATTATAATTTCACAAGTCACAACCTAAGGTCCTAATCATAATTTCACAATTCAATATAATGCACATATGTGATGTATCTACTTGTATTGATTGTACTGTTCACCTGTAACCCATCAACAGCATATCAGCAATATACTTGATAAATTACAAGTTACGTATTCCAAATTCAAATCATAAAATTCATTTGGTATTACAACTAGCTATTTTAATGGGATACAGGAAGCTAACAAACTTCGAAAATGCCTAGAATTCGCCTCTCATGATGGCTATATGTGAACAGGAAACTCTTCACCAAAAAATGACCAAGCATCTGAAATACAGGGTGCATCACAACAATGCTATCATCAGTTTAACAAGAGTATTGAGATTTATACATTTACTAAATCGATTCAATACCTAAAACCCTCCAGAAAAAGGAAATGAAAAGACAGAGCCACAAACATATAACTAAATTCTCACAATCCGAGATATTAGGAAAGAAGATTGTAACAAAGATTTGCTATACACATATTTCTATTTAAAGGGGACAGATTAGCAAACAGAGGAGACAAAGCCTGAAGTCTCTCCTATCATTCTATAAGGTGAAGATACTAATTACCCCATATACCACAAATGCTCATCTATTGAGAAGGTCTTCCCTCATACTTTCGAGAGACGATCAGGACTCTGGTAATGATTACATAAAACCAACTGTATCTGGATACACTACACCAGTGTATTTATTGCTTACAAACTAATTCAACGATTACATAAACCTTATTTGTAAAAGATAACTCGTACCTACTCGAAACCTAAGGAAAGTATTCAAACAACAAGAAAACAAATAAAAAATAAAAATTCAAACATCCATAGACTCAGAAAGAACCTTATTCTTCATGATTGGGCGGGCTCTACACAAAGCCTCTAGTGGCACCGCTTTGGGCATGGTAACACCATTACCCTCTGTCATGTCAACTTCTGCCTCATTAACCCTTTTCCAATCAAAGCATTGAATTAAACAGCCTAATGCCAAACTTATCGTACGTTGAACGAGGCCTTGCCCAGGACAAGCCCTCCTTCCCATCCCAAATGGTATCAACTTACCATGTGCATCATGACCTTCTCTGTTTTCAAACCTCTCAGGTTTAAAGCTCGTTGCATCATCCCATAACTTGGGGTCTCTATGTATAGCCCATGCATTCACTAATAAGATTGTTTTACTTGGAATATCATATCCTGCAATGGTACAGTCATTTGAGGCCATGTGTGGGACTAGCAATGGAGTTGGGAGATACAAACGAAGGGTCTCTGTGATTATATTTTGAAGGTAGTGTAATTTGGAGACATCCGGTTCGTCCATCAGTTTCTCCTGCCCAATTTCACTATCCAATTGAGCTCTAGCCTTCTTCAATGTATCAAGATTGTTAATCAAACTAGACATTGCCCATTCCAATGTTACTGCTGATGTATCAGTCCCACCAAGTATCAAAACCTACACAATTGCATTCACATGATTACGGGTACGTATTAAGACCTCGTATATTTTTATTTAAATTAGATGCAAGCAATAAGGTACTGTGCTCATCTATTCTGTTATAATAAAATCCTAGCACCCGTGAAGCCATATATGATTCGTACAAGCAATTCCCATGTTGTGCATCGTCTACTTTGTCATCTTTATTCATTTTGGACAGATCCTACTTTAATTTCCACTTAATTATGACAAAGAAAAATTCGTACCATAATAATCCCTTTGATAATCTCATCAGTATAATATTCCGGTTGTGATGTTTGTACAGAAAGCAGACGGTCAATTATAGTGTTCCCCTCCACCTTTTGACTCCTCTTCTCTTCAATGAGACTTTGCAAGAATGCATCCGCCTTCTTGCCGAGTCTTGTAATCCTTTTTTCTAAACCCCCGTAGTCAATCCACCGCAACAGGGGCACGGATTCTCCTGGATTTGACGCCCCTGCATTCGCGAAGACTTCATTCATTATCTCCCTAAACTGTTTCGCTTCTTCCTCATCCTTTACGTCCTCTCCATAGCCGTAGTAACGCTTTCCTGCCACCATTCTCATTATGCTGTTAAAAGTGAGCTCTAACAACATTGATTTTAGCTCCACTTTGGCAAAATCCTCGCAAGAGTTTTGTGACAGTTTACGTAGCAGGCGCTTGATTTCGTCTCTTCGAATGCCCAGGAACATGTTGAGGTGATTAGTTGAGAAGATCTCAAGGGCAGTAATACGACGAAGGTTGCGCCAATGGTCACCGTATGGTAAAGCTCCCACAGTGGTGTGGTTGTAGGCGAGGTGCTTGCCAACTAGTGAGGGAGGGCGGTTGGCTAGGACAATGTCATTCTTGGTGAAGCATTCCTGGACAACAGATGGAGACGACACAATCACAATGAGACGAGAACCAAATCGAAGAGAGAAAATTTGGCCGTATTTTTGTGAAAGGCGATGAAAAGTACGGTGAAGTGGCTTTTTAACAAGATGGAGATTGCCTAAAATTGGAAGAGAAGGTGACCTGGGAGGGAGGTGTTTCGGTGGTCTTCTTGATTGAATCGAGAGCTTGAAAGCAACGAGGAGTACAATAAGAGAGAGAGACGAGTACAGCAACATGTCTTCCATGTTTGTTTGTCTTCGATGTGTTGATGATGATGATAATATTTGATGGATTTCAAGATCTTGGTGCATGTCAGCTTCCTTAAATTTATAGGGCCTGTATATCGGTTAGGGATATTCTGTAATTTCTTACTCAAATTGTACAATATAATTTAAAGAGAGACAGACACATAAAATAGTCTTCATTGTATGACTCACGATGTCCTAAACTTTATATAGATAATATTAAATGATGTGGAGATCACCTCATATATCTGTCTTTCTTCAAATTACGTATAATTCAAGTGAAAAATTATAAACATCAAGCGTGAAAACGGATATTAACTGCGAAATCGGGAACTCCTCGTATTTTTCCTCTTTCTTTGCGGTTCAGTTTATCTGGGCTTTCAACATTTATGACTAAATTACTTTTCTGAAAATTTTACCCTTTTTTCCCCCCTTTCTGTTCCCTTAAGGAACATCCCCGTCGCATATCCTTTATGAGAGCCGAGTGCCTTTCTGGTTCAAGTCCTTGACGTCTGAAAATGACATAGCATTAATGCTCTTTCAGGCAATTTAGAAGTTGAATTTGTATAAATTTGAAGTAATTCCATATTACTATCTGCGGATACTCCATAAAAATTGGAAATTTTTCTTTTTGTTAGTTTCAATATTTGTACTATGTGCGATTTTGTACGGAGGACAAGAATAGGAAACCAAGAATTATTTGCCCACATTTACTTCGATTACGAAAGTGAATCCATATTTACACACTGAATACCGAAAATAATAGACTTAATTAGTGAAGAATAAAGATAATATTTTCATATGTTTCATTCCAATTCTTGTGTACATTTGCTCCTTCTTGATATGGAAGTAATCTAATTACATTTGGAGATAAAAACTTTTTGTAATTTTTTATTTGAATTATACAGTATAATTTAAAGAAAAAAAAATAAACATTATAAATAAATCTTATTATAAGATTTATAATATCTAAAATTTTAATAAATAACCTTAAATAACATATGCCATATCTTTATTTAAATTTTATTAAATAAAAAAAAGACTGAGAATGACTAACTAAGAAGAATGCGCGTATATATATATATATATATATATATATAGAGTAAAGACAAGACTGACAAAGGCAAACATATATAGTAAGTAATTGAAAAAAAAGACACACAAAAAAAAAAAAAAAAAGCACACGTATATAGAAAGTAAAGGCCAGACTGACAAAGACGAACATATATAGTAAGTAATTGAGAAAAGGCACACATATATAGAAAGTAAAGGCAAGACTGACAAAGGCAAACCTATATATATAGTAAATAATTCATGAGTTAAAAACGGAGCAAGTAAATGACTCTCGTCAGTGACAGTGAGTGCGTTTCTGTGTCTTTGTCTCTTTGTGCTGTGAAGTCATCGAGTACGTCTTGGCATTACGGTTTGCACGTGATAATAAATGGGAAGTAGTTGGCCCAGAAGAAAGGCAAACGCATGAGGGCCGTGCGTAGGTGGCAACTGCGTAGATTGCCACAAAAGTCTGTGCTTCACTTCTCTCTCGTGGACTGTGGCGCAACCATAAATTTTTTATGTCAGGTTAGATAAAAAAAAAAAAAAAAAAAAATTGTGCCACGTATCTTATTAGTCATAACATATATGTCAAGTTGGATAAAAAAATCTAAAATGTTAGACAAAGATAAAATAAAATACAAATTGATAAAAGTGAAATACCCAAAATTCAGAAAATTTTTAAAGAATTTGAAAATTATACAAAAAATAAAAAATATTAAAGAACAATAAAAAAATAAAATTTAACGTAATAAAATTAAGAAATTAAGGGAAATAAAATCACGCGTATAAGGAATAAAAACAATAGATAATAAATAAATCTAAAATGCAACAAAAAAAAAAAAAAGACTTCTCCCCCGGCACATCCAGGGACTTCAATTTTTTTTTTTTTTCCAAATTTTGTATGTTTTAATATTTTTTTCTCTTGAATTGATTAATTTAATTTATTTCTAACTTTATTTAATTTTTTTTCAATTTTTTTTCTCTGATGTGACATGCTAGATCTGGTAAATTGGATTTGTGACTCAATTTTATTGGATATATATGTCATGTCAATTCGTTAAAATTTTAGACGCAAAATTATAGGAAGGACTTGATTGATAATTTGACAAAACTTGAGGACCACCTATAACTAAAAGGGTCTTTAACCCATTTTGTTAGCTAAGTGGTGGATCTATAGATCTTTCTATCTAGTTTTTTATAAAGAAAATACAATTTCAATTTTAGTTTAGTCATGTTTTAGAGCTAAATCTGCGATAAGTAAACAACAATGTAAATCTCATCCTGGCCATAAGAAGGTTATCTTATAGTCTATTCTGTTACTTTAATGGTATACTAATGGCATACGACTGGAATTATACCTTCCTAGGAACATCTCCTTAATAGCAAATTCATGGGCTTCCTTTTATCTTTATTTTACTGTTTTCCACTACAACTAGGGCAAAGAATAAAGGCTATTGAACATTTAGGGAGACAAATCTGTATGTACTATTGGAATGTGATGGGGAAGGTTTTTTGGCCTTAGGAAGAGATTGATACCATCGAGGCCCAACGAAAAGAAGGAAAAGACCAAGGGGGGAAAAAGCAGGATAAGGCCCATCTTGGTATTAGCAAAGCCCACGTCGCCTCTTTATTCACTGACAGAAACAATAGCAAGGAGGATGATATCAGCTCCCTTAATAAATGCGAGACAGAGGCGTCCTCGGGCGCTACCGTCATCCTAGGACCAATGAGAAAGCAGGAAAGGGCGCTAGGCCCAGGCCTAGCGGGAAGTTGGCAGAGGATAAGAAGGGAGGAGAGAGGGGTAACTTCTTCTTTTCTAATAAAGAACCACTAAACAAAAGATATATAGAGAGATATGACGATCAACAATGGCATCGGAGATATCCCCCTAAGGGGCCATGTCCTAGATTGTTTGCTTTGCTTGTAGGAGGAATGAAGGAGCATTCCAGTCTTTCAACCTATCCCAAATGCTCGGTTTTTGTCCTAGCTCCCTCGAGCTTTTAGCTAAGTGAACTTTGTGATAGGCCGGTTAAATTTGGCTGTTATCAGTTGGCGCCATCTATGAGAATAAGCTACCTACCGTAGACGAGATTGCTTTCCAAAGTTTTACTCTTAGGCTTTAACAGGTGGCCTTAGAGGGTTTACCCCGAGGCAAGGCAATTTCGATAATTCGGGACTCACCCCATCCCCAAGACAATGGCCCTCAAGTCGTGACCAACACACCAAAAATGGCTCAAATACCACCTGCGCCTATAGAGCACCCCACTCCAGAGAGCTTTCCCCACCTAGCTCCGCGAGCTTCTCTTTAGGAGGAACCAACCCGAGGCATAAGGATCTATACCCCAGTGGGTACCGACCCAGGACCTTCGGGAATTGTACAGGAGGCCAACGACCTCCTGGGGGACTTGGAGAACAATTTCGGTTATGTTTCAAGATGTTTAGAAGAAATGCGTCCCTAAAGCGAGCGATTGCTCCTGCAACTGGAAGGTAGTCCCCATGCTCTGCAATCAAACTGGCACTCCCCTCAAATTTCTCCTGGAATGATATAACCACCCCCAGGCTTTTCTAGTGTGGAGGGGTGCCAGCCAAGGGAGGTGACTTTGACTAATGAGGAGCGCCAGGAGGGGCAGTTTCGGGAAATGGAAAGACTGCTAAAGGCCGTGAGGGATGAAGTAAAGGAAAAATATTCTTTAACTCTGAGTAATCTCGTTTAGAAAACTGATTGCCCTTTTACTCACCAAATTTTGGAGTATCCGGCCTGGCAAAAGTATCGAGCCCCACCCGTGGAAACGATTGATGGGGCAAGGGATCCCACTAACCATCTAGAAATCTTTAAGGGACACATGGCTTATCAGGGGGTCCCAGACGCCCTCATCTGTTGGGCTTTCCACCTTAACTTGTTGAACTCGGCCCGAAAATAATGTTGGTGCCTACCCCAAAACAACATTCGTAATTTCGAAGAACTCAACACAGCTTTCTTCAGTCATTTATTGGATAGCGGCCTCACCAAGAAGCCCACAACTCAACTCTTGAGCATATTGCAGAATCAAGGTGAGAGCATCTGTAACTTTTTAGCACAGTTCAATTGGAAGGCCCTCGATATTGATGGTACTGACGACAACTCAATGATTATGGCTGTGATAAACGGATTAGCTATGGAAAGTGACTTATTTTACCACCTGGCCTAAAACAGTCCTCTGAAATATGCTGACCTGATGGCAGAGGCCCAAAAATTTATAGAAGTCAAAGAAATCTTTAAAGCCCAGGAGGCAGCTCGTACTATCCAGGGTAGTTGACCAGAAAGGAGAGGAAGAGAACCAACCTTGATGCAGCATCTCGATTCAAGGGAAAAGGTTGTACGTCTGCTAATAGAGCGCCAGACCCTCCCTCCCGTACCAACATTACTGCCAAAGCCAATGACTAGGGGCAAATAGGCATATACACCCCCTGAATGTATCACTTAGAGAAATACTGATGCAAATAGCAAATGAGCCAGGCTTAAGGTGTATGGGCAAGATGAAAGCGGCCCCTAAAAGAATATCTCACGACAAATACTACGATTTCGTCAAGACCACAGGCATACCACTCAGGCATGTTATAAACTTAGATAGCAAATCGAACTCCTATTGCAACAGGGGAAGTTAAGATAATTCATCCTTAACTATGGAACTTATTAGCCCCAAAATCAACAAGGTGGAACTAACACGCCCACCGCCTGAGGGATAGGAGCAAATCTGCCTCCTCCCCCACTGTGAGTGGAGGTCCACGTCATTCGCACAATAGCTGAGGGCTTAATGGCGGGTGGTCCCAACTCAGTGAGAAGAAAGGTTTATGCCCGAGAAGCTCACCAATACCAAATATGCTTGGTCGAAACCCCGCAAGCTAAGAAGCCAAGGATTAATTTAGCCCCTTTAACATTCTCTGGCGAGGATGCATTAGTCGTTTCGTTGCAAATTTTCAACTTTACTATGCACTGAATCTTGATAGATAATGGCAGCTTAGTTGACATTTTCTACTTTTCGACCTATGAGAAATTAGTAGTCGAAAAGACTCAGTTAGTATCAGCGTCCAGCTAGTTGGTTAAATTTGTTGGAGAAACTATCATCCCAATTGGGTCTGTTCTCCTTTCTGTAACCCTAGTTACCTATCCGGCAGTGTTGACCACCGTGAATTTTTTGGTAATTGATCCCCTAAAAGAGGCTCTGGCCTATAACGCTATCAATGGATAGACCACCCTGTGTGCAATACAAGCCGCTACATCTGTTCATTATCTCAAGGTAAAGATCCCAACTCCGTTCGACGTGGGGAAAAATTGAGGGGACTAGAAACAAGCCCGAAGCTATTGTAATATCATGCTGAAGTGCCCAATCACCTATCATATGGAGGTATATATGTATTCTGCCAAAAATTTTCTGATCATGTTCGTGACAGTGAAGCAATATATATATATATGTTTTTGTGATACCAAGACCCTTGTGTCTTGGAAAGAATAACAATTTATGACCCTCGTGCCAAAAAACAAAAATTATGATTTAGAGCCCTCATGCCTAGATATTGATGAGCCCTCGTGCCAAAAACAAAAATTGTGATCTGACACCCTCATGCCAAGATATGGATGAGGCTCTCGTGCCCTAGAAAGAACACTAATTTATGGCTCTCGTGCCATAAAGCAAAAATTGTGATTTGGAGCCCTCATACCCAGATATTGATGAGGCCTTCATTCCTTGGAGAGAGCACCAATTTATGGCCCTCATGCCAAAAAACAAAAATTGTGATCTGGCAACCTCATGCCCAGATATCGATGACGCCCTCATGCCCTGGAAAGAACTCCAATTTATGGCCCTCGCACTAAAGAAAATTTGAGAGGCCCTCGTGCCCTAGACAGACCATAATTCATGGCCTCTGGTAACACCTCACATGCACCTATAGCAGCTCGATCCTTTAACTCTTCTCTCACTTTGTCTACAAACCTTATACTTAAGCCCTCCAGACACCGGGGGGGGGGAGTATGGGGATGGATATACATAGGGGGATTGATATATATATCGATATAGAGGAATCTGATGAATACACCACGCATTAGAAGTAATAATCAAAGTATCAACAAAGATGCAAAGAACGTGCAGGCGAACAAGCTTGGAGTATAAAGAAAGAAAAAAGCAAGCAACTGTAGGAGTTCATATGAAGGGGGAGACAATGAAACACCCCCAGAGGCTTTGATGGGTCCCTCCAGAGGTGCCGACTCAGGATGTGAAGAAGGACTCATTAGATGGGTAGGAGTATTTTCTCCTATGCCCTCTGGACCCGCTCTTAATTCTCCCCTTCCTTCACCATGATTTCCAGCGAAGGAGAGGCCCCTTGGTCAGCCAGAAGAAGCACAGGGTTGGGAAGAGAGAGAGGCGCCTCCAGGGCCGGAGTTCCATTTATGAAACAGGCTGACCAGAGGTAGAGGATAATTGCCCAACAAAAATCTCGAAAAATATGTAAGTTAGGATGTTGGGAAAACAGGGCATACTTGAGAGAGTTGAAGCCGTCAATAAACCCTTGGGCCTAGCACGCAAACAAATTCCCCATCTCAAGTTGTAGCTGATGTCTCACCTCGATCACCTCTTCCTCTAGGTGCTTAACTTGATTCTCCAAGTGCTTAGCTTCATCCTCTAAGAGCCTGATGTGATCCTCCTCTAGACTTAAAGATTCCTGCAGCTTGTGGGCCTCACATTCTTTCCAAAACATAGAGCCTTCCAAGTCTATTATTTGATCTTAGAGGACGGACCTTATATGCTCCCCCTACTCAATTTGGGCCTGAAAAGCGCCCGTTCCTGCTCCATATGAGCCCGAAGAGCATTCATCTCTTGCTCAGCTTGTACTCGCAGGGTACCCATTTCGCGCATTGCTTGCGCCTTGAAAGTTTCAAGCTCCCCACTTAGGGCTTGGCAGGTCTCTTGTTCCTGGTTGGCCTTAGCCTCCACCACTACGCTGAGGCTCTAAGGGTTTGCTCCATGAAAGAATCGTCTAGCACCTGGTTCTCCTCTCTCAGTTTCTAGGTCTCAGTGACTGCATCTTCACAACAAGCAATTTGAATTTGAAGGTCCTATTTTAGTTGCTCTATCTCTTCTTCCGGCTCCCTCGACCCTTTAGCAAGTAGAGTCTTACCAAAAGCTGAGGCTTTCCGACCGAGTAGAGTCCTTAGGGCCTGCGTGCACAATAACATCCTCATTTGCTCTGGAGGTTGGCTTGCTTGCTTCGGTGACTGCTCCTCTCACTTTAAGGGTTGATTGGACTACTCTAGTTGAAGCTTTACATCCCCCCTTTCAGCCTTGAGCTTCTGGTTGACAGATTGAAGCCTTTTTACATCCTCCTCAAGTGCCTCTTTCTCTTGCTACTTGCCTTTTAGAGATGACCGAAACTCAGCCAAGAGGTTCTCTTTTTTGCGGAAGGCATCATAGGCCTGGTGTAGGGTCACGACTGTCTGGTATGAGAAGGTGCAAGTAAGAAGTACAAAAAAAAAAAAAGAGAGAGAGAGAACTAGAAGTTGAAAAGAAAGGGTAGAAGACAACATAGGCATATGTGTACTGACCTTTAGAAGTTGATGGGTGGCGGTAGGAATAATGCTCTCGAGATGAGGAGGAGGTGTTGGAAGGACCTTGGTAGGGATGAATTCCTGCAAGCGAGCTATGGGATCCAAGAACAACGTGGCTAGGAGATCAGAAACCCCCTCACCTTGAGGATTGAAAGGAGTCAATCCAGTAGGGGCAGTCCCAATGTAGGTAGCCCCCTAAGCATCCCCAGAAAGTTAGGGCTTAATGGCTCAGAAGGGCTTATGGCTTGGACCTACTTACCTTTTTAAACCCATGGAATGGCGATACTTGAGTGCCACGCAGTACTAGAAGGAGAATTTGTGCTTCTACTCTTCGCCGAGGGCTTGCTGGAAGGAGCTTCAGTGCCTTGTCGCTTAGACTATGAGGAAACCTCTTGTAAATCTTTTGTTCGAGGCGGGGGGCTGACACCGCTGAAGGCTGCCCTGGTGTCCCTGAGAATGGAGATTTCGGGGATGCAAAGTGAGTGCTTCCCAGTCTCCGAAGCCATGGAGACTGTTGGAGGCATAAATTTTTTCTTTAAAAGGGCCGCTACTACATCCCTAAAATTTATCACCCTAGGGGAAGCGAAATCACCTGATCCAAATATTTCCCGAATTTTTCTCCGAAGGCCCTTTAAAAAAGCTAAAAAAAGAAGGAAAAGAAAAAGAAAAAGCAAAAGCGATGAATAGTGAAATGATGACTTAAAGAAAACAAAGAGTTAGAAAGAGCCAGGGACAAAACATGGATAGCTAGGTCAGAAGGCGGCATAACGTGTCCCCTAGGCTGGAGGAACCTCTCGATGTTGTGAGGCATCAGCAGTACTGTCAAATCCCTCGATCCTAACCTTTGGCACAAGGAATACCCCAGGTGGCGTAAATGGCTTTAGGTTCCTCTGTTTCTGGAGAGCCCCGCCACCCTATCTCAGAAACGAAGAAAATTTCTCCTTCCATCCCTTTTGGCTAGTAGGGTGCCTAGTAAAGGAAAACTCTGACCTTGATTAAGAAAGAACCATAGCCCATCGTCACCCTCAAGTTCCTGTGATCGAAAGAAATGTAAGAATTCCTGGGGGATAGAGCCGGACCCTCAAGGAATCTCTCCCTCCAAAGGAAGATGAACCCTAAGAGAAAACGCCAACTGTTGGAGGACAACTGGCTAAGGGCTAACAACAAAAAATTCAAAACCTTCTTTACTTCCTCCAAAAATGGAAAGCGAAATCCATCTACTAAAACGTCGAGGAAGAAAGCGAACTCACTTTCCCTGGGGAACAATACATATTCATTTTTATCAGGGGCGCACATCCTGATTGAGTCGGGGACGAAGTATAATCGGCGAGACTTGGCCAATGTGTCTTCTTTACATCTTGAACGAGCCTGGAACAGGGGCGAATCCTTTGAGACTTCGAAGGTGGAGCGAGGAGCCATTGGTAACGAAGAAGAAAAATTGATAAGACAGAAGTGTAGGAATGTCTCGAGGAAGAGTAATCTTTTGAAAACCGAGGAAGAGAGATGTCACAATGGAGAGGGAAACCGCTCAAACCTTATACTTAAGCTCCCAAACACCGGGGGGGGGGGAGTATGGGGATGGATATACATAGGGGGATTGATATATATATCGATATAGAGGAATCTGATGAATACACCACGCATTAGAAGTAATAATCAAAGTATCAACAAAGATGCAAAGAACGTGCAGGCGAACAAGCTTGGAGTATAAAGAAAGAAAAAAGCAAGCAACTGTAGGAGTTCATATGAAGGGGGAGACAATGAAACACCCCCAGAGGCTTTGATGGGTCCCTCCAGAGGTGCCGACTCAGGATGTGAAGAAGGACTCATTAGATGGGTAGGAGTATTTTCTCCTATGCCCTCTGGACCCGCTCTTAATTCTCCCCTTCCTTCACCATGATTTCCAGCGAAGGAGAGGCCCCTTGGTCAGCCAGAAGAAGCACAGGGTTGGGAAGAGAGAGAGGCGCCTCCAGGGCCGGAGTTCCATTTATGAAACAGGCTGACCAGAGGTAGAGGATAATTGCCCAACAAAAATCTCGAAAAATATCTAAGTTAGGATGTTGGGAAAACAGGGCATACTTGAGAGAGTTGAAGACGTCAATAAACCCTTGGGCCTAGCACGCAAACAAATTCCCCATCTCAAGTTGTAGCTGATGTCTCACCTCGATCACCTCTTCCTCTAGGTGCTTAACTTGATTCTCCAAGTGCTTAGCTTCATCCTCTAAGAGCCTGATGTGATCCTCCTCTAGACTTAAAGATTCCTGCAGCTTGTGGGCCTCACATTCTTTCCAAAACATAGAGCCTTCCAAGTCTATTATTTGATCTTAGAGGACGGACCTTATATGCTCCCCCTACTCAATTTGGGCCTGAAAAGCGCCCGTTCCTGCTCCATATGAGCCCGAAGAGCATTCATCTCTTGCTCAGCTTGTACTCGCAGGGTACCCATTTCGCGCATTGCTTGCGCCTTGAAAGTTTCAAGCTCCCCACTTAGGGCTTGGCAGGTCTCTTGTTCCTGGTTGGCCTTAGCCTCCACCACTACGCTGAGGCTCTAAGGGTTTGCTCCATGAAAGAATCGTCTAGCACCTGGTTCTCCTCTCTCAGTTTCTAGGTCTCAGTGACTGCATCTTCACAACAAGCAATTTGAATTTGAAGGTCCTATTTTAGTTGCTCTATCTCTTCTTCCGGCTCCCTCGACCCTTTAGCAAGTAGAGTCTTACCAGAAGCTGAGGCTTTCCGACCGAGTAGAGTCCTTAGGGCCAGCGTGCACAATAACATCCTCACTTGCTCTGGAGGTTGGCTTGCTTGCTTCGGTGACTGCTCCTCTCACTTTAAGGGTTGATTGGACTACTCTAGTTGAAGCTTTACATCCCCCCTTTCAGCCTTGAGCTTCTGGTTGACAGATTGAAGCCTTTTTACATCCTCCTCAAGTGCCTCTTTCTCTTGCTACTTGCCTTTTAGAGATGACCGAAACTCAGCCAAGAGGTTCTCTTTTTTGCGGAAGGCATCATAGGCCTGGTGTAGGGTCACGACTGTCTGGTATGAGAAGGTGCAAGTAAGAAGTACAAAAAAAAAAAAAGAGAGAGAGAGAACTAGAAGTTGAAAAGAAAGGGTAGAAGACAACATAGGCATATGTGTACTGACCTTTAGAAGTTGATGGGTGGCGGTAGGAATAATGCTCTCGAGATGAGGAGGAGGTGTTGGAAGGACCTTGGTAGGGATGAATTCCTGCAAGCGAGCTATGGGATCCAAGAACAACGTGGCTAGGAGATCAGAAACCCCCTCACCTTGAGGATTGAAAGGAGTCAATCCAGTAGGGGCAGTCCCAATGTAGGTAGCCCCCTAAGCATCCCCAGAAAGTTAGGGCTTAATGGCTCAGAAGGGCTTATGGCTTGGACCTACTTACCTTTTTAAACCCATGGAATGGCGATACTTGAGTGCCACGCAGTACTAGAAGGAGAATTTGTGCTTCTACTCTTCGCCGAGGGCTTGCTGGAAGGAGCTTCAGTGCCTTGTCGCTTAGACTATGAGGAAACCTCTTGTAAATCTTTTGTTCGAGGCGGGGGGCTGACACCGCTGAAGGCTGCCCTGGTGTCCCTGAGAATGGAGATTTCGGGGATGCAAAGTGAGTGCTTCCCAGTCTCCGAAGCCATGGAGACTGTTGGAGGCATAAATTTTTTCTTTAAAAGGGCCGCTACTACATCCCTAAAATTTATCACCCTAGGGGAAGCGAAATCACCTGATCCAAATATTTCCCGAATTTTTCTCCGAAGGCCCTTTAAAAAAGCTAAAAAAAGAAGGAAAAGAAAAAGAAAAAGCAAAAGCGATGAATAGTGAAATGATGACTTAAAGAAAACAAAGAGTTAGAAAGAGCCAGGGACAAAACATGGATAGCTAGGTCAGAAGGCGGCATAACGTGTCCCCTAGGCTGGAGGAACCTCTCGATGTTGTGAGGCATCAGCAGTACTGTCAAATCCCTCGATCCTAACCTTTGGCACAAGGAATACCCCAGGTGGCGTAAATGGCTTTAGGTTCCTCTGTTTCTGGAGAGCCCCGCCACCCTATCTCAGAAACGAAGAAAATTTCTCCTTCCATCCCTTTTGGCTAGTAGGGTGCCTAGTAAAGGAAAACTCTGACCTTGATTAAGAAAGAACCATAGCCCATCGTCACCCTCAAGTTCCTGTGATAGAAAGAAATGTAAGAATTCCTGGGGGATAGAGCCGGACCCTCAAGGAATCTCTCCCTCCAAAGGAAGATGAACCCTAAGAGAAAACGCCAACTGTTGGAGGACAACTGGCTAAGGGCTAACAACAAAAAATTCAAAACCTTCTTTACTTCCTCCAAAAATGGAAAGCGAAATCCATCTACTAAAACGTCGAGGAAGAAAGCGAACTCACTTTCCCTGGGGAACAATACATATTCATTTTTATCAGGGGCGCACATCCTGATTGAGTCGGGGACGAAGTATAATCGGCGAGACTTGGCCAATGTGTCTTCTTTACATCTTGAACGAGCCTGGAACAGGGGCGAATCCTTTGAGACTTCGAAGGTGGAGCGAGGAGCCATTGGTAACGAAGAAGAAAAATTGATAAGACAGAAGTGTAGGAATGTCTCGAGGAAGAGTAATCTTTTGAAAACCGAGGAAGAGAGATGTCACAATGGAGAGGGAAACCGCTCAAGTCCACATAATGATTCTTTGACGAAAAGGTGGGAAAACAAAAAGACGTCGCGCGGTAAAAAAGGGAAAAAAAAAAAAGAAGAAGGGATTCAGTAGGAGACTAGACATCCATGGGGAGAAAAAGCAGGCTAAGCCCATCTTGGTATTAGCAAAGCCCATGTCGCCTCTAAGCTAGTAAGGAAGGAGGGGGAGACAACTCTCTTACTGTCCGGCCATATCCTACTTGGCAGAGAGCCGACGGGAGGAGCTAATCAACTTATTCACTGATAGAAACGATAGCATGGAGGATGATATCAGCTCCCTTAATAAAGGCAATATAGAGGCGTCCCAGTCCGCTACCGTCATCCCAGGAACATGAGAAAGCAGAAAAGGACGCTCAGCCGGGCCCAACGGGAAGTTGGCAAAGGATTAAAAAGGAGGACAGGGAGGAGAGAGGGGTAACTTCTACATCTTTTAGAAAGAACTAGTAAACAAAAGATATACAAAGAGATATGGCGATTAACAATGGCATCGGAGATATTTTCCTACGAGAAGGACCCTATGTCCTAGATTATTTGCTTTGCTTGTAGGAGGAAGGAAGGAGCATTTCATCCTTACAACTCATCCCATGCACTCGGTCTTTGGCCTAGCTCCCTCAAGCTTTTAGCCTAGTGAATTTTGTGATCGGTCGGTTAAATTTGGCTTCATTAGAATGTAATTTGAACTAAGGCCTTTTTTTTCTTAGGTGATATTTGGCAATCAAGAATTTTAAAAATTTTGAGTTTGTAGGAAAAAAGTTTGAGAGTTTGAATATTTATGAGGTTTTTAAAAAGTTGGTAAAAAAGTTTAAGAATATTTTATTATAGAATAATTTTTATTAGAGTTTGTTAAAAAGTAAAGAGAGAGAAGATTTCATATAATTTTTTTTAGGATTAAATACACTTGCACCTCTTACGTTTGGGGTGTTGACACATTGCACTCTAATGTTTTATTTTTGAGATATTGAGCCCATTATATTATCTCCTCCAACGATTTGCACCCTAGAGTGAAATTAGGCTTTATATTATACGGTAATCGTTTATATGTGACCTCAGTCCCTATTAGATTACCGTATCTCCATTGAATCTTAAATAATGTTTGTCTACATATCACCTGAATATATGCAAGACCAGCATATCTCTTTGAAGTCAGACGTTTAATGCCTTGGAATCATCATTCTTAAAGTCTTTATTGACAAACTCCCCTCTCAATATCTTAGCTATGGCAAGGGTGGTACGATTATGGTATAATTTGATGCCTAATTTCATTCTAGGGTGCAAATCATTGGGGAAAATAACATAATGGCTCAATGTCTCAAAAATAAAACATTGGGATGCAATGTATCAATACCTCTAAATATAAGGGGTGCAAAGTGTATTTAACCTTTTTTTATTATAAAAAAATATTAAAGTTGGTGCTGAAAAAATATTGAAATTTGTGTGAATTTTTTATATTTTCATGTTTGGTTATAAAAATTTTAGATTTTTGAAACATTTTCTTTAAAAAATTTGAAAATTTTCCATTACCAAACATCAAAAAAATAACCATCCAACTTAATAAATTTTAAATTTTAATAAAGAAATGTGCATAAGCAATAAATACTACGCACAATATATGGAGTTTTTTTTTTACAAATAAACATAACACATTAAAAATAATCCTTCTGTTAGTTTTTCAACCAAAATTTAACAGATAAATATATCATAACCAATAAATTGTGCCACGTATGTGATCAGTCATAACATATATGTAACTTCGGATACAAAAATTTAAATGTTAGACAAAGATAAAATAAAAAAATACAAATTGATAAAAGTGAAATACCCAAAATTCAAAAATTTATAAAGAATTTAAAAATTATATAAAAAATATTAAGTAAAATAAATTTAACATAATAAAGTAAATCAATTACGAAAAATAAAATTATCATGCATATAACCAATAAAAAAATCTAATATGCAACAAACAAACAAAAAAACTTCTCCCCCGCACTACAAGAAATATAGCTTTAAGTGACAAAGTTTTGGTGTCAAACCAAATTTTGTCACCTAAAGTGGTCTTTCCATGACAAAACATTAATTTCGTCACCCATGAACGCCAAAACCATCCGGACAGGTCCCAAAACCGTTCGGACGTATGTCTCGTGTGACAACATACCACACGTCGCGCATGAGTGACGATTAAAATAGTCACAAAATATAAAATACCGTCCGGATTCACGATCAACCCGTTCGGACCCTTTGCTGGGTGACGAATTCCAAATCGTCGTAACCGAGTGACGTTCAGAATCGTCACAATTTTTTTACAATAACGTCCGGACGTAACAAATACAACGTCCGACAATCACGTGACAAATAATAATCGTCAGCATATAGTGACAAATTGAAAATCGTCGCGAATGCTCAATCACGTCCGGACCTCCACTATAGCGTTCGCACGTGAAAAAATACATACGTCCGGACACAAAAAATGTTTGCACGCGTATGAATGCTATTTCCGCGAGTCGTGTGCTTCCACGTTGCAAAACTTCCACTGGACACCGTCTAGACCAATAGATACAGTCCGGACTATTTTAGTTCTAAGAAGCTTCTCGAATCGATCATATTTAATGACGTTGAATTTGATTGGGCCACGCGTGAATCTAATCCTGATAGGAGTCCGAACCCCAATATACCGTTCGATGAAAACAAATTAAAAGAGATTTAGCCAAAATCACACTTTATATTCTCTCAAACTTTTCTCTCAAAGTTTTCACTATTTTGAGATCTCTCAAACAACTTCAGGTAAGACCTTCTTTGTGAGTTTGGTTTTCAATTTCATGCATTTCAATTGAATACTTTTGAATTTTTTTACGTTCTTTGTGTTCATCTATGGTAGTGTTTGGTTTGTGTTTGTCGAATCACCGTTCAAACTATGGTATATGTCGTTTAGACGCATTCTAAAAATAAACGTCGCTGTTTGAAATGCGTGAGAACGGTTTGTGCTTATGTTTAGACGGTTTTTGCTAGGTTCGACCATGGACCACTCTGAGAGAAGTATCACTAATGTTGGGGGACAGACTCAGCGACCAGCTTGGGCGGACGCTTTTTTAGCAGAGCTGAGGGGAGTATTCGGGCGATAGTGGAGCCGACGCATTCGTTGTGAATGGAGCTCCAATGCCGCTTGATCGGTTGGAAAACTAAATTTGCTCTAACGGATAGGGCTCTGACGGAGGAGATGAATATTATGGAAAGGGAACTGTTCGCTGTGAGAGAACAATTGTCCCAGTTGTCCAAGTCTGTCCATACCGTTCCGATACAGCTCCAGACACTCATCAGAAATGTAGATAATATAGAGGAGCATTTGGCACATGTTCGTGACGTCCTCGGACAAGATCTGGACGAGTCATCTCGTGATTCGAAGTAGTTTCATGTTTATGTTTTATCGCTATTATTAACTTATCCTTAAAAAATCATCTTCGACTTGTACTAGACATTATGATTGTGTTTTTCGTTCGGTATTTAAATTATGTTTGATATTCCATATTAATTATGTTTTTTCATTAGTTTAAATTTATTAAAATTTAAACGGACGATTAGTATAATTAAAAGAGTTACTAGTACGAGTGCTATGTTAACGGAACGGTTACTGCAATTACAATTAAATAGGTGATTAGTTATAATAATTAGTGTAATAATAATTTTAATTTAAATAGTTGATTAGTTATAATTATATTGTGTTAGTGAAATGATTTAAATAAATTAAATTTATTAAATATTAAATGTGTACAGGTTAAAATATGGCCACGAATAAATTTGTGTGACTCCACAGGTGTCGTTTAAAAGGTAAGAGTTCGAACGTAAAAATAGTGTCCAGACGCGTTTGATATTACGACATGTTCGAACGGACATGTAAGCGTCCGGACGTATGTTGCAACCGTCGCATGGCTTACACGTGTTTACGTTACACGACGGTTGAAAACAGCTGTAACCGTTCGAACCCTATTATAACGTCCGGACGTAGTTTGATGTTTATTCAGCCATACGTGTGCTTCCACGTTGCGCGAAGTCAGGGGAACATCGTCCGGACGTAATTATTTTTTTAAACGGTTTAAATTTTGGCATTTAATGCGGAGGACTCTCATTGGGCCACGTGTGCTGAAAAGCGTCCGGACGTATATTAACCTTCCGGACGGGTTCGACGGATTATGAAAAACGCGAACAGTTCGACATTTTCATTAAACCGAACGTTTTATCATCTAAACTCTCTCGACTCTCAGTTGTTGTCTTCGTAAACTCATTCTTCGACATTCTAATCACATCCAGGTATGTTTTGTTGATTTTTAACATGATTTTTGCTTTAAAAATTTTCATTTTTTTACAGTTTTATATATAGGATTTCAATTCTATTTTTTGTATACTACATTGTGTTTTTTTGATTGATTTTTACGTAGAAATGGATTGTGTTAAGTGTTAACATTGCGTTAAGTGTATTTGTTTGTGATTTGGTGGTGTTTTGGGTAGTGTGTGGGAGGTTTTGAGACGCTGCCATGGCTGAGTTAACTCGGTCGTCGTCCCAGTAGCGTCCGGACGTTTAAATCTTCGTCTGGACATCTTAAAACCGGTTCGGACTCTTTTAGTATAAAAAGGAAATACGTCGTCGTTTAGTTTGTGTCCGGACGTTACATGAAACACGTCCGGACTGTTTATATTAAAAGTTATAAAATTTTACTATTTGTGTTTAGTTCGGACGGATATCCAAAAGTGTCGGACTCGAGGAATTATTATACAAATGAAATCTTACGTCTGGACGCTATGTCAATGTTGTCCCCGACGCTTTTTTACCTGTCTGAACGCCTTTTATATTAAATTACATTTTCTTTTTTTATTATACTGTTCAGACTCCTTTTATGTTGTTGTTCGGACGTAGTTCTAACCGTTCGAACGGTTTTTTTTGCAGATTATAGAAAATGAACAAGCGTTTGCGTACCAGCAGTCAGGCTGATGCGGAGGAGTCTTCTGCTCCAGCTTTATCGTTGGATGAGCATACAACAGTCATCATGTCCCGCTCGGTCGTTGTCGAGCGGCATATCCAGTTGGCGATTTCTATAGCTTCGGTTTGAGGATCGGACGCTTCCAGAGATAGTGGAGCAAGCAGGTTGGCTTTGTTCCTCCAGAGGACCGAGTATGCGTCGAAGAACCTGGTGCGAGAGTTCTATGCTTCTATACTTCGGGCGAGGGACCTTGAGGAGCCTAGTATGGAGGTGACCGTCCGGAACGTGTAGATCATATTCTCGCCAGACGAGCTCGCTTTATTTTTGGGGTACGTGAGGGATGTGACAGCGTTCCCTAACGTGCCAATGACAGAGGAGGGCCAGCCTACTAAGGCCGAGGTTTTCCGGACACTGCTGGGCCAGATACGGCTATCCTGGAGGGAAGCAACATGCTTCACGGGCAACTGCTTCCTTTTGGAGGATCATGCACCTGATTCTATGCTCCACCATCGACCCAAAGAAGCACACGACGGAGGTGACTTATGGCCGGGCCGAGTTCTTGTACATGGTAGTTGTACGGGGGCTTCATGTTGATATGGCATCATTCATCTACCAATCCGTCTGTGCTGAGGCCCTGAAGACGATGCTCAGATTTTGTTGCCCTATGGTGTTCTTCTGACCAGTTCCTGCATAACTTGATGGTACCCGAGGGTGCCTGACGAGCCGAGGGCGCTTCCACTTGGGTCGATTAACAAGACAACGCTCTCAAAGTTGATGGCGCAGACACGACGAGTGCTAGGTGCTGCTCGGGCAGCTAGAGCTAGACGAGAGGAGCCGGCTTAGGGGATGAGGAGCAGGATCCTGGACAGGGCTCCTGAGACTCGAGGGAGCGGTCATGCAGCCCACCCATGAGATGATGGGTAATATCAGTTCTCGGCTAGCAGCTCTGGAGCTTAAGGTCGTGAGCATGGACGCTGAGTTGAAGAAGCAGGTGTCCGAGGTTCAGTTGGCCCTGAAGGGTGTCGCTACCAGTGTAGAGCTAGTTGCCTTGACTAAGCGGGTCGTGTTGCTTGAGGAGCACATGAGTGATGTCCGGGCGGTTCTGCATCTCTCTGATGATTGATGATCAGTAGATATTTATATTTGATTTTTTATTATATTTTGAGGACATCTATTTTTATTTATGTTTTGAGTACGTATATTGGGATTGTATCTATTGTTATTTTGTTTATGTTTTTATTTATTTTGTTCGCGACAGATTTTGTGTATTTAAGGTCGAAACTTGAAAATTGGACTATTCAACTTGAGTTATTGACTATCAACCAAATAACATGATCCCTTGACTAGAAATGACGTCGAGGCTTATCTACCTGTAACCGATAATAGTGGTAAACAACAAGTGAAGTAGAAGGAAGATGATTCTTCGGAATCATTCAGTGAAGATTGTAGTGATTCTGAAGAATAACTCCAAGGACTAAAGTAACTTTATCGTTTCAATTTAATTTTATATTCATTTTGAGTAACATGTGTCATTTTTTTCTCTAATATTGATTTATTTGGTCACAGGATGACGTCATGCCAGCGGGAGAAAATCTTCGGTGTGATTCATCAGTTCGAGCTGAGAGTAGTCCCGGTACACTAGCAGTGTCGGGTCCTTCACTTAGGGATAGGAACGAATTACCGTCCCCTGACACAGCCAGTCCAGTAGGCACCCAAAGTAGTTGTTGTAAGTATCTTACCTTCAATCAAAATTAAATATTATGACTTTTAAATTTCTATGCTTAACTGTTTTAAATTTTTTATTCTTCATTTGTATCGACGTCCGGATTCAGACACGTTGGTAGTGATTGCCTTACCAAGGCTAGCTGACTGTCCATATCCCTGACGTAGTGATGACAATGCGTCCTCAATACTCTGAGTCATATTGGTGCGCTTTGACAACATGTCCCATTTGTGGAAGGAGGTCCCCGAGGGGGTTAAATCATATGTGATGAACCGAGTGTTGGTAAGTATAATTTATAAATTTTAATTGTTGAAACTTTTTTGCTTTTCTAATTGTTATATATGTTAAGGATGACTTCCAACTAGATTACGACCTAGCTGAGGATCGTTTCACTGTGACGTCTACGATGAACACAGCATACAGGACGCACAAAAATAGAATGTTCCAGCATTACTGGTGTTCAATTTTAGAGCACTCGTATCCCGATATGAACAAGGAAGAATGGACTGTGTTTGTGATTTATTGCGAGCGAATTTCAGGTTAAACATTTTTATTCCGTCCTGAATGTTTATTTTATTTTATTATTAATTGTGGTAACAACTGTAAATGTACAATGCAGAGGAGGAGTGCAATCAAAAGGAGAATAGAGCTAAGCTGAAGATTGTACACACATCGGGAGCGAGGTCTTTCAACACGCGAGAGCGTTGTTAGTAAGTAAATAAATGACTTAGGTATTTTAATATGCACGTTTTATATTTCTTTTGGTGTACAGAAAAATTTCAGAATCTGATGAGATTAGTTGCGTTGCTTTATAAAAAGACGCATACTAATAAGGATCATGTGGACATCAGAAGATGCACGAAAAATTTTATAAGTTGTAACATAGATTTAATGATGCATTCGTGTGCGTTTATGTTTCATATGTGCTATTTTTTTTTTTTCTAATTTTGTAGGAAAAATTTACATTGCAGTACGAGTCAGAGGGAAAGTCATACACCGAAGTGGAGATCTTTAAGGTGTTGGGGACGAAAGCGGGTTACGTGCGAGGTTTAGGCCGTTCAGTAGATCATCTTTATCAGTATCGTCCGTTGATTTGTCCCGAAGTTGGAGGAGGCCAGATTACAGATTGAGAGATGAGGGCTAGACAGTTGAAATATGAAGCGCTTCTTTTAGATATGGAGCAGACGATGCGAGAGCATCTGCAGATGATGGAGGAGCAGCAAAAGAAAGACGAAGAGCTGATGCAATGATTTTTTACTAAAATGGTTCTTGCGTGAGCTCCCGTCTGATCCTAGCCCACGGTTAAACATCTGTCGGTCAACACCGGGCGGCTCGGTTTTAGTCTAAAGCTTCCAGGATAGTTTAAGTTTTCGTTTCCTCCAAATTTGGGAGTTTGGGAACAGCTTTATCGAGAATTCATCTGTTTGTCGGAAAAAGCAAGGGATTGAACAATAGTGAGGAGCCTAGTATGAGGTGACCGTCGGAACGTGCAGATCATATTCTCGCCAGACGAGCTAGCGGGATTTTTGGGGTACGTGAGGGATGTGACAGCATTCCCCAAAGTGCCAATGATAGAGGAGGGCCAGCCTACTAAGGCCGAGGTTTTCCGGACACTGCTAGGCCTAAATACGGCTATCCTGGAAGGAAGCAACATGATTCACAGGCAACTGCTTCCTTTCTGGAGTATCATGCACCTGATTCTATGCTCTGTCATCGACCCGAAGAAGCACACGACGGAGGTAACTTATGGCCAATCCGAGTTCTTGTACATGGTTGTTGTACGGGGGCTTCTATTGATATGACATCATTCATCTACCAATCCGTCCATGCTGAGACCTTAAAGACTGATGCTCAGATTTTGTTGCCCTACGGTGTTCTTCTGACCTGGTTCTTGCATAAATTGATGGTACTTGAGGGTACTGATGAGCCGAGGGCGCTTCCACTTAGGTCGATTAACAAGACAATGCTCTCAAAGTTGATGGTGCAGACACGACGAGTGCTGGGTGTGCTCGGGCAGCTAGAGCTAGACGAGAAGAGCCAACTTAGGGGATCGAGGAGCAGGATTCTGGACAGGGCTTTTCCCAGGAACTCGAGGGACAACAGCCGAGTATGGTGGTGGCTATGATGACCGAGTTGAATGAGCAGATGTGAGCGGTCATGCAGCCCACCCATGAGATGATGGGTGATATCAGTTCTCGGCTAGCAGCTATGGAGCGTAAGGTCGAGAGCATGGACGGTGAGTGGAAGAAGCAGGTGGTAGAGGTTCAGTTCGCCTTGAAGGGTGTCCCTACCAGTGCAGAACTAGTTGCGTTGACCGAGCGGGTCGTGTTGCTTGAGTAGCACATGAGGGATGTCCGGGCGGTTCTGCAACACGCTGATGATTGATGATGAGTAGATATTTTGTTTCTTTTACAATGACATTTGATTTTTTATTATATTTTGAGGACATTTATTTTTATATTATGTTTTGAGTACGTATATTGGGATTATATCTGCTGTTATTTTGTTTATATTATGTTTTGTGGAGATTTGATTTGTTTATGATATTTCTATCTATTAAAAGTCAGTACAACATGTTAATTAATGAAGTTTTTCTCATTTCATTACTCCTTCCAACTTCGTTACACTCCTTACACTCTTGTTTATATTAGAAAAAAATAAAAAAAAATAAGATCATCAAAACCATTCAGACTAGAGGATAACCGTCCGGACATATTACAGTAAGGTCAAACGGCGTTGTACTTCGCAAGAAAAGCGTCCGGACGTAATTGAACACTTTTCGGACACTATTTTTTAGATTGTAGTGTTGAGACGCTGTCGTTGGGGGGTTTCCAAACGGCGCCATGAAATTTAAGAAAGCGTTTGGACGTTTTATGGTGAATCCGGACGTTTTGTTCAAGATCAGATGCTGTCATTGGTGATTCTAAAATGGTGTCGTCAGCTGTAAGTTTTCATGCGGACGGTATGAAAATTTAGGCGGCATATTTTTCCCTCGTAAACTTTTACACGTAGGCATCCGAACGGGTTATATTCGTTTGAAAGATGGAAATAGAGGACAGTATAGCGAAAACGGCCAAAACTTAGAAATTTGAAAGATTTGAACAATAGGAGAAGAGGGGGTGAAAAGGGTGTGAAAGGCATTTCGGATTACAGCATGGATTTTAGGATATCAAAGTATGTGTGTCAATTATAGTATGTGTTTATATTGTAAACTTGAATGATATAAACCTATCACCCGAAGAAATGAGTTGAGTGTGAATGTCATCATTGTTTCATGTTTGCATTATTATTTGTATTTTCGTCTTTGAAGGAACAATATGGATAAAAGCTAGAGTGTTTAGATCAAAGTCCCTCAAACCTGTAAACTTGAATGCATGTCATCCATTGTTTGCATTATTATTTGTATTTTCGTCTTTGAAGGAACAATATGGATAAAAGCTAGATTTATGAGGATGATAGACTCAAAAGTGTAAAGTATAGCAAATCAAAGGCTCCTCACAAAGTGCTGCGGTATTTTCCCTTGAAACCGAGGTTGCAGAGATTGTTTCTATCAAAGCAAACGGCAACGGATATGCAGTGGCACCAAGAGGTTTGGCATCTGATAGGTTCAATCCTAAAGTCTAAATAACAACCCAAGAGGGTGTGAATTGGGTTTATTAAAAACTTAGTCCTTTTTCAATTAAAACCCAGATCTGAAAAATAGCCCTTTTTAACAATTAATAATGCAGATCTGAATGTGTATAATGCTAAGCAAAATATATGCAATAATGATAAAGCATAAAACATAAATCTCCACAAGTATGAATATGTACTGAAACGTAAGAGAGATAGAGTTAGAGAGATGACACCGTAATTTTAGGTGGTTCGGCCAACACTTGCCTACGTCCACCCCCAAGGCTATTGACTTCCTTGGGCTTCCTTCACTATTCTCCAAATAGCAAATACACCTTAGCTTTCGGGTGCTAAGGAACCTTTACAAAGCGTTTTTCGAGCTCATGCTTTAACTCTCTTCACAAATCCCAAAACCAAGAGATTTCTTCTACTCTCACAAGTAGGACCAAGTGTTTTCCCAACACTCAAATGTTTTACAATAGATGGGTACAATGAATAATGGCTCTCTAAGCCGAATATGCAAGTGGAAAGCTCACAACGTGTGGAATGGCTCTCTAAGCCAAATTAGCAAATGAAAAGCTCAATAAAGTGCAAGAAGACAAGATTCTTGAATGAAACCTAAAGTTTGGCAAGTAGGAGCACAAGCTTTCTTGGTAGGTGCGGTCTTCCCTCTTCTTCAAAGAACTTTCTCTCTTTAGAAGTTAGGGCAAAGACAACTTGCAAGAGTGTTGTCTCTTCTTCAAGAAAACTCTCTCTCTTTGGAGGCTAGTTTGTCAATGAAGTGCAAGAGCAGAAGATTTAACAATGGGAGCTTTGATCTTGGAGGAATCAGCAAATGAAATCTTTGGATCTTGCTTTCTCTCTCTATCGGAGGTAGATTTTGAATAATGATGCAAGTCCTTGCTTTCTCTCTCTATCTCATTCTATATATAGTCCTCTAGGCTTCAAGGGTCTTCAAGTAGCTTTATTGTACCGTTGGAAGGGTTTAAAAGTCATTTTAGAACCATTTTGGATGATCTGGAGTCGTTCTAGGATTTCTGCAAATTTGCACCATGTGTCAACACATTAATAGTATGTGCTGACACATTAAAACTTGGCCTGGAAACATGCTCTCGGTGACAGTGCAATGTGTCGACACTTGTCTTCAATGTATCGACACATTGAACACAGTCTGAAAATGCTGTCGACACCATGAATTCTGCATTCTGGAGCAAGTGCAATGTGTCGACACCATCACTCAATGTGTCGACACTTATAACTGCTGAGAGAAAAATCAGCATCTTGAAAGTGTCCAATCCATTCCAACACTTCTTTAAACACCTACAATATGAAAAATTGATCTTATCAACTTGTGTAATGGTGTTCAAGTACACTTAAAAATAATTTAAAGAAATAACCTCAATCTTTTGAAATATATTTTAGAAATAGTGGATTGACAAATAAAATCTAAAAGTCTTCAAAGCACTTAGAATTTTTGTTATCATCAAAATCAATTATGGATTGTTTGCAAAACAGCCTTGGGCTAACAAATCGTTTGGCAACATGAGCTTATCATATAGTATATGGCCAATGGTACTAATTCCATACAATTTGCCGCCATGAAAATGTATGAAGGATTCAAGTTTTATGTTGTCGTTGCTTATTCCTAGGTGCAAGAAGTCCCGGGAATGATATCGACGTCTACTTACTAGCCATTGGTAGATGAGTTGAAGGACTTGTGGGAAAATGGAATGCAGACGTACGACGCAGTCGTGTCAAGTTTATTCAAGTTACATGCTGCTTTGCTTTGGACAATAAATGACTTCCCCGCTTATGGTAATCTCTTGGGTTGGAGTACGAAAGGACGATTAGCATGCCCTAATTGCAATGCAAACAAAATGTCGTTTTGGTTGAAACATGGGGGCAAACATTATTTTTTGGGACATCGCCGGCATTTGCCCGCGACGCATGGGTGGAGGCATGATGTCGACATATTTGACGGGAAAAAGGAGTTTAGATCAGTGCCTGAAGAAGTCACTGGAGAGGAGATACTTCAACAACTTGAATCGGTACCGTTATGTTCGTTTGGGAAGACTCAGAAGAAGAGAAAACGGGCTGACAATGAGTTAAGTTCGATGAAGCGCAGCATATTCTTTGAGTTGCCGTACTGGTTAGAGTTAAAACTTCGACATAATTTGGATGTCGTGCACATAGAGAAGAATATTTGTGACAATGTGTTGGGAACTTTGATGAACATCGATGGTAAGACGAAGGACAATTCTAGTGCTCGGTGGGACTTGGCATTAATGGGCATTAAAAGGACATGTATTTGTAAGTTCAGAGTCAGCAGGAAGTGATGCCTTAAGCATTGTTTACTTTAACGAAGGATGAATGTAAGAAGTGTTGTGAATGGCTGAAGGGTGTCAAGTTTCCAGATGGATATGCCTTTAACATATCCCGATGCGTGAATATAAATGAAAGGAAAAATAATGGGTATGAAGAGTCACGACTCACACGTCTTGTTGCAGCAACTGTTACCGGCAATGATACACGGGTTGTTAGGAAACAAAGTATGTACAGCGTTGACTGAGTTGAGCTTATTCTTCAGAGACTTGTGCTCAAGAACAATACGTTTAGACGTTGTGGACCAGTTAGAGAAGGACATCGGAATGATTCTTTGCAAGTTGGAACATTTATTCCCTCATCATTTTTTACTATTATGGTTCATTTAGCTGTTCATTTACCTCAGGAGGTGAAACTTGGGGGTCCAGTTCAATTTCGGTGGATGTATCCAATGGAGAGGTATATGGGAAAGATGAAGTGTTTCGTTAATAGCAAGGCACGGTGTAAGGCTCCATAGCAGAGAATTATGTGTTAAACAAATGTTTAACTTTTTTTCTCAATGTATCTTGCTACGATTGAGACAAGATTTAATAGAAAAGACCGAAATTATGCCGAAGTGGATGATCAATGTTGTCATTTTTCTGTGTTTACTCAAATGTTCGACCGTTGGAACTAATAGGGGTCAAGATTTGAATATAAAGGAATTTACAAAAGCACAGTGGTACGTACTCAACAACTGTTCAGAAATCAGCCAACATATAAAGTAAGTGCTTATAAGAATATTTGCTCACTTAAACACTTATCAGTTCATTATATTTTAATTTATTATAAAATATCTTATTTCTTTATAGTGAGCATTTGGAAGAGATGAGGAGGGAATCACCAATAAATGTTGATAGGAGGCACGAAGAAGAATTTCCGTTATGGTTTAGAAATCGGGTATTTATTTAATTTTTTTCCTATTATATGTTTAATTTAAAGTGATCATTTTTTTTAGAGTTAAAGTTAATACATGTTTACTATTTTAGGTTCAAACTATGCGCAATGAAAATCTGGGCTCAGTGTCGGATGATTTGTATGCACTAGCATCCGATCCGGATCAGCAAGCACTTTGTTACTCTGGGTGTGTAGTGAATGGAGTTAGGTTTCACACGGTCTTTCGTGAACAGTTTCGTAACACTCAGAATAGTGGTGTGGTTGTTCCGGGGACCATGATGGGGAAGATGTTGATTTTACGGTCAGGTCGTGGATATTTACGCGTTGCGTTATTTGGGGGGGAATTTAGTTTATTTACTAAAATGTGACTGGTTTGACTTGAGTACTCAAAACTTAGGTATTGATACAAATGGTCGGTTTGTTAGTATTAACGCATATCGAAAGTGGTACAAAGACGACCCGTTCATGCTAGCTTCTCAAGGGAATCAAGTGTTTTATATCGATGATATGAAGTTTGGCGGTCACTAGAAGATTGTTCAAAAGATTACCCTAGAACACGTATAATATTCCACATATTGAGGAGGAAGTTAGTGAAGATGGAGAAGGACCGTCGAACCATGAAGCATACCAGGAGAATGATGTCGACGCTTATGTGCCAGTAACTGATAAGAGGGGTCCACAACAACTTGAAGTAGAAGGAACAGATGATTCATCGGAATCGTTCAGTGAAGATTGTAGTGATTCTAAAGAATATGACTCCGAGGACTAAAGTAACTTTATCGTTTTAATTTACTTTGTATTTCTATTTTATATTCATTTTGAGTAACATGTGTCATTGTATTTTTTTTTTCTCTAGTATTGATTTATTTGGTCACAAGACGACATCATGCCAGTGGGAGGAAAACGTCTTCGGTGCGATTTATCAGTTCGAACTGAGAGTAGTCCCGGTACACTAGCAACACCGTGCCAGTAGGGATAAGGTCCGCGATTTGTCGTAGTCGAACTTAGTCCCGGTACCCAAAAAGAAGCTGCCCCCCGGTTTAGTCAAGGCCGGTATGATGGAATTTTAAATTTAATTTGTAGCAACTTCAGACACATTCGAGGTAGTACACGCGAGATTGCCTTACTCAAGGCTCGCACCGGAGGAAAGCTGACTGTCCATATCCCTGATGGACGTACGAGCGGTGATGACAAGGCGTCAATGCTCTCGAGTCATATTGGTGCGCTCATTCGACAATATATCCCATTTGAGATGAGTAAGTGGAAGGAGGTCCCCGACGAGGTTAAATCGTATGTGATGAACCGAGTGTTGGTAAGTATAATTTATTAAATTTTAATTGTTGAAACTTTTTTGCTAATTGTTATATATGTTAAGGATGACTTCAACTAGATTACGACTGAGCTGAGGATCGTTTCACTATGACGTCTATGATGAACACAACGTACAGGACGCACAAAAATAGAATGTTCCAGCATTACTCGATGTTCAATTCCAAAGAAGTTGCGTTAGAGCACCCGTATTCAGATATGAACAAGGAAGAATGGACTCGTGTTTGTGATTTATTCGCGAGCGAGGAATTTCAAGTTAAACATTTTTATTCCATCCTGAACGTTTATTTTATTTTATTATTAATTGTGGTAACAACTGTAAATGTACAATGCAGAGGAGGAGTGCAATCAACAAGGAGAATAGAGCTAAGCTGAAGATTGTACATACATCAGGAGCGAGGTCTTTCCAACGCGCAAGAGCGTTGTTAGTAAGTAATAAATTTAAATTTTTATTTTTTATTTTTTATTATTTAAATAAATGACTTACATAGTGTTTGCCAAACTAAAATTTTAACATCTAAAATTTTATCATCATTACAATTATTTCTCTCTCTTCACTTTTTCACAAACTTTTTTCACTTTTTCATTTACTTTTTCACTTTTTCACCAACTTTTTCATTCTCTCTCTTTACCTTTTTACCAACTCCTAAAATTTTAACCTAAAATTTTACTAAAATTTAACTCCCAAACACTATATTAGGTATTTTAATATGCACGTTTTATATTTCTTTTGGTGTACAGAAAAATCCAGAATCTGATGAGATTAGTCTTGCATTGCTTTATAAAAAGACGCATACTAATAAGGATGGCATGTGGACATCAGAAGATGCACGGAAAATTTTGTAAGTTGTAACGTTAGATTTAATTATGCATTCATATGCGTTTATGTTTCATATGTGCTAGTTTTTATCTTATTTTCTAATTTTGTAGGAAAAAATGGAGGTGTTACAGTTGCAGCACGAGTCAGAGGGAAAGCCATACACCGAAGTGGAGATTTTCGCTGAGGTGTTGGGGATGAAAGCGGGTTACGTGCGCGAGGTTTAGGCCGTTCAGTACAGTCTGTTGGATCATCTTCATCAGCATCGTCCGTTGATTTATCCTGGAGGTTGGAGGAAGCCAAATTATAGATTAAGGAGATGAGGGATAGACAGTTGGAATATGAAGCATTTCTCGTCAAGCGGTCAGATATGGAGCAGATGATGCGAGAGCATCTGCAGATGATGGAGGAGCAACAACGGAAGAAAGGCGAAGAGCTGATGCAGATGATGGCCAAGCAGCAACGGAAAAAAAACGAAGAGCACCGGAAAATGATGCAGGAGCAACAAATGAGCCTAGTGGAACAACAAGAACGGAGGATGCAACTAATGGCGGAGCAGATGCATGAGCAGCTGATGGAGTAGATCAAACAGCTGCAATCTCGTTCGACACCCAAACGAAAATTTGGGTAAATTTTTATATTTTTACTACTTTGTCAGTACTTATCGATTATATATTTTATTTACTTTTAATAACAATTACATATTTGTAGATATTTTATTATATTATGAGCATTGAATATCTTTCTATTTATATTATTTTTAAATTATTTTTAAAATTTTAATTAAATTAATTCAAATACATAGAACACCGTTTGAACAATATTAAAGGTCATCCGAATGGTTCTTTGGCAATGATAACGTGCGCACGCATAACTATCCGTCCACACACATCGCGTTACATTCGTCCGTCCGCGTGGTTATTTTCACGTGCACACGGTCTTTATTAATCAAACGTGCGCACGTTCACGTGTTCAACTGAACAAGTGTCTTTATTTTCACTCGCAAACGTTCAATCATGTGACGAATCAACCGTTCACGGACTGAGGATGTAAGTATTTCGTCATTAATTAAACAACGGTGCGGACGTCTTTACGAAAGCATCCGGACGTAATGTATCACCGTTCAGACTATGTTATATATTCGTGCGCACGGATTATACATGACGAAATTCATTTCGTCACCTTGGACAAACCGTTCGCATGAGCTGTCCGAACGTATTGAGAGTACGTTCGCACAACTCATGCGAACGGATGGACTGTACTGGGCATGACGATTTTCAATTTCGTGACTATGGCACAAAACCATCCGAACGGTGTTGTAAACCGTCCGAACGGTTTCGAGCGACAGAATATCAAAATCGTCACCCAAAACTTTGGCTAACGGGCTTTAGGTGACAAACCGGGTGACAACTCGGTTTTGTCACCCAAAACATTAGCTGACGAAATTAGCACTTTGGGTGACAAATTTTTTGTCACCCAAAGTCTTTTTTCTTGTAGTGCCAACACATCCAGGGCCTTCAAATTTTTTCTTTCTAAATTTTGTATGTTTTTAATATATGTTTCTCTTTAATTTAATTTATTTTTATTTCTAATGGTATTTAACTTTTAGATTTTTATTCAAATTTTATTTTTGTTTTAATTTGATTTTAATATTTTATTTTTCTCTGATGTGGCATGCTTGATATGGTAAATTGGATGTGTGACCTAATTTTATTGGATATTTTGTATCAATTCGTTAAATTTTAGACGCAAAATTAACGGAAGGACAATTGATTGATAATTTGACAAAACTTGAGGACCACCTATTACTAAAAGTGTCCTTAACCCAATTTTTTAGCTAAGTGGTGGATCTATAGATCTTTTTATCTAGTTCTTCATAAAGAAAATACAATTTCAATTTTAGTTCAGTCATGTTTTAGAGCTAAATGTGCGATAAGTAAACAATCATGTAAATCCCATCCTAGCCATAAGAAGGTTATCTTATAGTATACTCTGTTCCTTTAATGGCATACGACTGGAATGATGCCTTCCTCAGAACATCTAATTAATAGCTGAATTCATGGCCTTCCTGTTATCTTTATTTTACTGTTTTCCACTACAACTAGGGCAAACAAAGAATAAAGGCTATTGACCAGTAAGGGAGAGGAATCTACTTGTATTATTGGCATGTAATTTGAAGTAGGGCCTTTTTTTTTCTTTGGTGATATCTGGCAATCAAGAATTTTAAAAATTTTGAGTTTGTAGGTAAATTTTTGAGAGTTTAAATTTTTTATAGGGTTTGTAAAAAGTTGGCAAAAAACGTTAAGAATGTTTTATTATAGAATAATTTTTATTATAGTTTACTAGAAAATAAGGAGAGAGAAGATTTCGTATATTTTTTTATTATAAAAAATATTAAAGTTGGTATTAAATTTGTGTGAAAATTTTGATATTTTAATGTTCGGTTGTAAAAATTTTAGCTTTTTGAAAAAGTTTGTTAAAAATTTTAAAATTTTCCATTACTAAACATCATCTTATTTTAAGTTAGTTTACTTCTGCTACAAGAAAAGAGATGGTGGCACAAGGAACTAAAAGGTAGGTTCCTAAACAACTGCAATATGAAGTTTTAAAGATCTAAAACTTTTTGTCACATAAATTTATACAACCCATTTCTCATTATATAATCAAAGCTTCCAAATTGATACAACTTATTTATAATAGAAACAAAAATTAAAAGCAACTGCATATAGATACACTACATGTACACCAGTAGTGTATTTATTGCTACAATGCGTACAAACTAATTCAATGATTACATAAAACCTTATTTGTAAAAGATAACTGGTACCGACTCGAAGCCTGAGGAAAGTATTCAACCATTCATAGACTCAGAAAGAACCTTATTCATGATTGGACGGGCTCTACACATAGCCTCTAGTGGCACCACTTTGGGCATGGTAATACCATTACCCTCTGTCATGTCAACTTCTACCTCATTAACCCTTTTCCAATCAAAGCATTGAATTAAACACCCTAAAGCCAAGCTGATCGTTCGTTGAGCGAGGCCTGCCCCAGGACAAGCCCTCCTCCCTATCCCAAATGGAATCAACTTATCATGTGCAACACCTTCTCCATTTTCAAACCTCTCAGGCTTAAAGCTCGTTCCATCATCCCATAACTTGGGGTCTCTATGTATAGCCCATGCATTCACCAATAACATTGTTTTACTCGGAACATCATATCCTCCAATGGTACAATCATCTGAAGCCATGTGTGGGACTAGCAATGGAGCTGCAGGATACAAACGAAGGGTCTCCGAAATTATATTTTGAAGGTAGTGCAATTTGGAGACATCTGGTTCGTCCATCAGTTTCTCCTGTCCGATTTCACTGTCCAATTCAGCTTTAGCCTTCTTCAACGTATCAGGATTGTTAAGCAAATTAGACATGCCCATTCCAATGTTACTGCTGAGGTATCAGTGCCAGCAAGTACCAAAACCTGCACAATTACATTCAGATGATAATTGGTATTCTATCGTAAAATCCTGGCACGCAATGAAAAATTCTTGCAAGAGACGCACTCGACTTACCAACATAAGCCCTTTGATAATATCATCAGTATAGTATTCCGGTTGTGATGCTTGTAAAGAAAGCAAATGGTCAATCATAGTGTTCCCCTCGGCCTTCTGACTCTTCTTCTCATCAACGAGGGCTTGGAAGAATGCATCCGTCTTCTTGCCGAGTCTCGCCATCCTCTTTTCCAAACCCCCATGGTCAATCCACCGCAACAGGGACACGTGCTCTCCTAGATTTGACGCCCCTGCATTCGCGAAGGCCTCTTTCATTATCACCCTAAACTGTTTTGCTTCTTCCTCATCCTTCACGTCCTCTCCATAGCCTATAGTAACGCTTCCCTGCCACCATTCTCATTATAATGTTAAAGGTAAGCTCTGAGAACAATGATTTTAGCTCCACCTTGGCGAAATTCTGGCAAGAGTTTCGTGACAGTTTACGTAACAAGCGCTTGACTTCGTCTCTTCGAATGCCCTAGGAACATGTTGAGGCGATTAGTTGAGAAAATCTCAAGGGCAGATACGACGAAGGTTGCGCCAGTGGTCACCGTATGGGGAAGCTCCCATAGTGGTGTGGTTGTAGGTGAGGTGCTTGCCAAGGAGTGTGGAGGGCGGTTGGCTAGGACAATGTCATTCTTGGTGAAGCATTCCTGGACTAAAGATGGGGACGACACAATCACCACGAGACGGGAACCAAATCGAAGAGAGAAAATCTGGCCGTACTTTTGTGAAAGGCGATGGAAAGTACGGTGAAGTGGCTTTTTAACGAGATGGAGATTGCCTAAAATTGGAAGAGAAGGTGGGCTGGGAGGGAGGTGCTTGGGTGGTTTTCTTGATTGAATTGACAGCTTGAATGCAACGAGGAGGACAAGAAGGGAGAGAGACGAGTAGAGCAAGATGTCTTCCATCTTTGTTTGTCTTTGATATATATGTGCTGATGACGATGATGTATTTGATGGATTTCGATTCTTAATGGCAGATTCCTTAGACGTCTGGTATATTTATAGGGTCTGAACGTCAGAGCATGGTGCAGGCCGGATATTAGTGGGAAATCAGGAAGTCGTTGTCTTCTCGCTCTCCTCCTCCAACGTTCTGTTTCTATGGGCGTTTTGACTTTTATGAATCAATTACGTCTTTTCAAAAAAGGTTCCTTATCTGAAAATGGTACCCTTTTTTTTTCCCTTCCGGGTATAATAAAGAACATTACAGTTGCATTTCCTTTGTGAGAGCCAAGTTGCTTTTCTGGATCAAGTCCTCAACGTCTATAAATGACAGCATTAGCTCTTTCAGGCATTTAGAAGTTGAGTTTTTCTAAATTCGAAGATGAATTCTATAAAAATCGGTAATCTTTTTTGGTAGTTTCTCGATTAATGTTGAGACGTACTGATTGTGTATGAAGGACCGAATATAGTTCAAATTTTCATATTTTTTATTCTAATGCGTCTACATCCTTGTTGATATGGAAATATTAATCCAATTATCTACGGAAAGAAAATACAAAATAAATGAGCAAATAAAGGGGAAAACCAGAGCAAGTAAAAGACTCACGTCAGTGATGGCGTTTTTGTGTCATGTACGTCTCTTTTTTGCAATTAAGTCATTGGGTACGTCATGGCATTAGGATTTGCACGTGATAAACATGTATATATCGGCAGCCGTTGGCGAGAAGAAAGGAAAACATATATAAACTTGTATGTAACGCAAGGGTATCTACAAAATACAAAAAGAAAAATTGTATGCCAGGCATGGGGCGTCCGTACTCCATAGGTGGCACGTGCGTATTCTGGCAAAAGTCCGCACTCTTCACACTGATGGATCTGTTTCTTTGAACAAAAAAGGAGAAAAAAAAAAAGCACTTTACCAAAAGAAACATCCAAGAAACAAAAGAAACATCAGTTGTTTTTTTTTTTCCTTGAGTTTTTTGTTTTCTAGCTTCCACCTTTGCAAATTATCATTTCAGTTTCGGTCTGTCTGTAATTGTTTTCTTTCCTGCCTGTTTCCTATCGCCAACCAGGGACAAGAGATAAGAGAATGTCCCTGACTCCCTCTTAAAACTGCAGTCCATATTTTTTCAACTGCAGTCCATATTTTTTCTTTCATTATTTTCCCACCCAATAACTTATGGTTTTTTTTTAGTTAAATACACTTTGCACCCTCCAAGTATAGGAGTGTTGAGTCTTTGCACTTCAATTTATTATTTTTGTCACATTGCACCTACAAATTATTGATTTAAGACACTTTGCACAGTCCGGAAATTTATTTTTTGCCCTCAAAATTACTATTTTACCCTCTCAAATGGTTATGGCCAATAAAAATTATAGAGACAAAATTGTCATTTTGTACACTAAAAAATAAATTTCCATAGAAAATTTTAATGGAGGTTAGAAATTTTTTGAAATCAATATTTGGTAGATGCAATGTGACAAAAATAATAGATTAGAGTACAAAGTGTCAAGATCTCCGTATTTTGTGGGTATAAAGTGTTTTTATCTTGTTATCATACAACATATTTTCTTTGACCGTTTCTTTCCAAAAATGGCAAGATCTTCTAGACTAGTCTATCCTGTAGATTTCATTGAATCTCAATGTCCCTTTCAATTTCAACGGTCGACGGTCGTGATCTCGACATAGCAGTACTTTGTCAATTTCAAATTAAATGTTTTCCTTCAGAACATTTCGATCCAATCTTTTCTCCCAAATAATGCATTTTTGCCACCTTTGTTCAGGGTTCCCTCCATTTTACTAATCTTATTTGCATCATTAAGTTAGATGTGTTAGAGGGATCCCTGATTCCAGCAGCTTGCATAGCTCACGGCCACCATTCATTCCTTGTTCTTTTTTTTTTTTGTCAAAACATGCTGGCTTTCATTCCCATTAAAGAATTGAAAAATACACTCATAGGGAGTCAGCTCCAGGATACAACAAAGATACATCAGAAACTTCTGGTGCGCTAACATATTTGCACCTCTATGAACTGGACAAACTTTCCTTTTTGAAACTTCTGCCATTAGTGGAGCTCTGTTACTTGGATTTGGATTCGGCGCCATTCCGTGTGCGTTGGAAAACTCTTGGCTGCTTTGACAACTGACTCTGAATCAGTACCCTCCAGAATGATATTCCCATGACCCCTCCTTGTTGCTGCCTCTACACCTCTGGTTGCCTCTGCTGCCTCTCCCTCTAGTCGAGTTGATGCTCCAATTCTTTCCACATCATAGCTCAAGATTTCGCCCAACCGGCACCACTCGTTTAGCATGACAAGGAAACAAGAGACACAAACGTGAAGCCTCTCTCATAATTGTATAAGCAATAAGGGAAAATTAAATTCGACCCCAAAATTTTTAATTGATATTTTTATGGCCATAAGTTTTAAAAGAAATCAATCATTGCCCTCCATCCAATTTGTCTGTTAAGCTACCCAAAAATTACTGAAATGCCCCTTTAAGAGAAAATTCAAAAAAAATAATTATATATATATAAATTAATATTTTCTAAATAAAAATATAAAAAATAAATTTCGTTTTTCTATTTATTTTAATTTTTTAATTTTTTTCTAATTTTTTCTTGAATGAGTATTTCCATCAATCCACACCACTTTCCATTTGATTTTACAATCAAATTGACACATAAGGTGAGGATTTATGTGTTTTAAAACTTATGAAACATAAAAATAAATAAAGATTAAAAGTTATGAATTGTGCAATTTGATTTTTTCCATAAATATGGAGCTACTACTATATTTCCCCTACTTACCTATTCTACAACAGATGCTGATTTGCTTTCATTTATAATTGCCTTCTGTATAATAAATATTCCAATCCCTAAATCAAACGGCTCCTTGGTTGCGATACTGAGACTTGTGGGTTATAGGCCCACCATACTTCCTCGGCATTCAGGCTACCCGCACATTCCGCGGCTTGCATTTGTGCCAAGCTAAATACATCTGGGATCTTCTCAATAGGGTTAAGACTACTGGTGCATGCTACGCCTTATTCAAGCTCCCTACATGTCTAGCTTCAAGATGTTCAAATTTGATGGCGAACTCCTAGCCGATCAATCCGAATATCGACATGTTGGGGCTCTTCAAAACTGCACCATCACTCAAACTGAAATTTCTTATTATGTCAACCAACTTTGTCAGCACCTGCTTGCTCCAACCTCTACTCACTGGACTGCTATAGATCGCCATGAGTTGTTCTATGCTAAAAGCTCTCACTCCATCGCACAGCCTATATATATTTGTGATGTCGATTAGACAGGCAATCTGGATGACTGTAAGTACACCTCCAGGTTTGGTATTTTCCTCAGAAAAAAAAACACTTGGATTAGACCAAAAGAAACATTTTTGTTTCTCAGCCTTCGTTTGATCCTTTTTTTTTCTGAGCTTTTGTCTCCTAACCTCCACCTCTTGCATATTATCATTTGAGGTTCTTTGACTATGAGTCATGGTTGTTTTCTTTTCCCAAGGACGAATCCACTTCTGATTTTTTCCGTGATATTAGATTATTTGTTGTCTTGTATATAATATTTGCATATATTCTATATATTTTATATAATGAGAATCATTCACCTCAATAATTCATTGAGGATACCAGCCATCTCAGACACGGTTTTTCAAACCTCTTAATCTTTCTTGCCTACATCAGAGTCGAGCATTCAATGTTTGTTAGTGTCTAAATTCTTGTTCGTAAGGTTTTCTTCTTGAATTTAAGGATTACGGGATGTGATTTTTCTTTTAAGAGTGCTTCAAAAGTTTTCCACTTTATCAATAAAATCTCGTCTCTTTGTGTGAATGATGTTTGATTTAATTTTTCATTGCTTATTTGGTTGATTGAATTTGTTATTGTTCAAATCTACACTGGATAGTTTTAGAACGACTTTTGACACTGTCTAGTACTATTTAATTAGAGGGGAAACCACCTATTCACCCCCTCTAGATGTTGTTTGGGTCTAAATTGGGTTTTTCACTTACTAAGTGTTTGAAAAATACCTATAAGGCTCTACCAGATTGGAACCAAAACTGTTTGATCATGTTCAAAGTAAGATTAAATGTGATGTTTGGGAAGTAAAATTTTTAAGAATTTTGAGTTTCTAGGAGAAAATTTTGAGACTTAAACTTTTTATGAGTGTTTGTAAAAAGTTGGTGAAAAAGTTTAAGAATGTTTGATTGTAAAATAATTTTTATTGGAGTTGGTTGAAAATTAAGAAGAGAAGATTTGATAGAATTTTTTTAATGAAAAAAGTAATGGATTTTTTCAAAAGTAAGAAGAGAAAAGATTTGATGAAATTCTTTTTGACGAAAAAGTATTGAAGTTGGTGTGAAAGTTGTTGTAATTTGTATAAAAATTTGGAGTTTTTAATGTTTTGTTGTAAAAATTTCCAGCAGCTATTTAATTATCCTCAGGTTCCGGGGGGATTGGAGGGGTTGATCTCAAACCTGAGGACAATGTGGAGTTGTGTCGACTTCTTCGGAAGAGGAAATTTGGGCACACTAGTAGAAAAACAAGCAACGCTGACCGAACGCTTAGGATCTGTCACTAAAGAGTAGGCCTTTAGGGACGTTACTTACAAAAGCGTCAATATTAATATCTTTAACTTTTTGACATTGTGGGAAGAGTAAATTACGCCTAGACACACCAATCTACCACTACTTTTACTGTCGCCATAGCCCATTGTCCACAAAACATGGCTTTTCAATTCTTTCCTTAGATTACTTACCAAAAGAAAAAGCAACTCTTTCCTAACATCTCGTCTTTTTCTCTCCCTTATTTCCTCTGCTTTTTTTTTTCCTTTGCCCTTTCTCACATCGTCATCTCCAACATAGATCTGTGTCGCAAGCTCCACTCCATTCTTCTAATACCTGGTGTTTTCCCTATTCAAGATTTACCCAACAACAAGAAGCCACGACAAGATGTATGAAGAAGGGGTTTGAGCAAAGAGAACAGTTAGTGAAGAGGTGTACTGGCCTATGTGGAGCGGCTGGAATTTTTTGAAGCTCATTGGCTGCCAACCCAGCTATTTGGGAGAGATGGGGCTGCAATTTGTGAAATCTTCTGTTGTCACCGATCTTTTTTTTTTTTCAAAGTTTGTTGCAGATCTAGCTTGTTGTAGACATGGTTTGTTCTAGATCTAGATTTCCAGATCTGGTTTGTTGCAGATCTTTGGATTTTCTGCGTTTGTTTCCTACTATGGTGATTTGTGAAGTTCTTTATTCATTGTAGATCTTTTTTTTCTGGTTTGTTATAGATCTGGATTGTTGTAGATCTGGTTTGTTGCAGATTTTTGGGTTTTCTGCGTTTTTTTCCTGCTATAGTGATTTGTAAAGTTTTAAATTTTGTAGAGTCAAGTCATTCTACAACCGTTTATGAAGATTCAAATTTTATATAGATTGTTGAGATTCAAATTTTATATTGATTGTTGTCTCTCTTTGTTTGAAATGGATTATCTGGTTGGTTTTGCTATTTCTGCACATATGGCGAAGAAGGACGGCGGCTTTAGCTCGTTGGCAATGGGGTTGCACCTCTCTTGACGAACTGGAGCTCGTCGACGCTGCTGGACTAGTGCCGACGGAGAGCTTATGTCGTCGAATCAGGGCTCTCTGCACGCTACAATCTCGACCGAGTTTCGACTACTGAAAGTCGTGGCTGAAGAGTAACTTCCACGACTTTTGCCATTTTTTTCTACAGAAGCCTCCGTCGGCGATGACCGATTTTCTGCTAGTGGCAGCAATGAGGAGTTTGGGAGCAAATAAATCGCTTGGGCAAAATGGATTCGCAGCCATATTTTATCTGAGATATTGGAATACAGTGAAATTGGAAGTGCTGAAAATGGTTCACTAGTTCTAATTCGACTCAGTATACCTCCTTAAAGAGATTAATCACTCGAATATTGTCCTTATTGCGAAAGTGGAAAATCCAACCATAGTTGTGCAATACCATCTCATTAGTCTTTGTAATGTGGCTTAGAAGACAATATCGAAAATTATGGCTTCGAGGCTAGAACAGTTTCTCCCTAAGATGTTTTCATCCTCACAAAATGCCTTTGTGCCGAATAGGCGAATTCAAAAAAATTCCATCCTTGTTCACAAAATTATGCGGTCTCTAAAAAAGGAAGCAAGGGAGGGGTGACCTTGTGGCGATGAAGATCGATCTTGAAAAAACATATGACAAAGTTGATTGGGGACTCCTGGATCAAGTTCTTAAGTGCTACGGGTTTTCACAAAAGTGGAGAAATTTGGTGCACCAATGCGTGCCGACAGTATATTTTCAGTGCTCTTGAATGGAAGCCCCTTTGGACTTTTCTATCCTAGACAAGGGCTGAGCCGGAGTGATTATGGCATTCAAATTGCAAGGTAAGCTAATCCTATTTCTCATTTGCAGTGCTAACACAGAGGTCAGAGAGGCAGTCAAGTTGAGTGATCAGGTCCACATTTGAGCAATGGACAAACAGTCGATCTATCAAAATCATTTATGCATTTCAATGCTAACATGCCTCAGGACGCTGGTAAATTTTTGTGGCTGCCAACTTGTTTGCCGACATCTGGAAGCCTTGCATTCAGCGATATTAAAGAGAAGGTTCAAATGAACATTGCTGGCTGAAGGCATTTTGGCTATCCGAAGCAGGAAGAACAATCTTTATCCAATCTGTAGCGGCAGATAGGCACGTTCATACATCATGTAGGTATTCTTACTCTCCAAAATCTGTGTAATCGATATTATGCTGAAGAAATTCTAGTGGGGATTTTCTAAGGATAAGGGGAGGAATTTTTATCCGTAAGGCATGGGATCTCATCTGTAAGCCTAAAGACATGGGAAGGTTAGGCTTGCATAGGATGTTCGACATTAATAGAGCAATGGTGGCGAAGTTGAGATGGCAGATCTATTCTGATCAGGACTGCTTGTGGGTGAAAGCAGTAAAAGCAACGTACCCGAACAATAAACAATTTATGGAACCGCAGGAGGCACAAGATAGCACTTGGGTCTGGAAAGGGATTATGAAATATTGTGATCCACGGATACCATCCTTGTCAAATTTCCGCCCTGGGCAGAAACAGAATGCAATCCTGCCCAGGGAAACAAATCTGGTTCATGCCGATCTTATAGTCCAGGAGAGGAATTGATGGAAGGAGGCTGAGATACGGAGTTATTTTGATGAGGAATCTGCTAGAGACATACTCACATTGCACAGTCCCTCCACTCGTCTTCAAGAGTGATGTTCTTAAATGGCTTCTTGATTCTAAAGGATTATTCTGGGTTAAATCTGTACGTGGGATGACCAAAGCACTAGATGGCTCCAAGGGAGAGGTGGCCAGGATATGGAGTGGGGAAAAATCTGGAGACTGAAATTGCAGCACCGGCTTCGCTTGATGCTCTGGAAGGTAGCGGCAGATGCATTACCTATGCGGGGTAATATTACTCGTGTTGCCCAAGGAAATGCTTAACTTTGATGATAGTTGCCCCCTGTGCTCTGCTGAGCCGGACACACTCACCTTTTCCTCGAATGCTCAGTTACTCCGATTGTGTGGAGAGGAGGAGATTGGCCAATGCGATCAGAAGGGTTCATGAACCTTCATATATCGGAATGATTTATTGGGCTGAAAGTGCTTGTAAATTTGGCATATTTTCCATAGTCAAAACAATTGTTTTATAAATGTATTTTCATTATATAGATTGTATATAGTGACTTGATTAATGTTGGAGGAGGTGGAGCTCAGTGGATCTCATTAGAAGCTGCTAGAAGGTTACTGAACTCAAGAGAATGGTCTGGGAAGCCGTGCTAAGCTGGTGGGAAGATTGTGAGGTGTTTGGGTTAGCCTAGGGTTAGCCTGGCGTAACTGATGCAGTTTAGAGAGAAAACTCTAGAAACTCGCCCAACTAAAAAGCTGACCTGTCTGACCAAAGTACCCTCACTTAAACAGTCTATATGCCTTTCCCAAAAAGAAGAAAAACGCACCTTTGGAGTTTTACGCAGAAAATAGAACACACTCTAGAATATTCCTCTCTCCAACGAAAAACCCATCTCTCTCTCTGCTGAACCTGATCTGATCGCATCTGGTGTGAGAGTTCTTGAACTTCCCTCTGGTGGAAGATTCTGAAGATTCAAGGCTGCTGAACGTTGGGTCTGCTATTCCCATTTCGGTTGGTGTTGATAGTGAAGTTGAATCTTGAAGAAAGGTGTTCTTGGTGGCTGAGCAGTTTCTGAGAAAAGATTCAGAAGGTCGACGAGTTCGTTGACGTCCATAGTTGCTGATCGGAGTTGCTGATCGAAGACTCGGGTGCTGGGCACCGTCCTAAGAAAGGAGTTCTTGGGAAACTTTACGGAAAGATTGGGGATCGGGGAAATGAAAAGGAATTTCATGATTGATCACCATCGTGTAAAGTTGTCAAGCAATTAGTGGACTGATTGGTGTTTAAAACACCTAGAGTGTTTTTGTCATTTGGGGAAATCCACCTCAAGTGATTTTCACTTCGTTACCAAAAATTTCTGGTGTTGAGTCAATTCTTCTCTATCTTGTTCTTTATGCTACTAACCGTTTTCTTGTTGTGCATTTGCAGATCTAAAAAGAATTGGTAACGTGAAATTGGCAAGCTTTTTGATTGCTGGATTTGTGACCGAATACTTGCTGGTTAACTAGTCTTAGAGTTGTTGATATTATTGCTGAATAGTTAGTCTTTGTATTGCTGGTTTTTAGAGTTAATCTTGTCTTGAATAATTGCTGGAAAATCTCTTTACATTGAGTTTGTCTTGCTGAAATTTGCGTAGGTTATTCTTGTGATAGTCTTATTGAAGGTGCAGATATTAGCTAGCTGAAAAATCATTATTGTGTGGATTATATTCTTGCTGACTATATTTCATTGTTGCATTTGATAGTTGATTGTTAACAAGGTTATCTTGATTTTTCTGTGAAGATATTGCTGCTGTAATTGTTCTCTATTGGTTTGGTTATCAAAGCTGTATTAGTCTTAATTTGTTAAGCTTTGGTTGCTGTTAAGTGCTTTATTCATACTATTAGAATAGGTTTTAATATTGAGATTGTATTGGTGCTGTTGATATTGTTTTTCTGTAGTTTCTTAAAAAGGGTGTTATTAGTTTTTAAATACCTATTCACCCCCCCTCTAGGTATATTCTCGAGTCTAAACGTAGTTTCAGGTGCCAGCGGCAATCTGTCAAGATTATAGAGGAAGAGTGCTGGCTGCAGTATCAGAAAACAGGAGAGGATGCAACCCCCTCGAAGGGGAGGCCTTAGCAGCAAAACGGGCCTCGAGTTTTTGAGTCTGGATATTGTTATTTTTGAAGGAGATGCACAGAGGTTGATCAATCAAATTATATATGAACCATGATGAGATGGGGGACTGGATTATAAAGGAGGAGGTTCAGAGTATTCGTCATCAGCTAGCCAACCATGTCCACTGGAGGATCAAATAGACACTTAGGGACGCTAATTCTTTGGCTGGTGTGCCAAGGAAGAGCTTGACAAGTGTTTTGATGTTAATGATTTGAGTGTAATATAAAGTTTCGATTCCCAAGAAACGAACTGATGGAAATCAAGGAGCATTGTCGAAGGATCCAGTTCAAGTTCCCATTGGGCCGGTTACAAGGTCACGAGCCAAGAAGTTTAAAGAGTTACTCAACGGGCTAATTCAAGAGGCATGGGCTCAAGCAAATTCATGGAGGCTCATTGAACAAGATCCACGTGAACCACAAGATTGGTCCTGAAGATCGTGTAATCATTCAATCTATCATGTTAGGCTTCGCTCTTCTAGAAGGATCTCTATTCTAGGCGCCAAAATCCTTCCTTTTATGGCTTGCACTTCCCTTGGACGCCCAACACCTTTTTCCTTATTGAGCTCTTTATTTTAGGCGCCATTTTATTTCCTTTCTTGGCTCTTGTAGGCGCCAACTTTCTTGCCTTTTTAGTGTGTTTTGTTTTAGGCGTGTTGGGCTTTATTTCCTTAGCTAATTTCGGGTTTAATTAGGTTTCCTTGTTAGGGTTATTTTCCTTGTAACGTTTAGCCTTTAAATAGGAGCCTTTGCTTTGTAATTTGGCAGACATTGCTTAATCAAAATTGTGAGGATTAATTCTCTTTGGTTCTTTGAAGAACTACTCGAACTTATCGGGATTTCCCGTGGCGTTCACTTGACTTATCAAACGGAATTTCCATCACCGTTTGTGGCGTCTTCTTATACCGAGGTTCTTGTTTTCATAAACAACGGGTCAAGGTCTTCCATTCGAATCAGTCCTAGAACGATCTTGGTTCCCTTTCGTTGTTGGGTCTCGTTATTCTTGGCGAGGTTCACATCACGAACAAAGAAAAAAAAAAAAAACAGAATTCCTTCAATCAATCTTGTTATTACAATTTTCAAGATGAGTGTGTGTAGTTGTTCCTCACGTCTTCACGTGGTTATAGTAAATTTTAGATCGCGGAACAATGAAGAACTTGACATTTCACACTTTGGAGAAAATACTCCGATTGGAGAGAAATCTTGATCTACCCCAGAATCAAGACCGACTCTTCTTCTTTGATGAAAGAGCTTGGGCATCCTTCATAGCAACAAAATCATTCATGAACTGAACAACTGCCTGTTGAAGAAAGAAGTTGAATAAGTTGGTCTTCTATAACCAAAATGTAAAACAGAGAACAGAAAATTGAAATCCAATGTTCTTGTATTTTTTCGGTGAACAGTGGCAGCAGGCACAGCCTGCGGATAAGGGGCGTCGAACCCGGAAGTACCCTCCCTAAGGGGAGGAGGTAACCACTGAGGTAACGCTCAGGGTTAATTAAAATCCAATATTCGAAAGTGGTAAAATCATACAATACCTCAGCTCCCAATTTGGCTACTTCTTGTGGTGGCAGTTCGAGAGGAGTGTCATCAGCGCGGAAGACACTCAAATTCGACAAAAACCTGAATGAATCTGGCAATACTCTTATTTGATTGTCACTTATGTCCAACTCTTCAAGCATCTCAAGGTTCCCAATAGATATTGGCAAGGCTCTTAGATCTGCAAAGTTCTTCCCCACTATCAACTTTTTGAGACTTGGTGCAGAACATAGGTTCTCCGGGATGTATTCAAGTTCATTGAAGCTGACATCAAGTTCCTTCAAATTGGAGAGGTTGCCCATTGTTGTCGGAAACCTCTGAACTCTGTTGTAGTGCAATGTGAGGATTTCCAAGCATTCAAGCTTTCCGATTGCCTCAGGAAGACCCCTGATCTTATTGAAATCTAATCTCAGCTCCACGAGCGATGCGCAAGATCCAATTGTGTAAGGCACTTCCGATAGCTCGTTTGTTTCCGCGTTCAGTCTCTTCAAACAAGTCAAATTCCCAATTGTGTCTGGTAAATGGGCGAAGTGATTCAAGCTCAAATCAAGATTAACGAGGTTTATCAAGTACCCAAAAGAAGCCGGCAGTGATCTCAAACTGTTTGCTCGGAGGTCAAGATCGGTGAGATTTATGAGTTCTCCAAATGAGTCGGGAAGGTTTGTAAGTTGGTTCGAGTGGATATCAAGCTTTCTCAAGGCCCCGAGGCCGCCAATAGTGGGTGGAAGAGCCGCGATTCGGTTCTCAGATAGGTCCAATTCAGTGACATCGGATAATTTTCCAATTGACACAGGAAGCGACTCCATCCGATCCATCAACTTGCCTTTAAGATCAACAACTGCGGCCCCGCTTTTGGCAGAGTTTTCAATCAGAGCTGCTACCTGCATCATGCTCAATTTGCCAGAGTCTCCACCGTCTACAAACACACCAGAACGACTCTTACGACATCGAAGAAACTTTTTTGTCCGGATACTCATTTGTAAAAACAACTAGTTGGAATTATATAACAAATAACAAAGATGGATTTCTAAAAACCAAATATTTTCTAGATTTTAGGCAAACCAAAAACAGGAAAAATTCACCAACAAAAGCAGTTTTGCCTTTTAATGTGCTTCCCTCTGGGAAAGAAGCCACCAATAAACTCCAGATAAATAGAACCTAACCTGAAGATAAAACAGTAGCCTCTGATTCTTCATCGTCGTTTTCCTTCACCAAACTCTCCTCACTGAAGATGCTTCCCCTTTCCTCGATTGGGTGACCGAAAACAACAATATGTTGCTTATTCAGGGTATCCTCAGAAACCAAAGGAGAAGCTTTGCGAATGAGACGATCAAAAGTTTGAAACATGTTGCCAAGCTCAACCACATGGAGAGCCTCTCTCCTCAGTTCATAGCTCTGGAACAAGACCATGGTCCTCCTCACCTGCTGCAACACAGAGAAGAGCTCCTCCGGGACGTCTTGAGGGGCCTTTTGTTTTGTGATTTCCTCAAGCTTCATCTGCTCCTCAGAATTCACAGTTTCGAGCACAGACTTGGCTGCTTCAACCTCTTCAATGGATGCCCTCGGTGGCAATGATCTGTAGATACTCATGATTTCTTGCACTGTTTCAAAAAAGGCAGGTGATGGTGGCTCTTGGTCCATGGCTATAGGAGTTTGGACTCTACTGGGTTGGCGGAAGAGCTGACTCGGTTTTTGAAGCTTCTATTGGTGTGATTGAAGTTCTTGGGATTCAACTATTTATTTGAAGAACCCTAACCACGAGAGCGAACGCTGAAGAAAAAAATTAAAATATTATCCCCTGAAGAAAGATTAAGGTGGTGTTTGTTTGATTATTTTGTAATTTTTTTAATTAGGTCCGAAATTTCGAGAGGTCAACCCTTTAGCAAACAAATATTACCTAAATAATGGAACACACTATTAATGCGAATTGTTTGTATGAGCGTGGTATTATATTAGATTTAAATAATACCGCATGACAAAAATTATGTATTTAATTCTCTTCATCTAACAGTCATTTTATTGTACTTGTCCATTATTTTCTTAAATTAACTTTAAATATCATTTTTAAAGTAATGAGCTAAATTCATTGCACCCAATTTACTATTTTTAATTAATAAAATTTGTCGCCTGCATCACCTACCATTTTTAATTATCATTATTTTTCTTGACAAATAAACATTATTCAGGTAAAAAAATGATTCGTGATTATCAAGACACGCGTATAAGAGCCGTTACCCGCTCATGGAATTCGGCCACCCTCTGCCCGCGCGTGAGACACAATGACGAGTTAGGGCCTCTCTTCCGTCGTTTTCCGAGAGTCCTCAGGTGCTCTCTCTCTCTCTCTCTCTCTCATCTCTCTCTCTGTAGAAACTTTCCAACGAGCGTTCAAAGTGAAGCGAGATCGGGGTGTGATCGGCAATCCCTCCCTCCTCTGACAAACGGTATTGCCGCCTTGAGCGGCTGTTCAGATCTTTAGCCTTTGGACCCATTCAGTTTGTTTTTATGTAGGCCTTGATTTGTTTATGGCCTCGTACTTGGCCCAATGAATTCTTGTTGTAATGGGTCTGTGTTTTGTATTAAACCCGGTTTTAATCTATGAAGTCTCTTGCCTTTTCTCTTTTTTTGTTATGTGAAATCGCTTGCTTGCCTATAAAAAGGAAAACTAAAACTTTCTTTCAATCAATAATTTCCAACACAATCAAACGGACAAAAATTTAGAATTGATCTTCCTAAAGAATTTTCAACTAGCACAAGTTTCTTCTATCTTTTTCTTATTGTTATTTGTCCGATCTCTTTTCCTTCCTAAAGTTCCTATTTCATTTATGTAACAATATCTTTTAGAAAAGGGAAAAATTGTAAATTATATATCTATGCTTTATGCATGTCATTTTAGAATTAACATTAAAACTTTTAATTTGAGGACCAATGATCCGTACTTGTGGATTTAAAGCCCCACTTGATTTGTCGTCTATCTAGAGATGAAAAATTCATACATGCCAGTTGTTAGGACAAATCAAATACATACAATGCACATTTAAAAAAAAAACAAAAACAAAAACCAATTTTTCTTGACTGGTACAACAATGTTCAAAAAATATTCAAGTTACTAATTTAAAAATCTATTACATTGACAACAGTCACAACTACCGAATCCACCACTATAGGTGTTTCAGTCGACCACTAGTTCAGTGTTAACAATATTTTTGAATTATAAATTTCTAGAATCTTGTTACGAAGCCAATGGTAATAGGTATTGTATCTACTGTCATAGGCATTTTGGTCGACCAGTAGTTCAGTGTTTTGAATATTTTTGAATTATAAATTTCGAGAATCTTTGTTACGGAACCAATGGTAACAGGTACCGAATCTACCAGTATAGGTATCCCAATTGACCGGTAGTTCTAATTTTTCCTAAAAGTCAAATAAGGTTTATTTTGTGAAAGGAGTCTTTAAAAAGAACCTTTCTAAGAGATTTTTACGTTGGAGAAACTTTCCATTATCATTCCAAAACTTCTACAAATCGAATTTTCTCATATTCTTCAAAGCTTACACAAAAACTTCACATTCAAGCCTTACGATTTGGGTGAGTTAGAAAGCTAGAGATATCACTATAAAATCTACTCTTATAAAGAGTTTTCATCTTGTAATTTTTCATTCAAGAGTTTGTGATCTTTTAGTGAGATTTGTTCACTAAAGAAGAAATTTGGAGAGGGCGGATCTCAAATTTGGTGAAGTTCCTTTTGATGTGGGTCGTACACCAAAAGAAAAAGCTACGAGAAGCATATCTCTAGCTTGGATTAAAGCTTAAGTGAGGTATCTCAAACTTGTGTAAAGGTCATCCCTTGAGTTTAAGGGAGGATCGGTGGAAAGGCTCAAGACTTGGAAAGTGTTTACATTTAGTACTTTGCATATACTCTGTAATATCCTTGATTTATCCTGTACTAATTATTAAATTGGTTTTCTAGCAAAAATATTTTTGATAGTATTTTTTTAAAAAGTTTTAAAATCTAATTCATCCCCTCCCTCTTGGATTACTTTAATCCTTAGTCTTTTATAATGCGCAAAATGCAAAACATAAAATAGTTCGTGGATGAAAAATATATTTTCTCCTCTTATTTCAAGCCAATGTAATCAATTAAATTGCTTTATGTGAAAGTATGTGCGTTTTATTAATTTGATTTAATTTTTCTGTTATAAGCCATGTACCGATTATTTTCTATTATTATTAATCGTGTGTCCGCTCATTTATTAATTTCATTTCATAGTATTTATAAAAGGCTTTTAATTGTCAATAGAATAACAGAAGAAAAAAGGGTTAAGGCTTGGACCTAGAATTGACCGGCCCTGGGCTTATTTAGAGGCTAGAAGTTTTAAATTTGTGGGTATTAAAGTGATTAACCAAAGCTTATTGGGTCTTGGGAAAAAAATCTAGGCTTGAAATGGGTGTAATTGTGCTTGGAATTGGGCTTGAAAAGTCGAGCCCAAAGACCAAGGAGGCCGACCACTTTAGGTGAGTAACGAAGTGAGCAAGTAGTCATGTAGTTAGAGAATCTCTAAGCTTTTAGACAAGTGATTTTCGAAGAAGAGGTTTTCAAGGGAGGAGGAGGGAGGACATTTTCGGTGGTTAAGGTTCTGTTTTGAAGTGAAATCTTCCACGTCAGTTTCTGTGTGTGAGTATTTGAAATCTGAAAATATATGAAACTATGCATTCTAAATAACATGAGCAAAATGGACCAATGATGGAAAAAGAAACACACGAGTACTTAATGTATATGGAACTTTGTAAACAACGTAGAGGCTCTGTAGACCTAAAGCAATCTAACCTTGGACTATGTAAATAAATGAGAAGAAGCTAATTAGGTCTAAAGTAATAGATAAGAGAAGGAATTAACAAAATACATGGAAGGAGAGCAATAGAGGGAGACCGGATAGTTAGAAGAAAAATGGGCCATTAAGTGAGCCATCAAGCCAATTAGCTAGGACCTTACTAACCTCAAATTAAAGTTATAATCTGAGGTGTGGGCGTGGAAATGCAATTGAGATATTCTTTGAACATTAAATAATAAATATTTGAACCAGGTCTGACGATATCGATGACTAGAGCAATGCTTGACAAGCAGAAATTGAAGGTGGCAAAGTTAATTCTGGATGGAAGATTAAAAACATCCTCACAGACATTCCAGCATATACCGGTGATCAAATAATTCAGTACTTTTGTTATTATTATTATTATTGGAATTTCAATTTCAGCATTTGGTTGTTCATAAGTATCTCACAGTGTGAATTCTTTTCCACACAACTTAGCTCGGGTATTGGCCAATAACCAAAAACCTTGATGCTCTTCCTCCCAATCCCCTTCTTGCTTTCTCCCTAGAGATAGATCGGGAGACCCCTCTAAAATTCTAGGCGTTAGGTTAGATTACGTTGCGTAACTTATTTAGCATTCAAAAGTTATATGTATCTTAATTGAGGGTGTGAGTTATAAATTTTTAATAATTATATGTACAATTTAGCAAGGTTACATATATAGTTATAGAAATACTTTACGAAAAAGATAGACAGTCCAATGATAAAGGTTGTAATTCCCAAACAACACTACTATTCCTTTTTTTTTAAGAGAAAAGTGTTAAGGAGACAAATTGTTCCACCGTATCTGCAGAAATTGAAGCCACAGATCTGTCCAACATTAAAGCCATTCCAAACCAAGTCATATCTCACAGCTCATGTTAACGTTAACAATTATGAAATGAAATTCTATATTAGTTGCATTGTATTAAAAACTTAGTGCCATATCTGGGATGATGTCCCTTTCAAATCATCTATATAACTACACATAACGATTTTTCACAAATCAATGAGAAAAATTATCTTTTCACTGATTATAGCTTTCTTGTTCATGGTATCAGAGCCCTCTCGGCTAACACCAAACTATTTTCTTGATCAAATGGCTGAATCCTCAACCACTCTTTTCAAATTCCCAACATTGCTCCTCTGGTTTCCATCAAGTTAGATGGAACGAATTATCTCCAATGTATTTCTCAATTCATGCCTATTTTGCACAGCTATGACTTAGTGGGCATTGTTGAAGGCTCAAAAGTATGCTCTGCCAAGACTGTTACAGTCAATAGACAACAAAGTGTGAATCATGCTTATATTCTTTGGAACATTGTAAGTCCAAAGATTAAGGCAACCCAAGAGAGGGTGAATTGGATTTCAAAACTTTTTCAAAACTCACCCTTTAGAAAATGTTTGCTAGCTACAAGTCTCACAAAGAGAAGCGATTGCAATAAAAGATTAAACACAAGAATATATATTGCAACTTAAATAGAGAAATAAAACTTAGAACAAGAAACTAATAGCACAATGTAGTGAGATAAGGGAAGAGAAGCAAACACAAGATTTTTAGGTGGTTCGGCAAACCCGCCTACATTCCACCCCTCAAGCTCTTTACCGAGCCTTGAGGTTTTTCCACTATGCTCTCTTCAACCAAGGGAGAGTTTCCTTACACTTGAGCTTGAGAAACACCTCTTCAAGCCTTAAGAACGAGTTTGAGAACAAACCTCTCCAAACTCCTTTTGATGAACAAACCTAACAAAAAGGAAACAAAAGAATCACTCTCTTAATAGTGTATAGGGATGAACGAAAATGCTCACTAAAACTCCCTTGATGGAGTAGATGTTACAATAAGAAATTTCTATCTCTTAGGCTTCACACAATAACAAGGATGTGAAAGTGTTGATTATGTGTGAATGATGTTTGAACAAGGATTGAAAGGTTTTAGATCACTCTTAGCTTTAGCAAAATGATTTTTGTTATTCAGCTACTTTTAAAAGGCGTAGGAATGGCTTTATATAGGCCTCATAAGAAAAATAGCTGTTTATAGCCGTTGGAGTCGAGCTGTTAAAAACTCTTGATGAACCGGTCGACCGCTACAGGTTTACGTTACCAACGGTCATAATGTCAGAAGTCAGAACGGCTATTTTCTAATTTTTCAAACCAACCGGTCGACCGCTATACCAAGCCGAAGACCGGTCAACCTCCTCAACTTAAGCACATGATCCGGATTGTTTTAAAAACACGATTTTGACTAACTTAAAATACCAATTTTAAAGACTAACTTCCCATAAGTATATAAAAGGTTTGGGAGTTTAATTGGATATTTTAAAACCATTTAAAAACATTTTTAAATCTTCAAAACAAGAGGTAAAATATTTCATGCAAGTTTTGAAGAAATATGCAAGTGTGTGGTTCAAATCCTTGTTAAAGATGAAGTCTTAGAGTTACAAAGATTATCCTAGCATCTTGAGTCTTCACTTTAAGAGCACTTCCATTGAAGGGGATGTTACTTGATCGCTTCGTGCTCATTTTGGATCCACTTTGCTTCACATCTCAATTACTTCTATTGTTATCATCAAAACATTAATTATGACTAAAAGCTAACAATCTCCCCTTTTTTGATGATGACAATAAATTAATTGATCTTCCTTTTGTTGATCTTGTCTCCCCCTATCTTTTGTACTTTGATGTGGGGTTTTAAACATTTTAATACCTCAATGACAAAATGTTAGCATATAATATGAAAGGGATTGCGTATGAATAATAAAGAACTTTCATATCATAGAAGCAATACATCAATTTTTTCAAAGGGGTGCAAAGATACAAAAAGAGACTATTCTCTCCCCATTTGTCATCATAAAAAGGAAGTACATAAGCAAAGAACAAAATTACAAAATACAAATGAAATGCATATGCAATGAAAATCATGAAGAGGAAAGCGGGCCATAAAAGTCCTCATCTCTGCAAAGAATTGCCTCTACTCCTCTTGCATAGAAGAACACTGTCATGAATGAAATTGTTCTGTGCCTCATGCATAGCAGTCATCCTCTCCTCGAAAGCAGTGAATCGAGTATCAAAGGAAGAGGTAGGGTCGGAACTCTGGTAGGGAAGGAATAATGGGAGGATCATCAGCCAAATCAGCATCTACATCAAACTCCATCGCCTCAGCATCTACCTCCTCACCCTCAAGCTCATCCGCCTCAGCAGCAACACCTTCATCCTCATCACTATCCTGAGCACCCAAGTATTTCTGGAAGTCCTTCTATAACTCATCCGGGTTAGGACCAAGCGTAAATTGTTCACACTTGGTCAAATGTCTCGCTCGAGAACTAGTGCAACCCCAAAATATCAAAATATCTGGGTCATATGGAAGATTCTTTTTAGACTCAATGCTGCTTCCATATGTTTGAGCACCTCTTTCAGAAGTCGCTCAATCGAAGACATCCAAGTCAGCGAGGAATCAGGTTATGGGTGCAGATCAAAGTAACCTTGAACATCCATGGATTTCCTATGTTACCTGTAAACTAGGGCATAATCAAAGCCCTTCAAGTTTTAAACTCATTATGTGGGGGATTTCTAACAACAGGGAGGTCCTCATATCCCACTCGAAAAGATGCCCATCAATAAAGGAATGCTGCAATGAAAATCATGCCATAAAAGTCTCATCTCTGCAAAGAAAGCATAGAAGAACACTGTCGTTCTGTGCCTCATGCATAGCCACCTTGAGTATCAGGGTCGGAACATAAGAGGATCATTCAGTCCATCGCCTCAGCATCTACCTCCTCGCCCTCAAGCTCATCCTTAGCCTCAGCTAAAGCAACACCTTCATTCTCATCACTGTCCTGATGCTTTGGCACCCAAATATTTCTGGAAGTCCTTCTATAACCATTAGGACCGAAGCGTCAAATTGTTCACACTTGGTTAAAGTGTCTCGCTCGCGAGAACTGAGTGCAACCCCAAAATATCAAAATATCTGGGTAAACAGCAAGCCATATGGAAGATTCTTTTTAGACTCAATGCTGCTTCCATATGTTTGAGCATAATATAAGGAGGTTGAACTTTTTCTCTTTCAGAAGTCGCTCAATCACGAAGACATCCATAAAAGTCACCTCCTCTCGGTGTCCACCCGAGGAATCAGGTTATGGGTGCAGATCAAATGAAGTAACCTCGAACCTGGTAGTTGGTTGGCATGGATTTCCTAGGTGCATCTTCTGCCACACCATTACCTAGGAGGTAAACTAGGGCTTTTCCATAATCAAAGCCCTTACACACGGCCAAGTTTTAAACTCATAGGCCCGAATCCCGACATGTGGGATACCCAAAATATCTCCTATAATAACTTCATTTAAAATAATATCTCATTCTCCAACCATACTCTTCACAATAAACAAACCTCCAGCTTCCCACCCAACAGTCAAATTAGCAAAGAAAAATCTAACATAATTGGGAAACACTTCGGTACCCATATCCAACAAATTCCTCCAACCCTACTTCACAAAAGGACACTCAATCTCAAAATCCAAAAGTGATTCTACATTCACTTTCCTTCCCAACATGACTTTTCTTTTTGAAAAGTCATTGTAAGACTTCTCAGCACATTCAGGATTACGGAAAAAATAATCAGGCTCACCCGAATGATCCGCTGAAGAACGAGAGGATCCAGCTCGCTCATTTCCAACCATGGCAGCATGTTTTGTTCTTGGCATGATGATTGAGAGTGAAAAATTGAGAGGAAAAGGGCTGAAATGTGGAAATCTAGGGTTAGGGTTTCAAAAGGGGCCAAAATCCCTAATAAGTGAATGCTTGATGGATTTTGATGTGAATCCACACAAAAAGTGAGGGTTTTGGCTGAATTTGATGGGCTAAAATGATTGGGATGGATTATGGGATAAATTATGGTGTTTTGGGAGGGATTTGAGAGGGTTTGGGTCGAGAGAGGAGAAGCGGTTCACGTGAGAAGAGGGTGCGGTCGACCAAAATGTGAACTGTAGTATATATAGGCTCGATGAGGCGGTCGACCGCTTGGTATAGCGGTTGAGTTCTACTTACCGGTCGACTGCTTAGTATAGCGATTGATGACCATCGACCGCTTTGTGTAACGGTTCCACACGGTTGACCGTTACAGAGAACAACCTTTGAAAAATAAGGTTTTAGTGCCCAAAATGAAGTAGAATGATGTATTTGATGAATGTCAAACATGTAACAATATATAAGGACATTCTAAACATATTTAAAACATCAAAATAATGAAAATCCGTGGAAATCAATAAAAAGGCATGTCAAAGAGCATTTGTATTTAAAAACACAATATCTCGTCTAAGATCACGAAATCTGTCATTACTCAAGGGTTTTGTGAAAATATCAGCTAGTTGATGCTCAGTACCAATGAAATTAAGTGAGATGTCACCTTTTTTAATATGATCTCTTAGAAAATGATGTCTCACTTCAATGTGTTTAGTCCTTGAGTGTTGGATGGGATTCTTGGAAAAGTTGATAGCATTAGTGTTATCACATTTGATGGGTATACTCTCAAATCCAGTCCAAAATCTTTGAGAGTTTGTTTCATCCACAACACTTGAGCACAACAACTACCGGCCGCTATGTATTCCGCTTCGGTTGTTGATAAAGCAACCGAGTTTTGTTTCTTGCTACTCCAAGAAACTAAAGATGACCTAGGAAATGACAAGTACCACTAGTACTTTTTCTTTCGACTTTGCACCCGGCAAAGTCGGCATCGGAATAGCTTACTAGGTTCATGTGAGTATCTCTAGGATACCAATGTCCTAGGTCAATAGTACCTAAAAGATATCGAAAAATTCTTTTTACGCACAAAAATGAGATTCTTTAGGACATGCTTGGAATCTAGCACATAAATACACACTAAATATAATATCTGGCCTACTAGTCGTCAAATAGAGGAGAGCTCCAATCATACCTCTATATTTGGTGATGTCCACCTTTTTACCTTTTTCATCCGTATCAAGTTTTAGCGATGTGCTCATTGGTGTTTCCACCACTTTCAAGTTCTCCATTCCAAAGCGTTTGAGTAGATCCTTTATATACTTGGCTTGGTTTATGAAGATTCCTTCTTTGGATTACTTGATTTGTAGTCCAAGGAAGAAGTTGAGCTCACCCATCATACTCATCTCAAACTCTTCATACATAAATTTAGAAAATTCTTGACAAAGAGAGTCATCAGTAGCACCGAATATGATGTCACATAAATTTGCACAATTATGATATCATTCTTTTTGGACTTGGTAAAAAGTGTTGTATCAACTTTCATGGAAAAATAAAGTTTTAAGGCTCTTTGCTTTAGTTACAAAGCCAAAATAAGTGAAAATACATAGATGATAAATCCATTCAGGATCATGTGAAGGGATGGGGGTGATTCACATGTGAGTGTTGTATAGTAGGCAAGAATTTTTTCTTGCAGTATGTCAAAGGAGTTTTGTTTATAATAGCCATCCAAGTCTAGGACTTTTTTTAACCCTCTAGCCCTTAGTACCTATTGAGATTCTTTAGGACAAATCTCTCATAGCCTACCGTTGCTATAATCCAACCTTTTTCATCCGCATCTAGCGATGTGCTCATTGGTGGTTCTCCATTCCAAATTTGAGTAGATCCTTTATATAATGAAGAGATTCTTGATTTGTAGTCCAAGGAAGAAGTTGAGCATAAATTTAGAAAATTCTTTCATCAGTAGCACCGAATAATGTCATCCTCATAAATTTGCACAATTATGATATCATTCTTTTTGGACTTGGTAAAAAGTGTTGTATCAACTTTGCCCATGGAAAAATCTTTTTCAACAAGGAAAGTTTTAAGTCTACCAAGCTCTAGCTTGTTTAGTCCATACAAAGCCAATTTGGATAAGTTTCATTTTGAAAACTTTGTGGTTGTTCTACATAGACTTCTTCCATGATAAATCCATTCAAGAAAGCATTTTTCACATCCATTCGATAAAGCATAAAGTTTTTATAGCAAGCAAAGGCCAAAAGCATTCTAATGGATTCCAAACGTGCTACGGGTGCATATGTTTCATTAAAATCAATCCTTCTTCTTGATTATAGCCCTTAGCAACCAACCTAGCTTTGTTTCTAATAATAGTACCGTGCTCATCAACCTTGTTCCTAAAGACCATTTTGTGCCAATAATGGTTTGATCCTTGGGTCTAGGGACAAGTTCTCAAACTTGATTTCTCTCAAATTGGTTTAACTCTTCTTGCATTGCCAAAATCCAACTTTTGTCGTTTTCGGCTTCAAGAAAAGTCTTTGGTACAATTTAAGACACAAATGCAACATGATTACAAATATTTCTAAGTGAAGCTCTAGTTCTAGTTCATGAGAGGGATCACCAATAATTAACTCTTGAGAGTGATTAGTAGCATACCTCAATTCTTTAGGGAGTTCTTGTGAAATACCTTCTCCTTGCAATGGTTGAATAATTTCTTCACTTGGCGATTGAGCTTCCTTGGTTTGAGTGGGGTTATCCTTGATCTCAAGTTCTTCCATCTCCCCTCAATATCTTCAATATCTACACTTGCATTTTTCTCAAACAAACCATTAGTTTCATCAAAAGTGATATGCATTGATTTTTCAACACAAAGAGTCCTTTTGTTATAAACTCTATAAGCTTTACTCGAATTAGAGTATCCAAGGAAAATTCTACATCAGTTTTATAATCAAATTTTCCAAGGTTGTCTTTGGTATTTAAAATGAAGCATTTACAACTAAAAACTTCGAAATAATGGATGTTGGGTTTTCTATCTTTCCAAAGCTCATAAGGAGTTTTATTCAAAGTGGGTCTCATAGAAACTCTATTCAAAACATAGCAAGATGTGTTGATGGCCTCGGCCCAAAAATATTTTGGTAACTTATTTTCATTCAAAATAGTTCTTGCCATCTCTTGAATAGTTTTATTATTTCTCTCAACAACTCCATCTTCTTTAATTTGCAAATTGTGCTACATTGTCCTAATGCACCTATTAATCTCTTATCCATACCAAAATTTTGTGAAGAAAATAAATGTTGCTTTGAACTAACAACCTCTTCTTTCTCTGTGAAGGACCTCAGACAGGCTAGATCCTCTTGCATAGGCATAGTAAAAATGGACTCTACCCCATTCCTTTGCAGCGTCTCCCATTCAATAAAGCTCGAGTTGTTGTTGCCTTCTTTGGAGCTCATACAAGTTCCTCTGTTTGGCACCAACGACTTGGCCACTCTGTCATGTCTATTGTCTATCGTGTCCTTCAATACCATTTATGACTCGTGCCAACTTGCCAAAAGTACATGTTTGCCTTTTGGCCGCTCAGATAGAGTGTCTAATGTTCCCTTAGAATTGGTGCATTCTCCTAGCTGTTTCCATTAAAATCCAAGGTAGATATTTTTACTAATTTTTTTCATTTTAAGTATATGGCTGAAAATCTTCTTTTCGCCAACATTAAGAGTTTTCAATCCGATGGAGGAAGAGAGTACCTATCTCACCAATTCAAACAATTTTTATCTCAACATGGCATATTCCATCGCATTTCATGCCCTAATACTTTTCAGCAAAACGGTGTTGCCGAAAGGAAACACCATCATATTATGGACACTAGATTGGCTCTTTTTGCTCATTCAGGTCTCCCCACCGAATTTTGGGTAAAAGCATTTCTTATTGCTATTCATCTTATAAATCGATTGCCCGCTCCCACTCTTGCAAATCAGACTCCATATTTCAAGCTCCTTAATCTTGTCTCTGATTACAATTTATTGAGGATTTTTGGGTGCTCATGGTTTCCACTCATGCGACCTTACAATCCTCATAAACTCACTTATAGGAGTAAAAAATGTATCTTTCTTAACTATGGCTCTAACCATCGTGGCTATCATTGTCTAGATACCCTCACTCATCGGGTATATATCTCACATCATGTTTTGTTTAATGAATTTGATTTTCCAACTAAATCTGGAGAATTTTTACTTGCCCAAGTAGTACATTCTGGTTCTTTTGAAGCTGGCCTTCAGCCCTTGCTGCCCCTACTAGGTACTTTTTTTTCTCCCTTTCACATTCGTTTCACACACCACTCCTTCTAACACATCACTTACTCCATTAAACATTTCTACTTCTCCCCCTTCCCCCTCTCATATACTTGATTCTGTTTTGGCCCCTCCTAATCCCCGTTGAATGGTCACTCGGTCCATGACGAGCACGTCTCGGCCTCGTCATTTTCTTAATCACCACATGTATTACAATACTCTTAATCCCATTAAAGCTTTTGATGCTAATCACTTACCTCCTGAACCTACTACCTTCTCCTAAGCATTTAAAATTTTTGAATGGTGAGCAGCTATGGATACTGAATTTGGCGCTTTAATTGCCAATGGCTCTTGGAATCTTAGTCCTCGCCCACCTAAAAAAAAACCATATAGAACAAATGTGTGTTTCAGCTTAAGCAAAAGGCTGATGGAAGCATTGATTAGTACAAAGCCCGACTTATTGCTAGCTTCTGCTCGGAAATAAGGTGGATCGTATATAGGCGGGTCTGATATTTGTTCCTAGCTAGGATATAAGAAACTTCTTCACATTGTCCGGCAAAACTGAAACGGAAAACTTCTGGAAACCAACCGGTGAAACCAATAATGTCAGTGATATTTTGTTATATCAAGCTCTCCATAATTCATTTGACATCATTTCGATCTACAGCTAGGCGAAACCAAGACAAAAAGCATTTGGAAAAAAGCTATTAATTTACGTGGATCGAGGAATTTGCTACTAAAAAATTTAGGCTTAATTACTCTATTGGTCTTTGTGGTATTCTGAAATCTCAAATTGATCCCTAAGGTATTTTTCTAAATATTAATGTGACAATACAGGCATTTCCGTCTATTGGCACCTACATTGGGACAGCTAACATCTATATGACTAATAGGGACACATCTTAAACAATACCATACCTCTGCGTGTCCATTTTCAATGGTAAAACATTTATGAGTGTCACCCTATGTATGCCACCATGTCAGACCAGAGGTCCACCTTGATCAAACATGCCACACAAAGGGGGTACTAATTAATTTTTAATCGTTGTGAATGAATATGTGAAGATCTAGTTTTATTTAGGACGTGACCTCGTTAGCCATGTTGGAGTTTACTGTCCAAATGTAGACGCCAGTAGACAGAAATGGCTATATTGACACATTAATATTCCACAGGACTATTTTAGGACGAAAAATTACCTTAGGGACCAGTTTGAGATTTTGAAATTCCACAGGGACTAATGGAGTAATAAAGCCAAAAATTTATGCTAAGTTCAGTACTAAAAATGTTTCCTGACTCAAGCTACAAGTAATCCTTATTGTAAATTGAAGTGATGTTTCGTTTGCAAAAAATCCTCAAAATTTCAACAAAATTTTATAGTGATGTGAATGTTTAGGTAGAATGGAGTTTTAATAGGGGTTTGTAAAAAGTTAGTGAATTTTTTTAAAGATGTTTGATTGTAATTTGATTTTAGTAAAGTTTTTAAAAAGGTGTAGAGAGAGATGATTTATGAATTCTTTTACTAAAAAAAGTATTGGAGATTGGTGAAAAGGTATAGAAAAGAAAATTAATTGATTAGTTTTCTTTTTTTGGAAATGTATTAGAGTTTATGTGAAAAGTTAATGGAGATTGTTTAAAAAGGTGTTGGAGTTTATGTTGAATTTTTTGAAAATTTGGATGTTCAGTTCAAAATATTCACATAAAATGTGAATTTTTCTTTTCTAGCCAAAGACTCAAAAGGATAATGCTTAAGAATGGAGATTTATAGACGAACGAAGACATATTAGAGCTACATAAAAGGAACCTGATTAGATTGAAATAATATAATAGAAGAATTCTGACTATCATATATATTAACGGTCCATGCACATTAGTACACGAATAATGGGTACTTTTTTCACACATATGGCACAAATCTATTTACATGATATGTGTATCAATGTTTGGATCGGAGTACGTACTATTTACAATATATGGGTGTCAACAGAGAAGAAGAAAACTAGAACAAAAATAGTACACGAATAGGAGTCGTGGAAGGAGCACAGAAAGGACGGTAGCTAGCCACTTGTGACCTCAGGAGATGTGCCACATGGAACAGCCAGAGCGTCAAATAAAGAAGTTGGGAATGCACGGGAGGATTAATGGACAATAAAAATCATACAACAGCTGTTTTAGAACAACGTACACTCAAAAAAAAAGTGGCTCCTATTTCATAACGTTAGGTTAACAATAACCTCATCAGCTTCCTATTCTGGCAAGTTAGAAATTTGCTGCATGCATGTAAACCCGTGACTCCGAAAGACTAGTGTAGCTACCAGCAACTTGTAATGCAATAAGCCGTGAACCATATTATATACACGCCGGCCACTTTAAATTAGGTCAACCGGCCAGTGCACATGCAGTGCACGGCCGTTGACCCAATAACCACACAGAATGTCAGCATCCATATACATGAAGGTTAAAATATGGACACATCAGGATCAGGAAATTTTGATTTCCACCCTTTAATTATTGTGAATTTTCTACTTAATTTTCACTTTAAACTACCAAATTTGACTGATTATACACTCCAAACTGTTAATATATTTACACTTTGCACCTCGTGAATATAACAATTTAAGTGTTATGATTCTGCCATTTGACATATTTTGGTTGTTTATAATGATAAGATTAGGGTTCAAAGACTAAACAAATTAGTAGTTTTGATTGTAATCTCCTAAGTTTGGCAGTTTCATATAACTTGCAAAGACATCATAGTTAAAGAGTGCAAAATGTATTTTCTCGGTACATCAAATATGTATTCTATACTATAAAAAGCTATGGTTAATTGTCTTAATTTTATAAAGTAAATCACTTAAAATGTAGAAGCCAGCTTATTCCTTATGCTCTTTCTTTTTGAAATATAAAAAAAAAAAAAAAACATCATAGTACACCCTATACCTATGGACAAAAATTACATTGCACCCCTCAAGTTCCAACTTGTTTGATTACGTTCCATAAGTCACAAATAAAATTAATTGTCGCTAGTCGTTCAATTTTGCAGTTAAATCTGACAGAAAGTGATAAAACATTGATAAAAAAGCCCCTCCATGACAAAAATGCAAAGAAAAACAAAAAATATGAAATCGAAGTTCTATATTCTTATTTAAAAGATATTAGTTTTTATTTTTGTATCTATTTTTTTAATTTTCCAATATTTTTGGTAATTTTTTTTTAGGAGTATCTATTTCAGTCATTTTATGTGTATTAACAACAAAATCAAACAAAGGGATAATGATTTTTTTTCGAAATATAAGGGCCATAATAAGATAAATTAGAACTTGAGAGTGATTAACAACAAAATCAAACAAAGGGATAATGATTTTTTTTCGAAATATAAGGGCCATAATAAGATAAATTAGAACTTGAGAGTGAAGGATTTATTTTTATCCATAAATATGAAGCTTACTATGATGTTATAATGTTTTCCCTTGAAATATTTTATCAACTCAACTCACTCAGTGTTTGATTGTTGGCTAATTCCGTATAAAATTCTAAATTCAAATTCAGTTATATTTTAAGTTTGGTCAAAGTGCAAGAGATTAAGGAGTCTTTTAAAATATAAAAGGATAAGGACATATTCAAGATAAAGAGCTAAAAATAAGACCTGACCCACACAGGTAAAGTCTCTGAGAAAATTTCAAAATTATTTCTAAATGTCTATTCTACCATTTCACATAAACCGACTAATTCTCCGAGCTTGTGCAGTCCTCCTGTTCTACACAAATATGATAATTACTAGGCCCACGAGCTTTGAAAGTGGCCCCAAAGGTAATGATAGCACCCGAGAGGTTTCAAACTTGAGATAATTAAAAATAGTTTTGAAATTATGGAGCGAAAAAATTAATGAACTTTTTGTTTTAAGTTTCTTAAGAGTAATCCAGCTCCCCGAAGAAGCCGTCTTTATGTCTAATGCTACATGTGACATAAGGAGTAAGCTCTCTGGTAACTAGCCGGATGATGTTAGCCTAGAAGATCAAAGGACGATTCACGGGCACACAGGTACATCATTTACGCATCTAATTAATCAACTTGAGAAAAGGGACCTATTTCTACGTTGTTTGAACTCTTTGCCTCTGTGAAAGCAACGACCTTCAATATCTGTCCACCAAAATGGAATGCATGTGAATCCAGGAAAAGCATCACCACCCCCACCTCTTCTCTGTCTTTCCAAAAGTGTATAAAACGACAATCGCCTCCTGGGGGGTTTCAGGTTTCTCATTGAACAACGAAACGAAAGTCCCAGGAGGAAAACAAAAAATATCAGCTTTTCTCCCCCTTTCTTAATGTTTCCAATCTCATACTTACATATATGCTGTCATTTCTGAAAGAGAAATAACACTTCGTGGGGATCATCTGGTCCTTTTGCAATAGGATCGCCATTTTCTCCACCACAAACTCCGATTGGCATTATTGTTAATCGCTTTACGGAGAAAACAAAAACCCTGCTGTTAATTGTTTTCTCCTTGTGTTTCCGGTCAACAAATGTTTCACAAGGTTCATGCAGGTATGACGGAATTGACGATGGCTACTGATGGGGGTTTCACTAATGGGGACTGGAAGAAACACGTCCAAATGTTTGCCGAGAAAATGAAAAGATGTGCAGGTTCGGTGTGGCAAACGATGTGGAAGGTGGGACGCGAGGACCCTAGAAGGGTCCTCCACTCTTTGAAAGTTGGTCTGTCTTTGACGCTGGTTTCCTTATTATATCTCATTGAACCATTGTTCGAAGGGATCGGACAGAATGCCATTTGGGCTGTCATGACTGTTGTTGTTGTTCTAGAGTTTACAGCAGGTTAGTGTCTTTGCATAATTCTATTTGTGATTCCGTTAAAGGTTTTGGAAAAAAAAAAAATGATGATAAATCCATGTCTCACATAATGGAAAACAGGGGCAACCTTATGCAAAGGACTGAACAGAGGATTTGGGACGCTATTTGCGGGGTCATTGGCTTTCTTCATCAAGTACATTGCGAATGAATCTGGCCGCATCTTTCGAGCTAGTTTCATTGGAGCTGCAGTTTTTCTAATTGGTATGTTTCACCATTTTTTTTTTCTTCGCCTGTCTGGCCTTCTATTTATTAGGCAATTATATGCCCCGAACAGGTAGACATTTACAGGCGTCTTCAATCGTTTGAGACCAATATGTTTAATCCATTCGATTTCATAAAAGTCACAAGATGTGAAACGAGCCTTGATTAATATATTATCATCTAATGAACTAAGTTTTTTAGACTTCTTTATTATCTGGTTCATACAAAGAGAAACTTCTATGTTTGAATTCTAAAAAATCTAAACGTATATAAAGTTGATAGAATTTTGAGTTCTCCTCAAGCTCCATTTTTAGGCTTCATCCAAGTATAGCTTCTACTTGTGCATCAGAGGCCTTCCAAAATGTAACTACAGCTAACATTTGTACAGTGTTGCTTCACCTTTCCTGAGGCTAAATGTTACATAACAGAAAACACACGAAAATTATGCTTAGTTTCATTTTCATTTCGGCAGGAGCTGCAGCTACATACATGAGGTTCTTTCCCTACATAAAGAAGAACTATGACTATGGTGTTGTGATATTTCTCCTCACCTTTAATCTGATAACTGTGTCAAGCTTCCGTGTTGAAAATGTCATGAGTATTGCCCATGAGCGCATCTACACCATCGCTATTGGCTGTGGGGTCTGCCTATTCATGAGTTTGTTGGTACTTCCAAATTGGTCAGGAGAAGACCTCCATTATTCCACTGCGTTCAAGCTTGAAGGCCTAGCAAAATCTATAGAAGGTGCGCAAATGTCAATGATAACTCCCTAGGTTTCTATGCATTAAGTGACAGATACTAGTAGAAATTTGTTTAAATTGCAGAACCGACAAATAAAAAGGGATCAACCTTGACAGTATAAGATGAGTGCTTTCTTTTTTCGCTTTTGCAGGTCAAGACCACTGAATATTGTTGATCATGTCAAAATATTCTTTTGTTTGATCATGTGGATAAAAACTTGTAATTTGTGGTGTCTTTTGCAGCTTGTGCCAATGAATACTTTAATGACACTAATACAGAGGCAACAGAGAACAAATCTTCAGAGGATGAAATCTACGAAGGTTATAAGGCTGTTCTGGACTCTAAATTCACTGATGAAACCCTGGTAAGTTTTTTCTGACTTATTGACTTGATTTAGAGTAATCAAGGATTAAGTAACATTTATTGTAATCAAGGTAAATTCACCATGTATATGCTCTTCAATGTCTGTTTTTGTTGTTTTTTTAAAAAAACAGCTCTTCCATGTTCTTTGAATGGTAGTATTGTTGATTAAGCAGGCATTACATGCAAGTTGGGAGCCAAGGCATCCAAAATACTGTCATAAGTTTCCATGGCAGCAGTATGTGAAACTGGGAACCGTTCTTCGCCATTTTGGCTATACAGTTGTAGCTCTACATGGATGTTTACAGACTGAAATTGAGGTAATATAAGTGATCTTTCTTATTTATCCTACTAGAATCCTAGTATCGGAATCACAATCATTATGTAAATTTGAACGAACATTCTAAGGCTTCAATATTTGCCCACTTCATGCAAGGAGACAAGACTGTAAGATGGTTGTTTGATTTCTAGAAAGTACAACAATATCAATAGAAATTCTTTACCTTCCGTACAAAAATAAATGTGTTTACTATTAAGTTTGTGATGTTTGATATTCTTTCTCCTCTGTCATTGCAATTTCTTATTGGATCTTTTTTTTTTTTTTTACCTGGTTAGACCCCAAGATCTGTGCGAGCCCTCTTCAAAGACCCTTGCATTCGACTTGCAGGAGAAGTATCAAAAGTTCTAATGGAACTCAGCGACAGCATAAGAAAACGCTGCCATTGCTCTCCTGAGATACTCTCTGATCCTCTCCATGAAGCCTTACAAGACCTTAACACTGCCATAAATTCCCAACCAAGGCTCTTTCTTGGCTCCAACAATAACCAAGCCACCAACATGCTCGCTCTAGCTGCTGCACATGCCAGCGAAAAGCAGCAAAAAGACTCTGCAGTCTCATTATCGAGTGTGAAAACTGACTCTTCTGCATTGCTGCAATGGAAAACCGGAAGGGCCGGAGAGCAATTGAAGGAGGCTGACCGGAAGTTTTTAAGGCCACAGTTGAGTAAGATTGCAATCACAAGCCTTGAGTTCTCTGAGGCACTTCCTTTCGCTGCTTTTGCTTCTATGCTGGTAGAGTTAGTTGCAAAACTGGATGGTGTTATTGAGGAAGTGGAAGAATTGGGAACGACAGCATGCTTCAAAGAGCACAAACATGGTGACCAGATCGTTGTGACTTGTGAGAGATCACAAACAAATGCTGTTCGAAACAATTTGCCATCCCAGGGGATAGATTAGATGTTTGTATACCCTTATTGCTTGTTGCAGGGTTTAGTGTTAGACCACAAAATGTTTTAGGTGTCTGTATAGGGTCAGCATCGATTCACACTAGACTATAGTGCAGTCCAAACTCAGGATGATTCGAAGAACCTTAAATAAACATTGTTGATTCCTTAATTGTATTTCCCAGTAACAAATTAGATTTACATAGGAGATCGAAGCAGGTTCCTCAAAAACATAATAAATTCCAGCTAATGAAAGAGCATCACAACATTAAAACGACACAATTATTCAGTGATATCTTTTTTGGGGGGAGTAAGTACTCAGTTATATCTTCATCAAATTGAATCTATGTCAAAAGATCGCATCGATCGCTTCATATGATATAGTCAGAGATAAGATTTGAAACAACCATAATTGTATAGCTCCCATCAAGTCACGACCAGTTTTAATGACGGATAAGCTTGGCTCACTTGAGCAAAAAATGCAAAAAAATAGAAACGTCATACTTTTGGCTCTCTAATAAGATTGCTTAGAATCGGTACCAGGGAAAGACTGTTATCGTAGTTCTTAGTATGTTTAGCCTATGGCATAAGAAAATACACTCCAGCAACACCTCACTTTCGTTTGCTTTAAAGGAAAATAGCAAACAAAACAAGTGGCGTGGGAATTAATAAGGTCGGCCTAAGCTTCTTAGGGAGAATGGCATTACTAGCCTTAAAGTAATGGCTCTTGACATTTTACATTGGCAAATCTTGAAAAGGATACAAAAGAGTTAATGATGATGCCGAAAATCTCTGACCGAATTTAGATTATGGCTATTTTGAATTCTATTCCAATCAAATACTGGTTTTGAAGATTTAAATTTAAATAGAATTTTATTCCTTGATGGGAGGAATAACTGCAGTAAAATTGTGATCAGGGGTCCATAACTTAGCCTATAAAATTACAAGCCTGTGTATTCCATCAATACGCCTCTTAGTTTAAGAATAGGCTAGAAGAGCCCTATCACCCTAACGGCCATGTTTGGAATGCGGGTGTGGACCTTGTTTCTGGTCCCAAAGTCATATTTAGGCCCAGATTTTTGAATGCTTGTTTGGCATGGGCTGAGACCTTGGTTGAAGTTGTGTGGGCTGGTCTCATGTCTCCGTTGCTAGACGTGATGTTGCATAATGGCGTTAATATCACATATGTAGGGTTGTCCTTTCCTCCATACATGAAGTTGCAGTCGACAACCACTTTGTTAGAAAGCTTATTGTAATCTTTTCAGAGGAGAAACAGACCTCCGAATCTGCCAAGTAATTCGAATAAGTCAATGAAATCTCCAATCCAACCCCATCGAATGGTAAGCTACCTCTTGCGGTTTCTCATCTGCGAGGCGTTAATTTCCCCCATCTTCCCCTCAACTACCCCTCCTCACCATTACAACAGCATTGATAACCAATTTGACCCCCCTCCACTTCCAACTGCATCTTCCTGTATGGACTTTTTGAATCTCCGCATTTATTCCCTCCCATTTGTGATCTGCTCAGCTATGAGGCAGATTGATCCGACTGGTGTGGAATCCGCTTTATTGCAACTCTCATCTCCTTTACATGCTCTTCGAATCACACTCTCCTAGATTCATGTGATCCACGGTTCGTGGCCAATACTACTCCTCTTTGCCAACAATCCCATGGTCCAAGTAGTTCTTATCAAAAGTAGCGGCATAAGTGATGTCTCTGAATTTAGGGATTTGGCTGAGATTATCCCAACACTTGGTACAACATGCCCCATTCCTTCTCAAAGCAGAGGAAGAAAAGCTCAACGGAGTTTCTTCTCATCTCGTCTCCTCGACGGGGAATTTCGACTTCCTCCTCCACTCCTCGGCCCGCAACGTTAGACACTCATCTCTCTGTTTAGTGCATGCCATGCCAGTGTCGAACGCGCCCCACCTACAGCATAGGGCCTGTAACCTGATCTGCGGCCAAGGTGAGTTTCCCATGTGGAGCTTCAATTTTCGATTATTAGTTGTATATTTTATCACCTGCACTGGCGTACCGTTTACCCTAGAGTCATTTTTGGCTTACATGTATTCAATTCTTCAGAGATTTTAGAGTGGTATTTCCAATGCCTATGTTTGGGCTGTTCAATCTCGATAATTTGTTTGATGATTCCTGCATTAAATCTGAATTTGTTTGATAATTCCTGCATTAAATCTGAATTTGTTTGGATGCTAAGTCATCTTAATTAATGTTTTGTGTGTTTATTGTGAAACTCTAAGTTGAGCCACAGTTTAGTCATGTTTGTCCTCCACAATCTCATCACCCCAATATTATCCACCCTACGGATATAAATTGCTTGTATTGATGCTTAATTTATTGTTATGGCATGTTTTTAAGTTATGGATTCTCAACAAAATAATACTAACATTTCTACCTCAGCACAACTAACAGAAGATTTCACAAATAGTTTGTTATAACAACCCAATCTGTGGCCAAGTTTGTATTTTAGCCCAAAAAAATTTATTCCCATTCAATTACAAAACTCACATCTCTGTAGAAGTATTTGGCTTTTCAATGTGTAAACGTGGATGACCTTTTCCTAAAATATTTTAAAACTTTCACACGGCATGATTTTAAGAATTTCTCTTTTCTCTTACTTGTTTATGTACCTGATTCATTGCTTTTGTTTCTTTTGCATAACACTGTCCAATGTCATTTGTTGGCCAACGTTACAACCTACGGAATACCAAGAGACCAATCACCCCTACACTGTGACAGTTGCACCCATCACTGATCAAAAAGGTGGGTGTGTCTTAGACCATATTGGAATTTCCAGAATTAATCATAACTATTGAGAATTTTCAAGGGCAATCATAAATATTGTCTTAGACCACTAATCTATGATGCATGATTCAAAGATAATCTTCTTTTTTTATGCAGATGAGTACTGATGACAAGTGGGATCATTCACTTAAGCAAATGTTCATTCATCACCTATTCCAGGGAATCAACTAATCCTGCGTTGACCCTGACTCTGTGCATGCCACTCAATGGCCCACTATAGTGGGACAACTCCAGCAAGTTACTGGCAAACAAAATTCTACCCAGCAGTGCAAAGATAAGTACAACCGAATGAAGGGGCAATACCGAGAGCTCTATGACCTCCTACATCATGATATGGGTTTCGGCTGGGATCCAGTATCAAACACCGTAGAAGGCTCGGCGAAACAGTGGCAGACCTATCTTCTAGTAAAAAATAATGCATATCATGTTTGTCTTTTTTACCATAACCATTTTTGTACAAATTGGCTGATGTCAATGTCTTATTTACTAAGGCCCACCCCAATGCAAAGCCATTTCGAAGGAAGGGTCTTACCAACTACGAAATAATGGGGTTTGTGTTCGATAAGACAACGACCACAGGGTTACTGCAACATGCGTGTACTAAAAGTTTGACGAACACCTATGATGAGCGTGATTTAGAAGACACCTTGAACAATCTAAATATCAGTGTCACTCTACTAGTTGTGCCCAAGCAAAAGGAGAATATGATGGGGCAACACATACCACAACCTTACACCACTAGCGTGCAGTCGGGAAAACATGCAAGCGATGGATCTTCCAGCGTGATGCGCAGGAAATGAGCAAAGGGTGCAAGTGAGAATGATGCCTAGACTGCCCTGCATCACTTCTCCGATGTTGCACATAGACAATAAAATTCTTGTTGATTAAGTCGCCACTCAGAAGCCACCAGAAGATGGTTATGTTGGAGACTCTGCAGGTAAATTCCTAACTGACCCATATAGTCCATGTCTCTACCTACTTAGAAGTGTTATGCGCGATAGTAAGCGCAAGCAATTCCTAAACAGGGGCAAGGCTCTTCGATGTGAGTACAAGCAAAAATTATTTCTGCTCATGGATAATGATGAGAGGAGAGATTGGTTTTAAGAGCTTGATATTTGATTGGTTATTGTGCTTCGTGTGGCAGAGATTTGGCTGGTCTCATCTTTATTTGGTTTTATCTAAAAACTCATTAGTCCAAGTAGTTTGCATTTAAGCTTTGTTCAAAGGGAATCTGGGTGCAACTAGTGCCCGTTCTTCCCAATTTTCCAGCTGCTACGTTTGTCCTTTATTTTAGCTTGATGTTTTAACTCCTGCAAGATGTGTCAATGCTCTTGAGGACGATATCTTTCATATTCTGAGTTTCTATGGTTTATGAGATATGTTAAGAAAAGCAGAGCATGTTAACTTTATGTTCTAAGTGATTAGTTATGGTAATTTCTTTGTTACGAGTTCCTATGGTTAATTTGAAATTCTTAGTTGTCTTATGAGTTGAAATCAGCCAATGGGTGCTCTGTTAAACTCTAAAAGTTAAGTTTCATAAGAGTATCAAATTGAGAATGAGAGAATTCGAATTGTGTACTGATAACAAAAGTCCCAAATTGAGTAATGTTGCAAGCAAGAGTAGTTTGTTTGTGGTTTTAAATTTTCCTCAGTACCAAACACTAGTAGAAATACTCTAATATATGTAATCACAAGTTTCTTAGATGCACGAAAAATAGTTAGTTCCTAAATAAAAAAAATTGTTGTTCATTTTATCCATGACTCCATTGTGTTGTTCAAAGTTAAAAGTAGAAGACAGCTTAGAGATTGTACAAAAACCCAAAATTTTTATCTTTTTGCAAATCTCACACCTATAGCAATTCGAAATTCGGTCCTTTTTCTTGAGAAAGATTAAAAAAAAATTATGAGTAGGCCACTAAACCATGGTAACGATATATAATTTATGTGTTAAAAGTTACATTCTCATCCACATTAATTTGTAACACTGCTAAGGTTTGTCATTAGAATTGTTGGGACTACTCTCTTTGCCTTTGTCTCATTTTCCACATTAATTACCAATGACTCTGCTTTATATACTGATAACAAAATTGTTATCATAAACTACTTTTCACATCACTGAGCTCTATGCAATTCAACTAAATAAAATAGTTTAAATGCTTAGCTTAAATTCAATTAAATAAGTCACTTGTCCTACCATGCTGGGATTTTGTACAAGTGGAAAGAATGTTTTTTTGATATTATATCTGACTACTTTTGTTGCTCCATAGAAGACCGTGCTTCTTGAGTTAACTATATCTACAATGAAGTTTTGTTAAATATATATGACAAGACCATAAATATGAAGTACAGTTATTCTAATAACTATCAGGCTTAAAACTAAAATTTTGTTAATAATATGAAGGGGATGTGGCCCCCTCCCGCCAATGACTACAACGACTATTTCATAGCAAATTCAATAATAACAAATAAGTCAGACGACTGAACATGCCAACAACTGTCATAGTAAATGAAAAGCATAAATTTAAATCTCCCTCGATAATCATAATAGTATCACTAAATTTTAAATTAATGTTACTAGATGTAAGCTTAGCGTATCACCAAGTAGTTATCAAAAATCTCTCAGAGATAATCTTTGTAATGTTACTAAAGTTTAAATTTAATTCTTAAGTTAATGTTACTCGATGTAAACTTAGCATCTCAGTAAAATTTAAATTTAAATTATAAAACATCAACAATATGTAAGCTTGGTGTGTTACTAGACAAATCTCTGTGGGTAGTATTACTACAGTTTAAGTTAAAGATTACAACGACACACGATGATCACTTGTCTATTGGCTATGCACACCAGTACAAGTTTTAAGGCTAATTCCGTTAGTAATATTACTGCACTTCGACAAAGTGATGGTTATTAGACTTACAGAAGGGCATTATAGCTAGACCCAATAACCCAATCACATTAACTTGGTGTGACTCCATCTTCCCAACCATCACAATTAATACCCATTAAGCTTCTGCATAAAGAGGGAGTTAACGAGCACATAAATTACGTTCACAAAGAAATATAAACACAAAACAACATGGCTAATCTTGGTAGTCCCAATACCACTCTTGTCATCCTAAATAGATAATCAACACCCATTGTGCAGCATGGAGCGAACATTGGTCTAAGCAGCTATTTAACACCATTGGTGCAAGGTGGAGCAAACATCGGTCAAAGCCCATTGTCCATCAATTCACGTCCATATCTTGACTATATCATCCTCTTCGACTCCACTGCTGATAGGACTCCTTCTCCATCGAGTCAATGCCGTGTTGGAGCTGTGACAATACCCCTGCCAGATGATCGTTGTTCATGTGTTGGTAGCTCCAATCCGAGATCAAAACGAGTTCATGCCACGCGTGTGCTAAATATGGATGTTGTTGATGAGGCATTACCTATAGATGTGCCACTGCAAATGGAACAACATTCATCCCTGACCCCAGCTAGTCCTTCGTTGGTTGGAGAAGGTGGTACTCAGCAATAGTTTGAAACGAACGAAGAACTTCTTCCTAACACATTAGAGTGACAATACTCTGTGTAATGGAGTGGTGGGTTTACTAACTTTTTGAGAAAGATTTTCACCCATATTATTTCGTGCGAGTGTAAATATGCCCAGACCTACACCACTTTTATGCGGTGACCTTTTTGGAGAACTTACTGGAATCTTGCTACTTGGGCACAAGAGTAGAAAAAAAATCTTTGTATAGGTCGCTTCCTGTGTATGTGAACCCCACCAAAATGCATATATGCATATTTATATGTTTCTCAATATCTTCTGTCTACTTCTCTGTATTTTCATCTTTTTCTCAGCGAAGAGGTGAGTGAACAAAGAACAATTGGGACTGGTAGCTTCTGGTTTGGTGTTAGACGAGCTTATTATTAACGATAGCCTCTGGTTTGGCCATATAGGAACGCTGATGTTTACTCGTATATGATATATGCTATGAGAGAGAGAGATTACGAGGGAGTTTACCTAGTGCTCATGCATTAATTTTTTAAAATATAAGAAAAGTGGGTGCATAAAGCCATGTTTAAAAAATGCGTTCAAGCTTAATTCTCAAGGTTGAAAAGTATAACAGAAAAACAAAAGGCTAAAAAGTAGGAGAATGACGACAGAATCAATTTCAATATTTGCAGTTCGCATTTTTTAATAATGGATGTACAAACTGGTGCATGCAGAAAGCATGTTGGCCATCAAGGGGTGTGCAGGCTTGCTATTGGTAGGCATTCGGAGCCTAGTGTCAAGTCTCGTCCATAGTGCGAAGTGCTACTATTGAAAATGTGATGCTATGGCAGGGGATAGTTTTTCCCTTAAGAAATGTTTCAATTGTCAAACTTTGCAAGGGCAAACACTCAAGTTGCTCCCGCCATACTCCCCTTAATTTGTGCTTTTGGCAAAGGCTTCAGCGTCTGGACTCCAATGTCTCCAGCTTGATCTGTACGGTGAAGGTAGGAACCATCTATAGACGATGTACCATTTTGCATCTAATTTCAATACTTTTCATTGTTGTGGTTATATATGTGTTTGCATCTTGGTTTTTTTTTATCTCTCTGTTGGGGCATGGATATGTGTTGTGTTAGGTCTGTTTAATATTTGAGGTTAGAAGGTAGGGGATAGGGTAGCGTGATGTTACGTTACCATCCATGATAAATATTTTCATTTTCTTGTAGTAGTCTTATTCCGTCACCTGTTCTTTCATGAAGAGATTACCCCTTTTCCGTGAATAAAGAAAATATGATTAAATTGGTGGTGTACAAAACAGAAGTTGTCATTGAATGTCTATGAAGTGTAACACGTGTTTAACAGAGGTACTTCACACTAAATCAACCACTATATTGTGTTTTTATAGGAGTTTTATCGGCTTATGCATATTTGGTAGATTCAGGAATTTTGCCAAAATAGACGTAGACCACAAGCATAAGGCACTCCATATATGGCTGTAAATACCACGTTTGAGTCAATGTACTTTAACCCCATGCAACTTTTGTCAATGGAAGAGGACATCTGGTGGGAAGATGTATTTGCTGTGATTTTAAATGTGGTTGAGGAGGAAGAGCGAGCTATTATTGTTAAAACACCGCAGCGCACTTCTATTCTTCATGGGGCTATGTTTGTGCATGAGAAATTAATGGGTCACGATAGAACATTTTATGACATATTCTGCATGACGAAGTCAACCTTTAAGGCTTTATGTACCGATCTTAGACAAAAACAGTTCTTGTTCGATACCAAAAGAGTACAGGTGGAAGAGTCAATCATGATTTTCATAATAATTGTCGGTCACAGACAAGGCATGCGATTTGTCGCAAACATATTTCAGCATTCAACAAAGATGATATGTCATCATTTTAGATGGGTAATGTAAGAGATTTGTAGTATAGGAATGACCATATTGACCTCTTGTCGATGGGAAGGCACACACCCATATGTGGCTAGCAATCCTAAGTATTACCCATGGTTCAAGGTAATTTTTTAAGTCATTCTTTTGATGCTTGCTTCATCCAGCATTGAGTTATGTCTCCAAATGACATTGTTTTAAAAAATTTCACTTTTGCAAGACTCTATAGGAGCCATCGATGGGACCCAAAAATCAAAAGTCAGCATTGGGTTATGTCTCCAAAGTGCTTGGGCTCCGTGCAATACGCATCCAGCGTTTAGAAATTAGAAGTCAGCTATCACTCAAAATGTCTTAGTAGTGTGTGACTTTGACATGCTATTTACATTTGTATACTCTGGGTGGGAGGGTTCTACACACGACTCCCAAATTTTTTTACAATGCAGTGAATAGGCCAAAAAATAAATTCTCACTCCGCCACCAGGTGCGAGGCTTAACTAGGCCACTTACATTATGTTAATTTATATAGGACATATGTACTACATTTTTAGATATGCAGGACATATACATGTATTTATGAATTTATATAAATATAGACGACCAATGTGCTACCTACTGGTGAAGGGTGCAATGGAAATTATATAGTTTTTGTAGCTATAATTGACTTGTAAATTAGAATCAGTACACTACGTTTTTGGTTTGGTAGATTCCAAGATGTAGTCATGATACTGTTTAACTTTGATATGTTGCAGGGCACTTTTACTTTGTAGATTTTGGGCTCCCTATCACAAAGGGGTTTTTACCACCATACAAGGGGGAAAGATACCGCTTGTGGCGATATCATGGAAATGCTGGCACCCCACGGGGAAAGAAAGAATTATTCAACTATTTGCACTCATCATTGCGGAATATAATAGAAAGATGTTTTGGCACTTTGAAAATGTGATTTCTAGTATTGAGAGAGATGTCGTGCTACGCTATTATGCCATGACCATGTGTTGTTATAGCATACTACACTATTCATAACTATGTAGGGATTCACTAAAAACATGACAACATATTTGAGTAGTATTCGGTGCAGGACATGATAATGGATGGAGAAGGGAAGTTCGCATATGACATGACACTATTTCACTTTGGAGACAATGCAGCGCAAGCAATGTCAACGGATCGTGATATGATGGCCAGTGCTATGTGGGCGAATAGACAATGAAATTGAGTTATATTAAGCTTCTTTTTGGCTATGAGTGTTAATGCGCACCTTAGTTTGTCTCTATGGATGTAGCCAAACTTACTTTTGTTTGGGATATCAAACTTGTATTGCATATTAGGCTAATGTTAATTGCACAGTAACGCAAAGTGTTAGTAGCTACAACGTAGTTTTTGGTTTATTTGCATGGACATTTTAGCCGTTGTTTGACTTAGTATTCTCACGATAATTTGTTTGTAATGGACTTTGGGTAGCGAAGTGTATTTTGCATTAAATTGTAGTGATGATGCATGTTTTAATGAAATTATTTGTTGTTTCATATATCAGATATAGATTATGAATTGGTTGGTCTTAAAAGTCTAGTGGTTAGCAGGAATGTTTGACATAAGTTAATCACTCATCTAACGTCTATTGTGATTGAATTGTATTTGGTAGATGGATGAGATGCCTACAATGTGCAGTCGTGGGTATGGACTGATGTAGTTGCGTGTTGTTATAGCGGCAAAAAACTATGGTCGGTCGTTTTATCGTTGTCCTCTTGGGCAGGTAAGTCATGGTTTGTAGTGTAGCACTTGGAGAGAGAAAACCAAGCAATATAATTACAAATCTGAAATAGGAATTTATATGGCATGTGGCAAATTGCATATATATTTGTTACTTGTGTCGTACTTGAATTCAATAATGTATGTTTTGCAGGATCATCCAGAGGGATTTATCTGGGTGGATGGCTAATACCCAGATCATCCAAGTCCTCTAGCCCAAGGTGGAATTGAAGCAATGATTCGAGAAGCACCAAACCGAGCACATAGCCTTGTGGAGGCACTTGTTTGTTGCACAATTCTTTTGGCACTTCTCCTCATTCTCTTGGGCATTGTAATTGCAAAATAATTTTCAGCCCCCTCACCCTTGACTATGGTTGTATTTATCTATTTTGTTGACTTCGTTATGGCTAACTTAGATTGATGGTTGTATTTGTCTATTTTGTTGACTCTGATATGGCTTACTTTGATAGTATGTGCTTATTTAGTATTTGTCTATTTTTTAGCACGAACGTTGCTCAAAGAAGAAATAAATTCAAAAGTTTATCTTTGTATTTTATTTCCTCACCATATAAATTGTACAAGTCAAATGCAAAATACAGAGATGACAAGAATAGGCCTTGAATTCAATCTAATGTGTCTCAGGTATTATTACAAACAGATGGTGTACTTGCCATGTGGGGAGAATGACAAATCATCAAAATTGTAACCTGATTCCTAAATACATTTTATTTGCAAATTCAAAACCAATATTCCTATTCTACTGATTCTAGAAGTGAAGTAAGGTTGAATAATTTGTAGTCGATCTGTGGCTGAAGGTGCAATGCTGATGTAGGGGTAAGGGTACACCGAACTCTAACGGAGGAAAATCTGTCGCGAGTAAATAGGGGTGATTTGGGAAATATTTATTTGAGTAAACTGTATGTAAGATCCATGGCTTGCACCAAATCTACCGTGGGTAATCTGTGATTTTGTTACAATGGGTAATCTATGATTTTGTTTAGTCGAATATCTCCTATATGGTTCGCCGAAGCTGTGTTGGATAAGAAATATAGAGAATATTTCCCATATGCTGCACAGAATGCTAACGTGGGTAAACTTGAGAGAAAGAGAGAGCATGAACCATGAAAGTTTGTTTGGGGGCTACACAAAGTGGATGTGGGTAAATGGGTGTATATTCTGTTGTGCAACACGAAACTGCTTTGGCAAAACATGGAACTGCTTTAGCAACAATAGCAAACGTTAAAAACAAACAAAAAGTAAGAAAAAATTCATTGTAAAAGTAGCATTCGGTGTGAATTTTAAAATGAATTGTAAAATTGCATGTTATGTGTGAATTTCGCACTGAACAATATTTTAAAACAAACAAGTAGTTTGAAAAAGCACAACCCTCATATAGAGTTGAAACTCTAATGGGAAGAAGACAACAGGGACGTAGACCCCACATGCTAGACCCACCTGACATTCTATATATAACGTCATTCATATTAAATTGAGTTGGAATGGATAATAAACAAAGAAGCTTCTATTTATGAAACAGATGGCCAAGTAGATTCGCAACCCAAACTGGGGCTTTAGGATCCAGTTTAACAAAAAACACCATAACCCAGTCCTGAAACTAGACCAGGACCACACCCGCATTCCAAACATGGCGACGTGTTTTTTTTTTTTTTGCACAAACGCGTGATCAATTATGGTTGGAGGTATTGAAAAATCCGATTAATACCTTATTAACACCCAAAGAGGATACCCCTCTATTTAAAAATAATAACAATTTTAAAAAAAAGTTCTTAAATTGTTGAGTCGAGATCTTAACAAATATAAACTCAATTAAAAAAAATAAGCAGTCCAATAAGAAAAAAAATAATTAATCAAAATTAAAATTTTGTCATTGAAAATGTTGTGCGCACGCCAATATACTCCATGTAGATGCTCAATAAAATGAATCGTGAGAGTGGGAACTTTCAACGAACCAATGTTTGTCACCAATTAAGTAGTTTGAACACTATTATCTTTCGTGCAAACATGTAATAAATACAATCGTGGGAACGGGAGAAAACTCCACACACGGTTTTCACATATTGCCGTGCATTGGGTTTGTATGTGTGTGCACAGATTTCGTCAATATTATCATGCGGACATGTGTTAATGCGTTCGAAAAGTATTTCATTTATATTAATATCTGTGAATTTATTTAAATATAAATTTAAAAAGAAATTGTGCATGATACTTAAAGCATTATATTTAATAATCATAATAGTAAAAAATTGTTTACAAATATTTAATTGTCTAAATAAAATACATAATTCGAAATAATTAGTCTGAAATAGATAATCTACCCAAATCTTCATTGAGACATCAAATGTGATGTGAGTTGCCTTCTTTTCTTTATCATATGCTCATACATTTCTTTTTGCATTCGTTCTTGCTCCACTTGTTGTTTCCGCTGCTGCTCTTCCATATGCTCCTGCTGCTCTCGCATCGTCCACTCCATTTCTATCTACCTAACAAGTAAGCTCATCATATTCCTTCTGTCTAGCTATAATCTCCTCTATCTCTAATCTAGCCTCCTCCAATCTTCAGGATAATCAATAGACGATACTGAAGACGATGATCTAGCTGACCGTACTAAACGATCTAAACCATGCACATAACCCGCTTTCATCCCCAAAATCTCGGTGAAAATCTTCACTTTTGTGTATGACTTTCCCTCGAACTCGTGCTGTAACTATTGTAGCTCCATTTTTTCCTACAAGTTAAGAATAACAAAGTGAAATGAATATATGAAACATTAAATTTAACAAATCCATAATATAGCATTACAACTTATAAAATTTTCTCATTCATCATCTGATATCCACGTGTCATCCTTATTAGTATGCATTTTTTTGTACAGCAATGTAGGATTAATCTTACCAGTTTATGAATTTTCCTTTTGGCAAAGAAAAATCCAACGTACATATTAAAATACCTAAGACGTGTATTTAAGTAATAACGTTTTATCTCTAAAAAAAGATAGATTTATGACTTACTATCAACGCTATCGCGTGTTGGAAGGACCTTGCTTCTAAAATGTGTACAATCTTTAGCTTGGTCTAATTCTCCCTGTTGATTTCACTCCTCCTCTGCATTGTATATTTACATTTGTCACAACAATAAATAATGTAGAATAATCATGGCTTTAACGATTCATTTTGATTTAAAGGTGCATCAAATGGACGTGAAAATAACTTTCCTTAATTGGGATCTCGAATAATAGGTATTTATGGCATAACCTGAAGGTTTTTGTGATAACTGTCAATTAGTTTGCAATTTAAGAAAATTTATATATGGGCTAATGCAAGTCTCCCATCTCTAGTATATGAAATTTCACTAGGTTATCACCTCATATGGATTCACTGAGAATATTGTTAATCAGTGTATATTTCATAAGGTCAGAGGGAGTAAGTTCATTTTTCTGGTCCTATATATGAATGATATTTTACTTGCAAGCAGTGATTTAGGTTTTCTACATGAAAGTAAGCAGTTCCTCTCCTAAAATTTTTAAACAAAAGATTTGGGTAAAGTCTGTTATGTCATTGGTAGATAGATTCACAAAGACAGACAACAAAGAACATTAGGGTTGTCTCAAAAGGCATATATTCAGAAGGTTTTGGAGAGACTCACTATGAAGGATTGCACTCCTATAGTAGCACCTATTGTCAAAGGGGAAAGCTTTAATAAAGGTCAATGTTCCCAAAATGCATTGAAACAAGAGCAGATGAAAAATATTTGGCTTAAATGCACCACATGCTCCTGTGGTGTGCTTGAGATGTAGATATGCCCCTTTGGTAAGCAAAGTTGTTTTAATGCCCCTAAAGTAAATCTTTCTTCCAAAAATGCCCCTCCGTCCACTTCTCGTTTAAAAATCTAACGAGAAGTGGTGACGTGGCAAAAATGAACACATAAGCACCAATAAGTTGACCTCACGTGTCCTGTGGGCCCACTGTTGCCAGGTCATTTGCCCAATCAACTGCCACGTCACTCCTTTATCTACACAGCAGTGACACATCGATTAAAAAAAAAACTTCAATTCGGGATAAGCTGAACGGCGCCCTTCTCCCCCCTCCTAACGATTCCCTTAGACATTTTTCCCCCAATTTCATCCTCCCCCGCTTAGTAGAGAACGCAGCCCTAAGTCCTTTCTCCCCCTAATTCGCTTACCTACTTTTTCCCCCTAAATCCTCTTCTCACTTCCGAGTTTTGAGGCTACTTAAGCTCCCCCTGAGATATGGAATCTGTTTTGTGGTCTTCTTCCCGCCAATCTGAAGATTCCCAACGTGGAGTGGTTGCCAAGTGCAGTGGTTCCCAATAGGCCGATTCTATCAGCTTCTGCTACAATCTTCGGGCATGTCTAAGGACTTCACTAACCGATGGCAACCCAAGATGCCGATTTTATAGTTGTCTCGTGTACACTGGCACCTCTATAAATGAATGGTTCTTCTCTTGCCAGTTTGATAAATTATAATATGTGTATATGTTGATTAAGTTTATTAAGTTTGTGGAGTTCTTCTATTGCTAGTTTATGTATCTGTTGTCACATCTACTTCACTAGGAAATTCTATTCAAGTAGTGATGGCAAGGGACTCATAGTTGAGCGCACTCATCTATTCCAGAAGGATCTGTGTAAAAGGTAACATTCATTTAGTTCTTGAATCTGTAGACAATTGTTGAGTTCAAGTAGGCCTACACATATATCTTTCATGTTGGATTTTTTTCACAATCGATATTTTGATGATTTCAATAAATGGATTAAGTTTACAAAATTGACATCTTCAAAGACAAAGACATTTTTATCAAAGAGCCAAAGACAAAAAGATTGAAGATCAAGAAGATGCAAGGAGCTCAAAAGTGAAGATTCAAGACCATAGGGTATAATCTTGTAACTCTTAGTTTCACTTTTGACAAGGATTTGAATCACTCACTTGCATATCTTTTAAACCGTGCATAAATTTCTCATCACAAGTTTGACGACCAAAATGCACTTTAAATGTTTTCAAATCACCCCTATATAAACTCTCAAGCCTTGACTATACTTTTGGGAAGTTGGATTTTGAAATGAGATTTCAAAAACATCAAAAATGGGCTTTTTAATTGTAGCGGTCTATGAAAATGATTTGTAGAGGTTAACTACTACATGAAGTTAATGATGGAAAAAATTTGACAGCATTCAAATTTTATGACCGTTGAGCAACAACTAATTGAAGTGGTCGACCAATACAACGGTAAAATTGTCAGATCGATCCTAAACGACTAAAAACGGCTAGTTTTCTAATGTGGCTTATATAAAGACCTTCTTATTGTCTCTAAAAGAGAGTGATCGACCACATATCATTTATATAGCTTGAAAAATATTTCAAACCTTCTTATTCTATATTTCTCATATCATTCACAAATTACACTTTCTCATCCTTGTCATTGTGTGAGGCAAAGAGATAGAGCTTCTATTTTCTTATCCACTCTTTAAGAAAGTTTGTTTCTTGTATCTTCATATCTAAAAGAGGTGATTCCTTTAGTGAGGTTATTTACTAAAGAAGAACCTTAGAGAGGGTATATCTCAAGCTTGGTTGGGTTGTGAATGGTAAGCCCAAAAATTACTTGGGTTGTGAGTGTTAAGCTCGATAAAGCACTTATAAGGTTCTCTAGCACTCGGAAACTAAAATGTACACTATTTGAAAGATAGTGGGAAAACCTCAAGGCTCGGTAAATGAGCTTAAGGGGTGGATGTAGGCATGTTTGCTTCTTTATATTTAGCACTTTTTTACTTATCACATCAATACTTGTTTAAATACTTGTGCTAAATTATCATTTACTTTGCAAACACGATTTTGGGGGTTAAAAGCGAAAAAGTTTAGAAACTCAATTCACCTCTCTCTTGGGTTGCCTTAATCTTAGGAATTTTATTTTAGCAACTGAGGAATAACTTTAATGATACTAGCTTCCATGATGCACATGTGATGCAAAACATAACATCTGAAGATTCTCCTTTAGCAAAATTTTAGAACATCTGCCCAGACAAATCTGATTTTTAATTTCTCCTCTAGCAAAATTTTAGAACATCTTTATGGACCACATCTTTAGTTTCTTATCTTCTCATACTAAAAATCTCTTGAAAGTATATAATGCTCAATGTACCACAGCAATTTTGATTCGCATAGTTGAGGGATGTTAGTATAAACAAAGTATAGAAGACTATTGCGCCCAATGGATCAAAGTGACAATTCCCAGAGAATTCATATGTTCTCTGCATGTCTATGCTTGAGAACACTAACAAATACTTATGTACCATTATTTTCCATGATGAAGTAGATTTATGTTTATGGTTACCACAAAGCACTAAAACAATAGTAGGAAATCTGATTCAATTTGCACAATCTAAAATACACTGTGTTTGCTTCATAGCACCAAATCTATGATTTCAAAATTTCATTCTTGTTTTTCTTTTTGGTAAGGGTAGGCTCAAAATGTTAAGTCAGTATAATACTGAAGATATGTTTTAGCAGATTTCTTCTTTCAGTTTAGAAAAAGAGAATCACAATGTTTTCATTGAAACTAGCTTATTACCTATGATTATTCTAAGGTCACTGTTTGTCCTTGTCATTGTCTCAAAGTTTCAAAAGGTAGGTAGCAAAGAGTGTTGTGACTTGATGTTTCTGAAGGCTTAATTTTGAAGCTTTATCTCTTTAGAAATAGAAAAGGAGGAAATTGTTCAGGGTTTGAGGCTTTATTTTCAAGATAGTGATTGCATAGATGGGCCTAGATATTTCGTGTTTTAAAAATTATATTCCAATTGAGAGGAATTAAAGCATAAATTCATATATGGACCAGACCAGTTGGTAATTGGGTCCTTGGGAAGTTCAAATGAGGAATAAAACCTGTCAAAATCCTATCGAATCTGGTAAACGAAGAACCATATATATCTTTCTTATGAACCAATAGACCCTGGTCCCCAATTTTCATCAATATATGATCCTGTTTTGTTGCAGAACATAAGATTCTCCTCTACAAAAATTTTAGAACATCTTTACGGACAGATCTAATTTTTTATTTCTCCATGCTCTTGTATAATATGTTACACAGTTGGATATGTAACAGATGATCTAATCTTGATATGTTTTATGTGTGTACAGTCTGATTGTAACTTCTATCGATGGATCAACCCGCAAGTTTGTCTACGCGATCAAGAGTTTTTACCTCCAATGATTAGGAAGATAAAGAAGTTGGAAGAGGAGTGTGCAAAGAGAAAGAAAAAAAAAAAAAAAAGCATCTGAAAATTTGCTTGTTTGGGTCTTGGATTTTCTTCTTTGGAATGAGCCTTTATATGTGTAAACCTTGTGTATCTGTTGATGTGTAAACCTTGTGTATCAGTTGATGTGTAAACCCTGTGTATCTGTTGATGGGTATGTGTATTTAGTTGTAGGGCCTAGGACTCTTTGGATTTTGTAAAAGTCAGGTTAGTTGGAGACTTTGGTTGTAATCTGTCAAAATCATCTTTATTGTAATGGTAGTTGACGGTTTGGTGCACTTTATGGATATTTGGTTGTAATTTTGTCAAAGCCATGTACACTTTATGGCACTTTGTTTATTTGATGGTTTGGTGCACTTTATATCACTTGGGCATTATGGTAACATTATCTTTATACAGGTTCACTCAATTTGGCATTATGGCAACATTACTTGTAACATGTCAAAATTAACTTTGGCATTGGAATCCAAGCTGGGCAAAATAAACAAATTGCAAATAAATACCATGGAATCTGCCCAAAGTAAACAAACTTCACATCTCTACATGATAAACAGTATACAAAATGCAAGTCCTCTTCAATAGAATTTTTCCAAAGTAAACAAACTTCACATCTCTACATGATAAACAGTATACAAAATGCAAGTCCTCTTCAATAGAATTTTTCCAAAGTAAACAAAATGCAAATCTTGATGGAATATCTGCACAAAATCCAAATCATCTTCAAAATAAACAAAATGCAAAATGCAAATCATCTTTAATGGATTCTGCCCAAAGTAAAAAAAATGCATATTGCAAAATGCAAATCACAATGGAATCTTTGCACAAAATCCAAAATACAAATCATCTTCCCTATGAATCTGTCCAAAGTAAACGAAATGCAAAATGCAAGGTGAAACCATATACACATCTTAACAAAAAAAAATATCACTTCATTGGAGACAGTATACGAAATGCAAGCTGCCCAACCCATTCGCCTAGTTACCAACAATATTACACCTTAGGCATAGTTACCAAAAAAAAAAATCAAATAATTATTAGTGTTTCCCCTTGTTCAAGATACTTTAGAAAAGTTGACAATAATTTATACAAAAAAACTCTCAAATCATCTTCAATGGTTCATTGAGCAGCCCGTGCTCTTTCCACACCTCTAGCACACCTTCGAATACCACAATCTAATTCAATCCCAAGAGCATCATCCTTTGTTCCCTGTGTCCACAAATATGTCAAACCACAACTATAATATACAAGTACTCAAACTGATATGTCAAAACACAACCCAAATTTACCCGTCTCGCTCGAGGCCTCGTGGCAATGCCTGTTTGGTCATTCCCACCAACTGTGGCGGGTGGTTGTGATGCCATAGATGTACTTGCTCCATCTTGTACAAGTACAAACAATGGAACTGTTAGGTACAAAAGTTGATTACAAAACTTACAATTTCCTTACATTTTTTGTATTTGTTTTCTTCGTGTATGGTTTTGCAGGATACTTCCATTCCCCGAGCTTCGGTAGTAACTTACATCTCCGTGCATTATAACCAATTGATCCACACTTGTAACATTTGGTTATTTAACCACATCGAGACACCCGTCCCGGAGGAGGTGGCTCGTCCTCAGCCCTTCGCCTTGATATTTTTGAACATCCTACCCTTGCCATTATATAGGGTGGAAGGATGGGTGGGTTTACTTATATGTGGAGCCACACCAACAGACCTGGCATCACTTGTATAGAGGATTGGCACGTTCATCGATAAGTGTTGATGCGGTACCAGTTGTCCACGAACTCCTCTGATTCCCTACGAGAGAAGTATATTGCAAAAACAGCATGTGCACAAGGAATGTTATTCAATTGCCACCTCTCACAAGCTTAGGTGCTCGCTGAAATATTCACCACCCTTCTTTCTTTAGTACGTTGATCCACCTCGAACTCCACCCCATTTTCTCATCTACAAATAAAGTGGTTTCCAAGTTCCTTATGTTTCTCCAACTTTTCTTGTATTCAAGGACAAATGTCCAAAGTTGCATATGCAATCTCATCTCACTTCTGGCAAAATCGATTCATCAACATATGCCGAATAATCTCCATCATACTCAACAACAGTTTATCTCTAGCTTTAAGTACCCAAGCGTTGAAGGTCTCTGCAATATTATTCAGAAGCATATCACTCTTACAATGCATAGAGAAAGCATGACGAGACCATGCCTACAAGAGTTAAGAAATTTTAGTAAAATAAACAATTAATGTCACTTTATTTAGTATAAGAGTGAAAATAAAGTGTTGAAGGGACCGTGCCTTAGAGGAATTAATGTAAGATAATAGTGTGCATCCCTGCTCAATGCCTTCATTTCTTTCATGTATTTCTCAAAATCAACAACATTGGCAGCTTTTGTACATTTTCATAGCACCTCCTTCTACGCTTTTCCTTTCCATCCATGCGACTTCATATTTGCATGAAGATGCTTAATGCAATATCAATGCTCTGTTTGTGGTAGCAAAATATCAAAGGCATCAAGTAATCCCTGAAAAGCATTGACAAGCATAGATATTGTGTTTGGTTAGGGAATACATGAGAAATCTAACGTACTTATGAATCCAAATAGATAAACTTTTTGACGGTCAAATAAATACCCATTGACGAGGATCAGAGGTACCAATATTGTCAATCAAAATTTTCATAAACCATACCCATAACGCCCTACACTCGTTCTTGTAAATCGCGTATGAGATTGGAAACATATCTTTGTTCTCCTCCTTCGCCATCACACAAACATGTTGACCATTGTATGGTCCCTTCAAATGGCAAGCATCAATGATATTACCGGTCTACACCCAATCAAAAACCCTGTCCTACATACATTAAGACGCACATACATGCGTTTTAAGAAACCACAGTCTTTATGAATAATTGACATGCTCCCAAGATTCCATTGTGAGATAGCAGCAACGTAATCATAGCAAGTTCAATGTAATCAAAGACACTCCCACTTTATACTGCTCAGCATTGCTCTCATTAATAACCTCCAAGGCCAACTTCAACTCCCGATATGCCTTGAACTTGGAGATACCCAACATTCAATCTCTACGAATCTCTTCTCTTAATGCGGTGGTGGATAAAGTAGGAGTGTCTCTAATCTTTTCCAAATATTGCATGGCTATCCATTTTGCAGTCACAGCGGCATTGATGTAATGTGTACCACACCGGTGCTTCGATGTCAAAGTCTTGATCTAAAATTTGCCCCCTTAATTCTGAATCGAACTATGAATTCTTCAATTGCAATTTGGAGCCTTGCACTTGGCTGTCACGTGTGATCGATCAGATTTAACATAACTGAATGCGAAGCCATTTTAGACGCAAAACTGTTGAAGGGTACTCTTGAAAAAGTTTAAGTCTCTGAACCTCATCCTCGTGCATAACTTTAACCTTCTTCCAAATAATATGTCCATGTCATGGAACACTAGATACTTTATTTTACTCTGACGGCCTTCATCACCTTGATTGTCACCCTCGATCATGCTATCTTCAGCCTCACTAGACTCCTAGGGTGCCTCCTTGGTCTCCTTAGTAACCGAATGAGCCGCTCTAAACCATAGCATTACATTATCTCAAGCCCTCTTCACAACATCCTTATCATTATTGTTTGGATAGAGCTCTGGTTATTCCTCTCTAACATTGACTTCGAAATCACTCAAGGCAACAACATCTTCCACGTGACCAGCATTACTAACATCTTCAAAATCACCAAAAATCTCATTAGCATCCTCATCTTCTACATCACCAGTAGCAGCACTCTCAGGAATATCCACAGGGTCATCATCACCATCCTCAACCCCATCTCCATCCATATGTTCCCCACCTCCATTATTCTCATCATTCAAATCATCAACTGCCACCACAAAAGATGGGATATCAACCGAATGCACCATATATAAGTGCAACTCCTTTTGCCTTTTTTGCACTAGAATATCCAGTAACTTCCTCACATCATCGTCACTCGTCAAATATGTGAATGGCTTCGCCTCATTATGGCAAAACTTATAAGCGAATTTCTCAACATTTAAGTACCACATCTTCTTGCTCACGAATTTCTTAAGAAACACCACTGAGAGATAATCTAGGTCAAGTTTTCTTATGTGATCAACCTCGCTTCCAACATAAAAAGTTTATCAGGACTACAATGACATAAGGCTTCTTTTAATAAACAATAGAATAGAATAAATGGCTGCACATAAAAATGACAATAACAAATAGAAATGAATAACACTCTTACCATAAATAGAAGGGAATGTTAAGCAGATTCGTTATTGTTAATTCACTTAAAAGATTTATCTAAACAGATATAAGTGAGATTGCTAACAAATTATAAGTTATATCTACCAAATAGAAGGGAATAACAAATATATTGCTACCAATGAATAGCACATCAACTTAAAGAGAAAAAGTAAATATTCATACATATTATCCTAGAACATTGACACATTGAAGGTAAAATGGCATAAAAAGGTTGTAAGTGGTCAACTGTAGATTGCATCACATTCTTTCCAGACTTTCAACTAGCTTGTCAATGGTCAAAAAAATCCTTCCAAGTATGCTAGAAATGAAAATTTACAAGCATATGACTCAAGGGAAATGAAAATTTACAAAAAATCAAATTTTACAAACATACTACACACCCAAGGTGATTCAAGGGAATGTTGGGGAAATCAAATTTACAAAAAATTCTTAAGGTCTGCTAGAAATGAAAATTTACAAACTTTCAACTAGGTTGCCTTACTACAGCCATGACTTACTTTGGCATTCTTGTACTTTTGTTTTGAACATATAAAAAAATATTGCAAAATCTTAAATAATATGACTCAATTGTTTAGTTTTGAAAGAACCTTCTAAAATTTTTTTAAAACTCCAGCTATCCACCTTCTTTATTACAGATAGTAAGCCCATTTTTTTTATGCTCAAGGGAGTTAATTTCATTTAGGACTAGGAAGCACTGTCAAGTGCAATGAAATATGTTAGTGTATTAATCGAGATTAAAAGGGGGACTAATGTTATAATCTAAGTTGGTCATGTTATGACTCATACAAAGTAGTAAACAATGTTGCCATAAAATCGAGATCACATGGACATATTCTATAACAACTAAATGTAAGACAAAGCATGCGCAGACAAACAACATTCACACTCCAACCCCAAATTTCACTGCCAAACCAACACCATCATACAAATGAGGCCCTCCATTCATGAATAAAAAATAAAAACAACACATGAGGGTGATAGTAGAAAGGGGGACAACATTTGACTAACCTCTAACTTTTAGCTCCTTTCCAGATTAGAAAGGGGGACCACACGTAAATGTCAAAGTCTAATGGAATCTCACGGAAATCAAAAGCTTCTTCTCTTCCAACATAGTGCTTCAGCTTGCTATCTTCCTTTCTTTCTTTCTTTTTACTCCATGGCTTGTTGTCTTCGAATTCCGGGGGGAAAGGGAGAGAAAGGATAAGCTAAATGGTGCCATTCACCTTATCTCAAATTCAATTTTATTTTATTTTTACCGACATGTCATTGCCGTATGGATAAAGGAGTGACGTGGCAACTGACTGGGTAAATGACCTGGCAATAGTGGGCCCACAGGACACGTGAGGTCAACTTATTGGTGCTTATGTGTTCATTTTTGCCACGTCACCACTTCTCGTTAGATTTTTAAACGAGAAGTGGACGGAGGGGCATTTTTATGGAAGAAAGATTTACTTTAGGGGCATTAAAACAACTTTGTTTACCATAGGGACATATCTACAACTCGATCATACCACAGGAGCATGGAGTGTATTTAAACCAAAATGCTGTTAGGAGTCTGTTATATGCGCAGGTTTGCACTAGACCTGACATAAGTTTGGCAGTAGGAATTTTGGATAGATATCAAAGTAACCATGGTTTGAAACATTGGAATTTTGCAAAGAAAATCATGCATTACTTGCAAGGCATCAAGAATAGCAGATTGACCTACAGGCATACTAATCATTTGGAGGTGATTGGTTATTCAGAGAGATTATGCCAGATGTGCAGACACCAGGAAATCAACTTCAAGTTAAATGTTTCTTCTTGCTAAATGAGCTTTATCCTGAAAAAGCAGTAAGCAGACTTTGGTTTCTACATCTACCATGGAGACATAATTTATGTATTGCTATGAAGCCAGTACACAGGTGCAATGGTTAAGAAACTTTATCATTGGTCTCAAGATCATCAATTCAATAGCGAGACCTATCATGATCTTTTGCGACAACTGGACTGCAATTTTCTTTTCAAAGAATAGTAAAGCGAAAACAGAAGTAAACATATCAACATCAAGTATCTAATTGTGAGAGAGAATATAAAGAGACATGAGGTGTTTATTGAGCATACAAGCACTGATTTGATGATAGTTGATGCCATGACAAAAGGATTACTGGTAAAGCAATTTAAAGTTCATGTAGAGCATACGGACTTGTTGATCTAGTGTGAGTTGAGTTTATTTCTCTATGATTGTTCTAATTAGGCATACAGTTTCTCTTTCTGAGAAATAAGGTTATTTGTGTACATACATTATTATTTGTTTATCCATAGGGACACGTTTTGTACCCGAATAACTTATTGAAAGTTCATTCATAAATTTTTAGTTCATAAAGTACTCATATAGAAGGTGTTGTGCATTGTGATACATAGAAGGGAAGAATTTGTTCATAAGAGTCTAACCGCCTTGGTCTGTGCATAGTATTCTTTATTTAAGTGAGAGTGTTTCATAACTAGTTAGAATGAATAAAGTAATGGCCATGCAAAAGTTTCAATCATCCATTAATAATTTACGTGTTATGTTACCAAGTGGGAGAATGTAAAATATTTTGAATATTTCTTTAAAGGTAGCCCGCGTATCTCACGTATAAAGTTTGAATTTAAATAGAATTTTATTTCTTGGATGTGAGGAATAATGTAGTAAAATTCTGATTATGAGTCCTAGCCTAGCCTATAAAATTAAGTCTATATATTCCATCTATACGGCTCTAAGGTTAAGAATTGGCTAGAAGAGTCCTTTCACTCTAAAATATCTTTTCTTTTACACAAACGCTTGCTCAATTATTTTTGGAGGTATATCTATCCAAATTATGCAGTACATATATTCAATTTAATTTTCTAACATCTTATTCCTTTACTTAAGCTTCGACTTGATTGGGGTTGGCCATGAGGCAATTATGGGAGGATCTATATTTGGAACATCTATTTGTCACCTTATTCGTCTGCTCCTTTCTTCCCTGACTTGGGGGCCGGGGCCCTTAATCATGTATTTGGGTAAAGGATCTTTCTGAGGCCCTTAATCGCATATTCAGGCCCATGTCTCTTTGGGCCGGCTTCTTTTATACCCGTCAGTTTCAAGGACAATGCTCTGATCAGCAATTGTCATCTGCAAAACTACAGCGCAATCACAATCCCTATGTAATTGGACCTCTCAACAGCAGAGACGACCTAATTGGACCTTTGGGCTCAGCGGATCAGACCAATAGCAGAGTGACATATGTCACTAAATGGGTAGAGAAGGCTCAAGGATAAGATATTTCTTTGATCAGTTTTGCGAGGATGCAAGGGAGAGACTGATATAACGTAGACATTAGTCATCTGCAGATGGCTTGTTGCGTCTCAAACGCCGTATCATATGGGAGGACCAGAAGTCCATATAGCTTATTTGGTTGGAACTTTGGCAAGAAGAAGTTTGACGATGTGCAGCAGACCAAATACCACGACATTGATCTTCCTTTTTCACTTTCTCTGGTCGATAAAACATTTCTAAGGGGTACTCTCTCTTTCTCTCCTTTCCCTCAATTGCAATGGCATATGCACCAGCAGCACCAACAAGATAATAGATGAACTCTGCCACTTGTGCTTGGATTATGCCTTGTCTTTTTCGTATTTTGCATATGGAATGGTATCGAAATGATGCTAATATACACCTGAACTGATATCTTTATAGCTGAAATTGTTGAAATGGTTGAATGTTGTTTTGTTAAGCACGAAAGGGGTAAATATATCAGCTAGGAAATTTGACAGATGGTAAATTACAGTATATCTATGGTGGAATCAGTCATTGTGCTGAATGTTGTGGTGGGTAATAAGAGTAGATTAATAGCCTATTAATACTCCATTATGATCAGGGAGGGAACTCAAATGCTGCTATAAGGCCACCATTGATGGATTTAGAGCATCTAACTTCCACAATTGCTGCGACTTCAAGGGGCCATGCGTGATAATAGGCTACACAAACAAGGCCTTCAAGTTTGGTGCCTTTAACCCAGAAGGTTACAGAAGCACAGATGACTATTACGATACTTTTGATCCATTCCTATTCTACTGGACAGATAATGAGAAAATTGACCCCATCATTCTACCCAAGATAGGGGGTAGTGGTGCAGCCCTTTTCGATTATGCGCGTGGCGGACCCCAATTCGGGGCCGATGGGCTGCTCATCGGACCTCCTCTAGCACCAGTGATGGGTGGATTTGCTGGTCCAGACACCAATTCGGGCATTGGAAATCTGAGGCAAGCTAAATCTAGACTAGGATTGTCATACGCCAAAAGGGAAGATGGGAAAGAGTCTCTGTTTGGAGATGAAAGTAAGGCTGCCCTTGATGAAGTTGAAGTGTTCTGCAGTCCTCAAATTGCAAGCTTATATTGAGGTGGATAGCAATAATTTGTAACATAGACTACCTTAAAAAAGGAAGAAAATGTCCCTCTACTCATGCCTATTGCGTAATTCTTTCAATGAAAGAGGGACAGGCCAATGATTGTAATACCATGGGTGACCGAAAAATAAAAGAAAATCTCAGGCAAATCGTTCATCGAAATAATGTGAAAGAATTGCCAGTTATACAGCATCCTAGCACTATACTTTCATTGAGATATCTGCATCAATCAACTTCCATGAATGAAAGTACTGCCAATAAGAAAGCATCTTTCAACCAAATGTATGCATCGGTCAACTTCCATGAAATACACTGTCAAAAAGAACTTGTGAGGCATAATCGATAAGAGAATTTCCTTAAGCACCAAAATTTTTTTTCTGCGTAGACAGGGAAAGCGTCACACATGCACATTCTATACTCTTTAAGCCAAGAAGTAGGTGTCAAAAGCAGAGCATTAGGCGGCAGAAGCCACCATTGATGGATTTAGAGCATCTAACTTCCACAATTGCTGCGACTTCAAGGGGCCATGCGTGATAATAGGCTACACAAACAAGGCCTTCAAGTTTGGTGCCTTTAACCCAGAAGGTTACAGAAGCACAGATGACTATTACGATACTTTTGATCCATTCCTATTCTACTGGACAGATAATGAGAAAATTGACCCCATCATTCTACCCAAGATAGGGGGTAGTGGTGCAGCCCTTTTCGATTATGCGCGTGGCGGACCCCAATTCGGGGCCGATGGGCTGCTCATCGGACCTCCTCTAGCACCAGTGATGGGTGGATTTGCTGGTCCAGACACCAATTCGGGCATTGGAAATCTGAGGCAAGCTAAATCTAGACTAGGATTGTCATACGCCAAAAGGGAAGATGGGAAAGAGTCTCTGTTTGGAGATGAAAGTAAGGCTGCCCTTGATGAAGTTGAAGTGTTCTGCAGTCCTCAAATTGCAAGCTTATATTGAGGTGGATAGCAATAATTTGTAACATAGACTACCTTAAAAAAGGAAGAAAATGTCCCTCTACTCATGCCTATTGCGTAATTCTTTCAATGAAAGAGGGACAGGCCAATGATTGTAATACCATGGGTGACCGAAAAATAAAAGAAAATCTCAGGCAAATCGTTCATCGAAATAATGTGAAAGAATTGCCAGTTATACAGCATCCTAGCACTATACTTTCATTGAGATATCTGCATCAATCAACTTCCATGAATGAAAGTACTGCCAATAAGAAAGCATCTTTCAACCAAATGTATGCATCGGTCAACTTCCATGAAATACACTGTCAAAAAGAACTTGTGAGGCATAATCGATAAGAGAATTTCCTTAAGCACCAAAATTTTTTTTCTGCGTAGACAGGGAAAGCGTCACACATGCACATTCTATACTCTTTAAGCCAAGAAGTAGGTGTCAAAAGCAGAGCATTAGGCGGCAGAAGAATAAATCTTAGAGAATTGGCTAGTGTTGCATGAAAAGGACTGGTATAAGCGGTGCTTTAAGGAAAGCATTCTCAAAGTCACGCAAGTTTATTCTCTTTATCTAGATTCTTGCCAAAGCGCAGGGTTGGTCGGGGAACAATTTACAAACTTCGGCCAAGCGGAATAATTTGTCTTAGATGTTAGGTAGAGCTTAGGTATCGCCTCTTTAAGGCGCTGCTGCCTCATATTTTTCCCTCTAGAGATGAAATTCTATCTGTATTGCCCCTTTTTATTGTAGCAAAGCTTCTCTGCATAACTCCCTCAAATTATTAGGTGCTCGAATGTTCTTTGTGTAACTAGTGATTCACCATTAATGAAGACTACAAACTGAATTAAGAGAAGCACCCCAATAGAACCAAAAGACCAAAACACGAACCACCAAACCACCAGTTTTAGATAGACAAAAGTTTTTCTTCTTTACATTTGTTTTCCTTTTCTTTCCAGCCTCAAAAATCAGACTACACCAGACGCCTATATATATGAGAGGAAATAACATAACTGAACCACCGTTTTGAGTTCGACTTTCTGATCATTGCAGACTCTTTAACTCCATTGCTTGCAACTGTTAATTTCTTTATTCTTCCCTCCATGAAGAGTGAGGAAACTGTTGTCCTCTTGCAGCCAAGCACCTTTTCCAGAGTGTCTCTCTCATCACCAACCCCCACTATATTTTTTTTTTTCCCTTCACACTGTCTTTACTGCATATCCCATCTTCGAACCGATTATGACATCAAAGGCAAAACTCTTTTCCAGATTTGTTTTGATAAGTCTACTTTAGCCGACTGTACTTTGAAGAGTAGATAACCTATTTTTATACTGCTAGCCCCACGATAAGGCAAGGCTTTGCAGTTTTTTTTTTTACTTATAACAGCTCACAAATTCTCATTAAAATCCAGGAGGTTTGAAAACTTCCTGTACATGCTCTAAAAATGTGTCAAACTCTCCGTAGAGGTTATGGACCAATGAGCAAAGGGGCTTAATAGTCTTACAAATCCAAACCTAAATGGGCGGGAAGTGACCTATAAAGGGTGGAAAGTCCACGAAGGACAGCAAGCTGATAGGACCAACGGGAAAGGAAAAATAAGGCTTTGCAGTTTGCTATAACTTTTCATCGTTCTGTTATCCCATGACAATTGTAAATGAATGTTTTGTTTGATGAATCAATGAAAAATAGCAGAAAAGATTATAGCTGGAAATTGAATTATCTTGGGGCAGCTTCCACTCCAGTAGTGAAAGTCTTTTAGAATCCACACCACACATAACTCAAGCGCCACCAAGGACATGAGAAACCTTCAAAAAGTTCTAAGAATGTGCCTAAAAGCAAATTCTAATGGAATGGCTCATCAACGTCTGTTTAAATGTATAACTTTATCCTTTGCTTTGAAATTAAAGGGAACATTGCATTTCAAGAACTTCAACCGACTTGACGAGCACAGTCATCAAAGAAAGCAACTTTGACGGTTGAAAGTTCATACCGAAGTACTCTCTCCAGTTCACATTCCAACCACCTTTCAACTTGTTTTGTCTTTACCTTGTAGAATAACACCATAAGTATCTTTACCATAAAGTTTTGCAAAGCTATATAGAGCAACCAATAGAAGCCACTTAATGAAGAGGCAGCTCGACATTGATGTACTCTACATATGAGGGAGAGGAGTTTTCTGACGTGGGAATATGTCTACAAAATGAAAACAAGAAAATTACCGGAGAATGTTGGCTTCGATAAGCATCCCGTGTTGATTGCAAATGAAGTACACTAACATTATGCATGCCGTTGCATAGAAGTAATCCAGTGGCCCTAGATGGAATTCACTCAAAAAGGTGCTTCCATAAGCAGACAAAGGAATTGAAAGTGCTCAAACACTTGGCATTTATAAAACCATGTTGAAAACTGCCAGTAAACCAAGTTCTGGTGCAATCGATAATAGTGATTATCACCAGAGGAACTAGCTTACAACATAAACAAGAAAATGAAAACAGACTTGGCTAGCAAACCAGATTTCAATACAACAGCATGAGAAACACTTCTACACGCCCTTTTCTGCTTAATATATAAGGGTTTATATCCATTATTTCCATTCCAAGAATCAACGTTAAAAGGCGTTGTCTTGGAGCCCCCTGCTAGATAGTTAGTACCAAATGGAACGTACGGGTAGTTGATTAGTCCTACCAAAAATAGGCCCCTAAATCACAACTACCAAGTTGTCATCCTGCAACCATAGACCACCAAGTTCCCCCAAACTCCCATCTCCACTTGTTTGCCTGCATATTATTGGAGCTTCGTCCCAAGATTCCAGGCCTGCATTTAAAAGGAGATACTATACCCGCTTTCCTTCTCAAAAGGGATGTGGATATCTTACTGAACCGGTAGGGTTATAACCTTCAAATGGCACATCCTCACTTCCAAAAAGGCCCATGTAGTTTGTATGCCCAGAGTATGGTGTCATGCAGCAAATTTGACTCAAACCATCAGAAACTTCAATTTCCCCAGCAAAATTTGAATATGATGAACTTGGTGATATTTCTGTATGCTCATATGGTGGCCAAGGAGTTGCCGAGCTTGGAAATTGATACTGTGGAAAGCATTCAGATACAGCTTCTTGTACTTGTGGGTAGTCCTGCAGTAAGCCAAAGTGATATCTTTCAGGAACCGTCAAAAATCAAAAAATAGCTCACTGAAGTTATTTACTCCCCAGGTCAGCACCTTTGAAGAATCAAGAATTAGCTCAGGTGAAACCAAGAAGCTTGAAGGATTGGTCTCCATCAAAGCGGGCTCAAACTCTGCCCTTGTGATCACTTTATGTGGAGATGTGATAGGGCTAGAATGCTGACTCTCGTTGTACAGGAAACATGCTTTAGACGAAATGTCATCGGAAATGCTGATGGGCTCGTTTGGGGTTCTGGTGCAGGTGAAATCTCCATTGCTTGCACTGGCCCCAGCCTTCTTAGCTTTTGGCTCCCCATGATCAATCATCTTCTGTGTGTGCTCATTCTTCTTAACTACACGGCACAAAGCAAAAGCTCCCTAAGGAGAATCACGAAATATAATATCAGTTTCCCAAACTTCACAAGGTTACCACGCCCTAAAGCTTTTCCAAACAAGCCAGATGCAAATGTAAAGCTAACCCAGTATAAGATACTGTTGAATTTTACCTGGAAACTTGGTGATCCTTGTGAAAGTTCATCACAGAGGCGGTACTCGTGCATTACCCAGTCTGTTCGATCTCCTAAAGGAGCCCTTCCACGATAGAAAACTAGGGTCTTGCGATACCCAGTCACAGCAGTCTGACAGGTAACCTTTCTATCTTTTCCAGTGGCTTTCCAGTAGCCAGCTCTGGTGGCTCTATTTGTTCGTGAGCCATTTGGATACTTCCGATCCCGGGGACAGAAGAAGAACCATTCCATATCTCGTTTAGGGAGGAAAGATTTATCTGCAATTTGCAGCTTAGAGATCAGATTTCTCCAAATTCTCCCCAACAATGGGCTTAAAGTGAAACCAATGACAGAACCAATTAGAGGGAAGACTTTTTCTGTAGCGTTTCCTTTTCACAATATTCTTCGGAAATAAAAGAATTCCAATTGAATCGGCTTTTAGAACATAAAAGTTAAAGGCCCCATGGTAAAAAGAAATTTCATAACAAGTTTTATGCATAAAGAATAATAATGACAGAAGAAACCAAATACACAAAACAAACAAAAAAGTACTTTCCAATACAAAAGTATTCTGTGTTCACAACTTCACCCTGGCATAGACATCAGTCCACAAAAACATGACTAAAACCACAAACGCCCGCTAATCTGCCAAAGGTCCTAGAGCCCCAATGCATAAGCTGATTTTACATTGCTCCTGACTTGTCAAGAATCTCTATTACAAGTATTTAAGTCCAATCCAAACCAACACAGAATTTCGTATACAATTGTTCTGATACACTATCCAGTACTTACAAGCTCACACATAAAGACCCTGAATTTTAAATTAGAACTCCAGATGATACAATGTACAAAATGCTGAAGTGTAAGAAAGGGGAAAAAAAATCAAAAAGACTGATTTGAAGAGTACCTGGCAACTCCCATGGATCGAACTTGTACAAATCCACTACGGGAATAACTTCGAGCTCAATTTCGAGCCCTTCCACCTTTCTTTTCAGGTAATACCCCACCAATTCCTCATCGGTTGGGTGAAAACGAAATCCCGGTGGCAGTGATGCCCCTCCCGTATTCATGCTTCTCTAGACTATCTAATTCTCCAAAAACAGCCACGGAAAAAAGACAACAGATAGTAAAGCCTGAGAATTTAGGCCCACAAAGCTCAAAACTTGTCGCTAAGTGCCTAAATTGTACCTATTAAAGATCTGGAAGATCCAAAAATAAAAGCTTTTATCGACAGTAAACTTTTGGTCGAAGACGGAGTATAACTTCCATAAAATGCATCCGTTGTGAAACAGAATCATTGTCTAGAAGATTGAAGATTTTGGCTATGGCGAACGTGTTCCCCAACCCCACCCAAGTTTTAGTCCCAATAAGTAAGTTGAACTGAACACAAAATTTAACCCGAGGAATACCAAGAAGCTGGAACCGCTTAAATTCCACAAAACCCAGAGTTTTAAGAGCGAAAATGATGGAACAACTTCTACAAAAACTAGTCAGAACTTCCAAAATTGGAACCGGTTGAAAAACCCAGAAGATAAAACCATTTGGAATAACAGTAAAATAAGTTACTTTGAACGACGGAGACTAGACGAAATTGATAAAAGATCAGCGATTAGCGGCAATGGAGAAGGATGAAGGAGCAGAAGAGGAAGAAGAGTAGAGTAAAAACGAGAGCCGCATGGAGTGTGCTTTATATAGGATACGGGGGGACCAAACAGTCCAAAAACACCGAAAGTTTGAGATTGCTTGTCTCAAGCGTGCCCAAAATTCCAAGGGAATGGCCCACATGACTCAAACTCAGTTCACACCTATTAGTTACTTCCCGCCAAACCTGCTGATAACCGTTACTCGCTGGCTTTGAGATGTGTTTGGCTTCATTGAGAAAAAAGAGGTGTGTTTGGCTCCGCTAGAAATTTTCCTTTGCCAAATAGCAACCACATATTTCAGGAAAAAAAAAATCCATTTATACCTTCAAACTACAAGTCAATATCACTTTGAAAAGTTCAAACTACCAAATTCTGACACATTAAGTTCCAAACTACTAAAATTCATTATTGTGTGTTATAAAAATTTAGAGGTGTAAAATAAGCTTCTCCAAAAAAAAATAGTAGCACTCATAGAGAAGTTCTGTTTATTCCCTTAAAAAGACTGGGAATACAATATTTCATGAGTCACTTGTTTAATATTTTATGTCGGTGTATAAAAGAAGAATCATATCTTTATTCAAGTTTGAAGTGTCAAGACTCATATAATGCATTCTAATTCCTTTTGACAGGAAAAACTTATCTCTCGAGTTTATAAAGTTCTCTTGTCCTATAGAAATTAGATAATTACTGAGCCCAAAAGATCGATAGTTTCTACCAGATTTTAAACTTAAAACCTTGGAAGGAGTAAAGCTCCAAATCCTAAGTCTAGACTACTAAGTCATCCTCTTGGGATAGTGCTTTGCAACCCTTTCTTTCAACTGATTTGGTCTGTATTTTGTGCCTCCAGACCTATTAGATTCGATATTTACAAGCTTAGTTGGGGTAGGAGCAATTTTATAATGCATATACAGTTTTCATTAAAATATTGTGCGTTTCATTCTAAATAAAAACTTTGCAGGGAGGCAGATGTAAGCCCGAATATGAACAAGAACATAAGATACCTCGCTGTGGAATGGATCAAACGCGGCATTGATAGGGAATTTGAGCTTTCTTGTTCATGGCCTCCAGTCTAAGCCCTTCCACATCATCTTGAGTCGGACAAACGCTTTTTCTTTCACTTTATCCAAGTGACGGTGTCATCCCAGCCTTCGGACGAAAGACCCAAAAGTGCTTACGCGGTTTTTGGAACTGAGTGGAATGACCAAATGCACCTTAGTGTAAGCTTTTTTAAACCTTTTCTCAGGTCCAATGGAAGTAAAATACAAATCTTAAGCCGCATTTAGTGGGACCAAATAATGCAATGTCTAGCAAAGGGATCTGTCTCTACGGGCGGTTAATGGGACACTTAGGGTGTGTTTGATACCCATAATTTTACCCAATCCTAAAATTTTAACACAATAAAAAATTAACCATATAATCTCTCTCTCCCCATCACATCATTACTTTTCACTACAAAAAATATAAAAAATTACATCTCTCTTTACTTTTTCACTAAACTCAATACCTTAAAATTTTAACATCCTCAAAATTTTAACACTCAAACACACCCTTAGCTTCTGCATTAGCAAAATTAAAAAAGGTAGAATTTTAGAGACTAGCTTTAAGCCTTTAAGAGCTGGGAAGCTCATAAATGTGTGGCTACTCTTTTACATGTCTGATGGGCAGAGTTCCACCACCTGGATTGTGAGTAGCTATCACTCACAGATTTGCACAGTCCACTTCCTCAGGCAATCGGAGAAGAAGACCCAGAAATTGCCTGAGGAAGTGGACTGTGCAAATCCCACCCTCTTGCCTGTCTAAGTGAAGAAACAAGAAAAAAAGAGCCCACTTATGTCTTGCATTAGGCCTCATGAGGGGTTTGACTACTCTAGCTAGTCTAGTGGAAGAAATGCAATTGTTGGCTTGTCAAGTTTTTCTGTAAAACGTGGCTCACGACTTGCAGAATACTAACCCACAATTATCTCATGGTTGATATCTATTTAAGTTTAAAAGCTTAACAAAACGAAACATGGTCAAAATTCTCCTAGCCCTAGCAAGTTTTACATGCTAGCTGCTAATTACTTTGGCAAGATAGAGCTTCTCAACCCTCTGCCTTCCCTCCCTCTTGCCCTAATTCAGTAGAAAAAGAGTACCATCTTTTCATCAATGGCCATATGAGTATGAATTTTTTAAGTAAATTTTAAGTCATGGCAGTCTGTTTTTGACTAAATTACACTTGAATTTACTGCAGTTGTAATCCAATTGGTAACTTTCCAAGCTGAATCTTTTGTCGATTTTTTACTTGTAAAGGAAATCTTGAATTGGAATTTGCTGTACTTGTCTCCCAATTAGACTTTACACCCAGAATCTTCTGGAAATTTTTTCCATTTTAAGGGAAATCAAAGAGAGAAAATAGCTAGAATGATTTCAAAGTGAAAAGGAGCTTTTAGTAGTGTACTGAGATTATGTAGCTTATCAAGAAGGACAGAGGGGTGGGTTGCTGAAGCCTGCTAATGTGATGAGTTGGGTTACAATATGGTGCTGCTAAATTTCAAAGTATGACTGAAGTTAAAAAAAAGCAAAAGGCAGTCATGGTCTAATTGTCAGTGAATAATTGGAGAAACGAGGAGGTCTTTTATGGGGAATTGGAAAAATAGGAAGACCACCTTATCCTTGTCCTTGTTTGTCTACTGCTTTCGGTTCCCCATTGTCCCCCGGTACCAAATGTGCAGCATCAACTCCCTCTAATCAACGGCACTCCTGACACATAGAAGCAAACAATGGAAAGAGGAAGAAGACAAACTATAGGGGAATGAATGTTCACAATCAAATGGGTACTTATGAGCTCCAAATTCAACCATATTGACATAAATGACTTTCGGTTAATCAAACCTACAACCAATCTAAAGGTTAATAAGTTCAACGCTGAGAGGCATCCAACAATCAATTGGCTTTAAATGCACCTCATGTTTACATGGTATGCTAATGTTGAAAAAATATCTATGTGGTACAAAAAGATAGTTTTGTATCCCTAAGGTACGCTTTCTGATGCAAAAATACTCCTCTGTCAGTCTCTGTTTAAAAAAATTAATGTGAGATGGTGATGTGGCATGTAACAAACAAGTCAGCATAAATAAAAACGTGTCATGTGTCCTCTGAGCCTACGAGTTCCACATCATATACCCAGTCAACAGCCACTCAACACCAAATGTCATGTCATTAAAAAAAAATAAAACAAAAATGTAATTTGGGATAAGCTGATTGGGCATATGATGTAGAGCTCGTGAGCCCAGAGGACACATGACACATTTTGATTCGTGCTGACGTATTAGATGTTTGCCACGTCACCACCTCACGTTAATTTTTTAAACGGAGACTGATGGAGGGGTATTTTTGCATCATAAAGAGTACCTCAGTGATACAAAACTAACCTTTTGTACCACAAAGATATGTTTGCAACATTAGCATACTACAGGGGTATGAGGTGCATTTAAGTCTTTTGTTTAAGATGACCAAATTGGTAACTTTTATGACCCTTTTCCAATTCCTCTTAACTGAACCGTTAAAGGTTACTAGAATTTTTAAGATGAGGATCCTCTGTAATTTCTTATTCGAATTGCATGATGCAATTCAAAAAGAGATAGACACTACAAACAAATTCTATTATAAGGTTTATGATGTTCGAAACTTTACATAACATCATTAAATAGTATAAGATCTATTTATTATGTCTATTTTTTTTAAAATTACGTAAATAAAAAATTAGAGAAGATTCGAAATTTTACCGATAAAGTTAAAACAGAAAAAGTCAATCTAGAAAGATCTCCATAATAGGTTGATTTTCGGTAAGTTAAAAGGACGCAGCGTAGTGACCGAATTGGAATCCAAAAAATGTCTATTGAAGGTCAGGTTAACTTCAGCCGAACCCAAGAACAGGGCTATGGAGCATGAGAGGGAGGGATGTGACATGTTGCTTTCCCACATCAGCGGGTGAGATTGTGGGAGATATGAGTCGTACATACATATAAAGGAAGTCATCTTGGCTGTATCCGCCAAATCATATTGTAAGTGAGCTTCGAGTCATTTGGCTACATTTAGCAAGTGGTGGGATTTGTAATAATTTGGTCTATCTGGAAAATTTTGGAAAAGGCAGCCTCCAAACACTGTTGCCAAAAGCCGAAAAGATAAGAAGCGATTTCCTCTGCACTTACCACCCACCACCTCACACCCCTAATGACCCTTGGAATTAATCAATAATTGTCCCCTCTAATTATAGTATAAATTCCATAATTGTCCCCTCTAATTATCGTATTGGTTTCTTAAAAGATACCTCTGACCATTGAACCTTGAAACACGCTCAGAGTTGATGTACCAGACATGTCCCGACATGGAAGTTGCAGCTGATCGTCAGCATCGTGGTCATGGATCCATCCTGTGGAGTCTGATGTGATCGTCTGTGCAGCAGCCTCGTTGTCGCTACGCGAGTACACGAGCGTGGATTCGATGATCCGATGCGGCAAAACTCTTGACCTTATATGATTAAGATGAATATTCTAGTGCTGGGATGCAATTATGCGGGACATCATGCAAACATACGGTCAAACACTATGAGTAGAATGATTGCTAGATGCTGGAGTAAAGCTATTTGCCTTGTACATGTGTTTCACAATGTCCTTGAATTTTTCCTGCCCTTTTCCTGTTTTCTTGCTTCACCTTTCGAGTTTTCCAAAAAATCTTAAAACTTGCCAATTTGATTAAGTGATTTGAAAAATAAAAATAAAAATTACTCAACCACAACTTGCCACATGTCATAAAAAAATTAATTTGATTATGCATAACTTGTGGTTAACCTTTCAAAATAGAATAAAGCTGAAGTTAACACTTTTTTTCCGCTAATGTTATTATGCTTATGTCAGAAATTCTCTTCATTGAGAATTACTCATTTGACTAAAAGAAAATGGCTAGAATCCTGATAGACGGCCGCATTGAGTTGTTCGTGGACGGCGATTCTTCCTAACTATAATGCGTAATGAAGTAGAAAATCATAAATATATATATATAGACCATAGATAAATACATAGTTCATAAGTCTAAAAATTGTATATTTCCTACGCGAATCATATCTCAGGTCAACCTGATTCAGGAGAAAAAAACAAAAAACAAAAGATTTAGGCCAACTTGATGTACTGTGACGGAAAAGGGTAATCAGTTAGGTCACTAACATGGTTCATAGCCAACAACTCAAAATTGAATTTTATATCTTTTTATTTTATTTTTCTACTCAAGTGATCAAACCAGTTTACACTCACCTTTACTAATCCCAAGATTTGTACAGTCTTTTCGTCTCACATAAACCGAATAATTATTAAATCAAAAGCTCTGAGGTGGCCCCAAAGACTTGGTAGCACTTATGAAGTTTTGAACTAAAGACTTTAGAGAAAGCATATCACCAAGACCAAAACCCTTAACCAACCCCTTTAGATTAATTGAAGTATGTATCAAATATCAACAATGTTGTGATAAAACACGTGAAAAAACTTTCATGTGTCTTCTGCCTTCTTCCTAGAGTTCCCTCTACCCCGTGCTTGATCCTCTTTTCTATCTGTCGTTCTCAGTGGCAGGTTCCTCCTGTTCAACTCTTTCTCCTTGGTTGGGTCATTTCTAGCTATTTCTGACCACCTTAGCGAAGAGGGTGGGAGGAGTCTTTGCTGCCACTCCCTAAAATCAAGCTGGGTGGGTCGCCAGGGTTAGTCGCCACCCTACTGTTGGGAAAAATATTATTCCCTACTTGCGGAATAACGTGAGAAATGAAAATAAAGAAGAGCAAGAATAAGGACACAGAGATTTATGAGGTTCCCTCAATGTGAGGTACATCCACAAAGTTGTAGATATTTCACTATTGTCAAACAAAATACAAGGAGGTAGCAAGCATACATCAAACGGCGCAAAAGACAATATGACATTATAAAACCCTAACCCTAAGCTCCACATATATAAGGATCTGGGTCGCCGCATCACCAAAATAAACCGGCTCAAAAAAATTTCCGGCCCAAGCCGGAGCGCTCATGGACTAAGCCTCAGAAAATATCCCTTCTTAAATCGTAAACGCTCCTCGTTGAATCGGGTCGAGTACTATCCGGGTTGGATATAACAAACCAGGCTCCACATAGCCTAACACCTGCAACCTACCCTCCCTAATTCCAAGGGTTCACATGGAGAGTGACGCCCCGCCTCCACCATTGCTGATCACCTTCATGAGGGAGGTGGAAGCCTCGCGTCAACCCATCTCTAGGGTGGATCTCTCAAGTGACCCCTTTTTATTTTTTATTTTGTAAGTTCTCTTATTTTTTATTTTTTTTTTTTGAAATTTGATCTGTTTCTAAAATTTTAGTTTTAGATCCTTTTTATGATTTTATCTATACTTTCGTTGTTTTTCTTTTTTCTTTTTTTCTATTTTGTTGCCTCTTTATTTTATTTATACTTTATTTCTTGAGTTTTATCTTTATTATTATTATCAGGTTATATCTTATTTACTTTTTATTTTTAATGTTGTGTGTTTATTTTTCATTTTTTTTCTTATAATGTTGGGTTTTATTTCATAAAGGCACATGTTGTATATATTTATTTTGGGTCTCTTTATATCTTTTTTCATTTTTCCATTGTTGCTAAATTTTAATTTGCTTTGAATTCTATATTACTTCATTTCTAAATTTTCAACCTTATTTGTATAGTTTTATATTATTTAATTATTTTTTATACATGTGGCATGCGTGAATACCTGCCCAAAAAAATTAAGCCTAAAATATAAGGGGTGTCCCTGTGGTTTAACTTTTTCCTGAAAATACCCTTAAGGTAGGTTTTGTTGTCCCGCCGTCCCTAGGGTTTATTGCAATACTCATCCATATATCTCCATCCAACTTACGTCCAAAACCTGACAGAAGTTACTAGCGTGTTAAACACCCCCCGCGTCATCTCCACTAATAACTCAACACGTGTCCATCTCTGCCTAATGTGCATGACACGCTAGCGAAGTCACCCAAAATGTCCATAACACCCCTGCTACATTATTTAATAAAATTGTGCAATTGACTAAAGGACCCTCTTCACTTTCTAAGAACTAATTTTCTCCCCAATTGCGCTGCTTAAACCCTAGGTCAGCTGAAACCCAAAACCCAAGTTAAGATCTGCCATTACAGCACAGCCAAAACCCAAAACCAAAATTACTTTCTTGCTATTGCTGCACAGCTAAAGAAGGGAAGTAAGTTGGTATTGCCATTGCCGCACCAACATAGCAATTTCTCACCAGATCTACCATTGTCGCACTAACATTGCCATTGAAATCAAGTTTTCGAAAGGTAACTGCCTCCTTTCACGTCGACTAAGCTTTGTGTGTTTTTTCATTTTTTTAGTTTGCTGTTATTATATAGATTGTTTGAAGCCATAAAGTAGCCATATAATAATTTATGGCCCACCTAACTTACATATTGAATATTGTCCACTAAAATATGTCCTCCCTTTTGTTAATTGAATATTGTCCACTGAAATCTGTCCCCCTTTAGTTGAATTGATAATTGTCATTTGCCCATATTTTTAGGACGTATTTTTCAAAGGTTGCGTTATATCGTTGGGGTTTTCATTTGGTCCTGTTTACATGACACATTTATATTATACTTAATTAGCAAACACGCTGTATGTAATTGAAGGCTTCAATATTTTAATATCTACATTCATTTGCAGATGGTAAAAATTGTTATGCATCACTGTGGGATGGTGGACTTTTGGAATGGGAAGTACATTGAAGAGAAAGTTAGCGAATTAGGTGACCTTGACCCTGGCTACATATCAGTGACCCATTTGTGGATGTTTTTAAGGACAGCCATGAATTATGCAGATGCTGTGGTGTAAGTTTAAAAAAGATGACCCTCAATCCGAATTTATTCCTCTTAAATGTGATGCTGATGTGTTGACAATCACTGCGAAAATACTACTAGAAGGTCGGGACACACTGATAATTTATGTTCAGCATGCTACTAGTGAACCGGTGTTAGTGCTCGAGGAAGATGTAGTGTTGTCTGAGAAAAACGAAGAGGAAGATGTAGTATTGTCTGATGTTGGGAGTGGTGAGGGAGATAGAAATGTTGAGGACATTGCGATGGAAAGCGAAGCTGCTGATTCTGATGATGAGATGGGCAATGTACTTAGGGGTAATGAGGATGCAAATGTTAGTGAGTTTTCTAAATCTGATGAAGAGCCTTAGCTATATAATTATGCTATTGAGAGTGGAGAAGATGCAAAGATCAAATACTGATGTTTCAGTGGACGAGCTTGAGATTGTTAGGGATTCCGATGATGACGTTATGGAGAGTACTAGTAAGGATAAGGACTCCGATGATGACATCATTAGAGGAAAGTTAGGGAGTTTCAAGAAGAGGAATTGAATGGAATGGTGCACTTAGAAAAGAAAATGAATTTTAGGGACTTGCCCTTATTTAAAAAGGCACTTAAGTTGCACTGCATCCAAAATGGTTATGATTATCGTTGCAAAAATAGTGATAAGCTAAGATCACAATGGTATGTGGGCAAAATTGTGGTTGGCAAATCCACGCTTCATTTATGTTTCAAAAAGATGTGTTTCAGATTAAAATTTACTACTCCACTTCACTTTTGTGGCACACACCACAAGAATAGTAAATTGGATGTCAATTTTATAGCTACACAATATGTGAAAAATGTGTGGAACAACCCTAATATGCCACCCTCAGCATTGGGTGGTAATATTTATAGAGATTAAAAAGTCCAAGTCTCTAAAAACCACATGTACATGGCAAAAAAGATGGCACTTGAACTGGGGCATGTTCGTTTCGGTGAATTTTCAGAAATTCGCATTCAAGTTGCCTCCAAATCAACCGAACATGTTTAAATTTAGGATGCTGCTAAATATTTTTCATTTTTACCCTGACCATGCTTAGAAACAATTACCAAAATACCCTCCGTAGTGCTTTTAAGGAAATACATATCTAAGGGTAAAATCGAAATTTAAAAAAGATCATGGCTCCACACGTCAGCGCATTAACCATTCGGACAGGTGAATGGACGAAATACCTAGCTGCTTTATCCAATGTTAAGGTTTTGGTGGAGGGCAATATGGTCATTTCGGCCAAACATTAAATATCCTTTGCGATACCTGCCCCCTTCCCTGCAGCTTGATATTGTGTCAACCACTCTTTCCTCTTTCGTCTTCTTCTTCATTTTTTTTTCTTTTTTTAACCGCATTTAAAATATTATAAATTTGTATCAAAATTTAAAAAAATTTGAAATTATAATAAATATTATAAATAAACATAAATTTAAATATTATTTTATCTATTATCTTTTTCACTCATCCCAATAAAAATAATCTACAAACAACAACCTTAAAAACCATCATTACTTTTTTTACACCTTAACAACTATTACACAAACACCAATGCACCTCCAACATCACCTAAAAATTCTTAAAACACTCAACATTCTACAAATCTTCTGAAAATGAACATACCCCTGGTTCATGGGAGGCATGTGGACCAGTACAAGTTTGTACGTGACTATGCAATGACCGTATATGAGTGGAACCCCAATTCATGGACATCTGTTCCAATGTATGTATGTCAGACTTGAGGCGCCTAAACGTAGATTCTTGGATGGTGTTAGGCAACTAATTTGTCTTGATAGTTATCACTTCAAAAGCCCATTTGAGGGTCAATTACCATTTGCAGTGGCAAAATATGCAAATGATGATATATACCTACTATCTTTTTCACTCATCCCAATAAAAATAATCTACAAACAACAACCTTAAAAAATATCATTACTTTTTTTACACCTTAACAACTATTACACAAACACCAATGCACCTCCAACATCACCTAAAAATTCTTAAAACACTCAACATTCTACAAATCTTCTGAAAATGAACATACCCCTGGTTCATGGGAGGCATGTGGACCAGTACAAGTTTGTACGTGACTATGCAATGACCGTATATGAGTGGAACCCCAATTCATGGACATCTGTTCCAATGTATGTATGTCAGACTTGAGGCGCCTAAACGTAGATTCTTGGATGGTGTTAGGCAACTAATTTGTCTTGATAGTTATCACTTCAAAAGCCCATTTGAGGGTCAATTACCATTTGCAGTGGCAAATATGCAAATGATGATATATACCTACTTGTGTATACAATTGTTGAGATCGAACACAAATCTTCTTAGACATGGTTCATCGAGATACTCCTGGTGGACATTAGATCTGAAGATCAGCACCTATGGACTTGGATGTCAAACAGGCAAAAGGTACTACTCATAAGTTCATTATGCACACTAACTATTTGATTTTTGGTTTTATAAATGAAAATACAGATTTATGTATACTTAGTAATAAAAGTGTGCACTAATTTTCTGATGTGATGTGTAGGGTCTTCGAGAGGCACGTGAAAGTTAATGTCAAACGATGAGCAAAAGCATTGTGTGAGCACTTGCACACCAATTTAAAGAGCAATAAATGGAGAGACAAGTATAAAAGACTCCTATGGAAGGCTACATGTGCGTGTACCAAGATCTGGGTTTGATAGAGCTATGGACAGAACTGGAAAGGGTGAATGAGAATGCTTGGAAGTATCTTACAGAGGTTGAATCCTAAAGGATGGTCCAACATGCATTTAGTACAACCTCGAAGAGCGATTGTCTACTTAGTAACATCGCTGAAACATTTAATTCTTGGATCAAAGAATTACGGGATAAGCCAATCTTGATGATGATGGAGGATATCAGACGTCTATTGATGAACCAGTTCAAGCACAAACGGGCCATATTAAATCTGCAACTTGGGATATCTGTCCTCGTATACAGAGGAAGCTTGAAAAGAACAACATGATGCTAGGCATTGCATCTGTAGTGGAGGATGAGACCAGATTTGAGGTTGATACAGCTAAGGGATCATAAATTGGTAAACATGGAGCGGGAATGCAGTTGTGGTCGATGGCAGCTAAACGGCATCCCATGTGCGCATGCTTGCGCTGCTATTTATTGTGACAAGCTACTCCCTGAGGATTACGTCATGATTGCTATCGGAAGACGTCATACGCAGCTTCTTACTTACATGTCGTACACGTGATGCCTGGACCGGGAGAGTGGCCGCGTGCGATGTTAATCCTATAGGACCTCCTGTGATTCGGTCTATGCTTGGCCGTTCCGAGGAAAGCAAGGGTCCGAGCAGATGATGAGCCACAACATCCATACAATGTTAGTCGTTGTGGTTACCGGTTCGTTGTGGGACATGTGGTTCTTGGCCATAATGCAAGGAGATGTAATTACCACTAAATTCCAATCGTAGAATATACCCCAAGAAGCCATCCAAAAAGAAAGCTGCAAATCATATGAGATTTGGGTTTTTAACATTTATTAACATATATTTTGAGCCCTCATGATGTTACTAATTTAAGATTCATTTAAGATGAGGCCGGACCGTCAAATGGAGCAATGCAACTTGCTAGAAAGACTGCAATACAAAGTAGAGAACTAGCTAAGGTAAGCTATTTTTAATCATAAGTCATATACATGTTAATTGGTTAATAATAATTATTTATATCTTTTGACAATATACAGAGTTGGACTACTGACGCAACACAAGGATCGTAGCCATCATAGCCTCGCAGATCTCCTCGCAAGAAAATCGTGACGAAGGTAATGAAAAAATACTCTAATTTTATATAACATTGATATTAATTTAAAGTAATGATTTTATTAATTTGAAAAATATAGGGCTAAGGGTCACAACCATCACATGGATCAGAACCACTACAACCATCACAGCCTACCAAAAGACTATTAGAAAGAGAAAAGACAAGTCTGAGATAAGAAATGTTTTATATAAAAAGTAATTTCTTTTGATTAATTAAAAATTATTTTTAATCCAATTTGCAAAATACATGGGCAAATGAGTATTCAAGATGGGTCACAGTCGATACAACTGAGGCGCTCACCCTGTATACTGCCAGTAGTTTAGGAGTTTGCACATTTTGACTTTTGTGGCACAGATCTGGGTTTTTTTTTGTGGCACTTTTGTAATGGACATTTATTACTTTTTAAATTGACTTACGGAATGTAAAACTTATGTAATTAGATTGTGATGGCTTTGATAGATCTTGTAAAAGTTATGTGATCAGTATGTGATCACTTTGAGATGGTATTTTTAAAGATATTGAGATGCTGGTATTGATTTATTTTGAGATGGTGCAATATCAGATTGGGATGACTTTGTTTCAAGGCATATTAGATTGAGATGTTAACTTTAGATTGTCTGTTAATTTAATGGATGGATTGGTAAATTGCAAGTATTATTGGTTACTGCTTTGGTAAAAAAAAAATTAAAGGCGTTGCTGTGTCTTTTATTTTTTGAATCTGATCAAGGATGGTATTTTGGGATGCTGGCTTTAGTTTACTTGTAAATATAATGGATGATTGGTAAATTGCAGGTGTCACCTGTTGGTTACTGTTTTGGTAAAAAAATGATAGAGGTGCTGCTGTGTCTTTTATTTTGTGCTGCATGATTAGCTATATTGTATCTTTTATTTTGTGCATTTGATTTCTGGTTATGCAATCTCATTACTTTTATGTATCTAATTTTGGAAATGACACATTCTAGTGCTATATGTAATTGTAAATTACACATTCTAGTAAGGTAACATAAACTATATATGATATTGTAAACATATAAATCACTCAAGTCTACATAAACCAACCACTTTTATTGATCCACCAAGTTACAGAAACCTCATAAGGTAACATCTACCAAGTTATATGAACCTCATAAGGTAACATTCAATAAGCTACATAAACCATATCTACCAAGTTCATATCCAACAAACTACATAAACCATATCTTCTAAGTTACATAAACCAACAAAAGATCAAGGCATTACTCTAAAATAAGAAGCTTAAGTTGCTTCTCCAGGGCTATATGTATTTGGAGTTGCTCCTCCATAGCACTTAGTCACTCCTTTATAACCTTCAGCTACTCCTCCATAGCACTTAGTCGCTAGAGCTGCTCGTCCGTTGTGTTCTGTCACTCCTCAATAATCTTCAGCTGCTCCTCCACAATATTTAGACTAGTTAGGAGAGTTTGAATAATCTTCCTCATGTTGATGAGAGGGTGGATCAATCCGTTAAAAAAAATTGCATGTTATGTGCCTCTGCAACAACAAAAACAATTGGTACATTTAGGAATTAAGAATTGCCAAGATGGGTCACGTGCTTTCTGGCCATGCTATGATTGTATTAACTCAATAGCAATACTTGGGATCTAGTTCAATAAACGTGCAATATAAAGACTTGCCAAAGTACTGGACTATATTTAACAACAGGTATTCATTAAGGAGGGAATATTAGATCAGTGGTTTAGTACTAAAATCCTATATAACTCAAGAAGATTTGGTAAGAGGCTACTTGTTTCAACAGGGCTGCATGCAAGAGGTATTTCTCCACAACAAATTGGACGGGCATAAACAAGATATTAACAAAATTCTACAATCAAAAATAATTGTTTAGAAGTTTAGTACATACATACATTGTTTAATTTTGTTTTTAGCTACTATTGAGCTCATTGATGCTTCATATTTATCGTTTGTGCTTGTCCACCAACATCAGTTAAGAGCATCCAAGCCAAGGCAGCTAATAAGCTCAAAAAAATTACCATTCCACCACAGGATGGATTACACAAAATCAAATCCTTTATTTTGTCTATTCCATGCAACAGTTCCATAACATTCAATATAAATCCTTCTCTGGCATGCATAACATTCAATATAAATCATTCTCCTTCTTTTATTAATTAAACAAAAATGTCTCTAGTAACAATAAAGAGTAAGACTGAACACTAAAAAGGCAGACTACGCGAATGTACACTAGTTTAAAGACATGTGAAAAGTTTTCTTTAGTATTGAGATCAAAAGTAATTGGAACATCAAATGTTTTTTGGAAAAATTTCTGATACATTTGCTCCAGTTCTTTAAGTTCAACCCATGCCCATCATTAGTATATAGCTTGCTGGTAATTGTAATTTATTACTTTCTATTGTAAATTTCCAGCTAAGTTGATAGTGAGGCAACATACTCTATAAAACATAGGATAGTACAAATGATTGTTTGGCAATGAGAACGACACACAATTTCAGATCGATGTTTCAAAAAATTCCAAAAATACAATAACAGATAATACTCATCGTGGTGGCAAAATACGATGGGTCAACAAAAGAACCATCGTCCTGGGTTGAGTTTCATCATACTGATCCTTACACAAGCACTACTTCTGTAAAAGCACAGAGGCCTGACATCTGGCACCTTCACATCGCTCCTTTCTTGACGTCCAAATCTGTCGCCACTCTTAGATGAAACAAATGAGCGTCTTTAGGACATCACACCTGATTTGGAAAGAAGTTCATGAGATTTGGGGTTTGTAGTTGAAGAAGTTTATGAGGACATTGCAAGGGAAGGGAGCTAGGGTTCGTGGGATTTGGGAGAAAATAAACTTGACGAAATTATAAGCATCAGTTATTTCCAAGAGTGTTAGTTTAGTCTTTCTGAAAATTTATAAATGACGTGGCAGGAGCAAATTGGTCACATCATTATTTTCGTTGGCATGGCATGCACATTAGGTATAGATGGACATGTGTTGAGTTATTAGTGGAGATGATATGGAGGGTGTTTAACACGTCAACAACTTCCGTCAGGTTTTAGACGGAAGTTGGATGGAGGGACATGGATGGAAATCACATAAAATCCCAGGGACGACAGGACAACAAAACCTAACCTAGGGGCATTTTCAGGAAAAATTTAAACCCCATGGACACGCCTTACATTTTAGCCCGAAATTAAACTCTCCAGGAGACTATCACACTCATACGAAATGTGACGTGACTATCGCGATTTTTTTTCTAAAAATTTGGGACTGTCATAGGAAGATTTAAACCTTACAAGCTCATTTGGGACAACAATAAACAACAAGGACATTGACTAATTTAAATTTAAAAACAAAAAATTAGTGCTTAAATTCAAAATTTTCATCATATATACTGGATTTGGACAAACTTAACCTAATTAGACCGCACTCAATAGGCTTAACGTCACAACAAACTCTAACCTCTCTTTGACTCTCACACATATTAAGTAAGTCCCAGATTATGTTGTTATAGGGTCCTCATTTAGAGTCATTGACCACTAACTATCGCCTCCACACCGGAAAGGCATATCGTGGACTTAAACCACTCAAATCTCGAGCAAAATAATTATCTGAACTATGGAGTTTTTTTTTTTACTTATTTAACCACGAAAATTGATTTACTTATTTTTCATCCCACACATAAAAGATTTGGTTAACCAAAATGGAAATAATCATGCATCTTAGAGCCGCTGCGAGGAAAAAAATAACAGAAATTTGATTTAGTCATCATGAGTGAATAGTATTTTGGATTACAAATTTAACATTGAATTAAATAGGCTAAACCAATTTATACAAAATCACAAAACAATCAACATGATCTAAACAAACCGGGCATAGTTATAATATCCCGATTTCACTTGTTTTGACCAAATTTTATGAGATAAGACTATTGGTTAGTTTGCTGGATTTGTGCACAGGGCATGCATATGCATCTATGGACATGCCCCCTCACTTCTTCTTCTTTTTCTATCTTTTTCTCTTTTGATTTTTCCTTTTGGAACAAGATATATAGCCCAAAGATCATCAATATTCGTCTGTGGGATCAAGTGCGTGTGAATACCATCATCACTTCTCAGTTGACAACAATTTCCTTAATAAACATTTGGACAAACACAGAACAAGTTTTGGGAATATTTTTATGTTCGAATATTTTTCTCTAGATGGGAAGGGTCTTCTTGCTATATTATATTAATCTTCTTGCTATATTTCAAATAGGTCATCTTCCTACTCCGATATATCATTCAATAAATTTCAGCTTTATGATTTTTTGAAATTTTCACTTCTCAATAAACTATGAGATATATGTCAATATATTATGATTATTGATATAATGATGAACATATTTTTACACGATAATTTTTTTTAGAAAATTCGTTACACTGAGCTTGGACAAAAGCTTAAACAGAAGGACTAATTTTGATAAATGGTTAAAACTCAGAGACTCTTGATGATCAATTGCAAAACTTAGGACCATTTTTTAAAAATGATCAAAACTCAGAGGTCAAATAAGTACTTAATTCTAAATAAAAGCTTTTAGGCAACTATTGAAAATTGGGACTTGTGCCTTCTGGTGTGAACAAATTAGTTAGGAGTAACCTTTGTAGGTTGACACACCCTAGTTGAACTCCCCATAACAAAAAATTTTACAACTTACTTGATGTATGTGGTGAAGGGCCACTATATATGTTTGAATTTGCCATGGTCAAGTTCGTTAAAACCCAGTGCACAAAGTACAATGAATTTTTCAGTTACCTAAAAGGAAAAATAAAATTAGGACTTGTTTAATTTTAAACAAATCTCACCTGTAAAATACAAAATGTAAGGAAAAAATCTTGTTTAATTTTGGCATTAAATTCTCAAAAACATTATTATTATCCATACTAAATTTCTATAATAAAAAAAAAAGGTCAATTAACAAAACCAAATATCACGACTTTGGATGACAGGAACTTACAATAACGACAACTAGAATCACACAAAAAAATAGAATGAAAGTTAGCAAACGAAGTTATGAAAATTTGGAGAGGCGATTGAGAAAAGAGAAAAAAATAAGCAAATAGGAATAATCAGCCAAGTGAAAGAAAAAAAAAACGTTTTGTACAAGTTTTGGTTCAAATGAAAATTTTCTAAAAAGCCAATATGATGCTCTCTAATTTGTGACAACATTATCAGAGAAAGGTAAATATAGTATATGAATTTATATTAATTGTTTTCTGAATTTTATTGTATAATTCAAAGATTGATACCATATATATTAAATGTACATGAAATACTAAATCACATTATTCAAAAATTTAAGATAAGGATCCTTTATAATTTTTACTTGAATTTTACTGTGTAATTAGATAGACACGACATATAAACTTTACATTATTTTAAGTTGGATACTCTGCACAGTTTACTCAATTCTTAATCTTTATATAAGTATCATTAAATAATATAAAATTTATTAATTATGCCTATCTCTCTTCAATTTGTAATTATAATTTAATAAGAGAATCGGAAAGGATGCTCGTTGAAAACTTTAGACGGACAGCTTGGCAGAGCCCAATTTCTCTCTTTGGGTTCTTTTTTTTTGGGGGGTGTTGGTTTTGGGGGGAGAGGAAATGAGCCCAACTACTCTACGATTAGACTTGAACTTTCTTGTGGGGGCAAAAACGTAGCCTGGCTACTGGCTATAGCCGTTTTACTGGCTCGGATTCTAGTTTGACGGGTTAAGCATTTCGCCCATGTCTGTGGTCAGGCAGGCCTGACATTTCAAGACGCTCCGCAGCTCCAAATTCCATGGCTGCTTTACTGTTCACACCCAATATTCAGAGACCCTCAGTTCCACCAGTCTTAACACCGAACAAATCCCCTAAGCTCAAAATCAAAACCAGAGTCGCCCTCCAACCCTCCCCAACCTTCTCAGACCCCTTTGTTCTCCAACTAGCAGAGACCCTTGAAGACTCTCTCCCCGCTTCGTCTTCTTTACCACCATTGCCTCTGCAAAAGCTCAGAGACACCTCCTCTGAGACCCTCCTCTCAACCCCGTGGCCCTCCCGCAAAGATGAGCCGTTTCGCTTCACAGACACCTCCTTCATCAGACACTCCGAAATCAGCCCAATTACTCACCCTCCTCCCTCATCTGCTCTTTCAGGAATTTCGTCGACCACCCAGTTCCCCCATCTTGTTATTGCTGACGGGTTTGTTGTAAATTCGGTGAATTTATCCGAATTGCCAAGTGGCGTTTTTGTTGGAAGCCTGTTGGAGCTCTCTGAAGAGAGTATTATAAAAAGAGTGGGTGAATTAGTCTCTAATTCGGTTGAGCGCGACTTGTTTTGGTCTATTAATGGGATAGGCTCGCCGGATTTGACGGTAGTGTATGTTCCGGCAGGCTGTAAGGTAGAGAACCCTATTTGTTTGAGGTACATTTCAGTTGCGGGCGGCAGCCAGGGATCGAATAAATTGCCCATATCTAACCCGAGGGTGTTAGTGATGGTGGAGAAGGGAGGGGAGATTGGTATAGTTGAAGAGTTTATGGGGAAGGATGAGAAGCAGAGTTATTGGGCGAATTCTGTTTTGGAAGTGGTCGTTGGAGAAGGTGGGACGGTTCGGCATTCCTATATTCAGAATCAATCTTTAAATGCTGCTCATATAAAGTGGACCTCAGTGCGGCAGGTAAATTCTCGTAGTTGCTTTTCTTTTTTGTTGGATTATTGTTGTTTTCAAATGTAATTTGTTGTATATGTTTGCAATGTGGTGAAGATTTTGGAAATGTGAACTATATTCTTGTTCGAACTATAGCAATTTGCATGTTATGCCATTCAACAGGGGAGATTCCTGGATCGTTTTGGATGTGCAAATTTATAGTGGGTTAACTATTTATGATAAAATTCCTTCTGCAGGATGACTAGTTGTTAACCCATGCGCTAGAAGCACTCACATGAGATTGATCATAACATAATTGTTATACGTAATTTAAATGAACATTGCATTTAGATTGCAATCCACTTTTGGGAAATCAAAAGTTCTGAATAGAGGATGGACTTAAGCCATCTTGGTCATTAAACAGTCTTATTAACACTGGAAATAAAAAGACATGTTGATGAATATCAACTCCATTAGAGTCTGTGACATTAATGAGTAAGAAGTCATTCCTTGGAATTTGAACTATTTCAGTGACAATGGGGGTCTGCCTTGTAGTTTTTGCATCCCCCTCAAACACAGTATACTCTTTTTTTTTCTTTTTCTTTTTTTTTTTTTGCATATCTTATGCACTCAAGCATGTAATTCAGTTTTTTTGCTTCATGTCTCCTCAGATAGTTGACATGCAAAGCTTCCATTATAGTTGAAGCATTAGTTTTACCACCTCTTTAAAGAAGGTTAATATGGTTGTGACAATGGAGATCTGTCGATGGACTCTAAGATAGAAAAATTTGTGATCTTCCTTTGGTTGTGGCTTGGAAAATTCTTAGCTTTTGTAAGTTTAGTTAGGGTATGAAAGGACGATGGTGCTACAGGCTGTTTCTTTGTAAAAGATGCTGCTTATATTTCACTGCTGTTGCCATTTAAACAGGTTTGCGTTGGCATGGAAGGATTATTTGGTGGCTAGAACTTTTGTGTCTTAGTGTTTTTGAGATTCTAAAGTATCAGAGAATGGATCTATTTGGGATTGTAAGAGAGAAAAAGAGAGATGAACTTGTTGCTGTTCAAGGGTTGTGTGAACGGTCCTGTGGACTTTAACAGTGCACTGAAGAGGAAGAGCAGGGAGAGAAAGGGAACACCTCTCTAGGCGCTCTTGCCTCAAACTCAAATCACTCAAATAAGTCTCGATCCTTCCATAAATGTGTGACATGTAAGGACTCTCTTTCTTGTACTAGTAGTGTCAGGATTCTAATTTGACTAGTAAACTTGAAACTTAAAAATCACAAACAAAGAATAATTTAAACTAAAAGGAAACAAACCCAAGACACCTTGTAACTTCTAGAAAGTTCTAAAGTCTAAACTCAACTCAAAATGCTCTCAATATACAAGGGATGTAGAAAGCTATAGACCGCCACCTGTATTAGTAAATAAAGGGAGAATAACAGTTAAGCCTCTCAATCCAGCACCCACTCGCAATATGATTGCCATTATAACAATTCTGGCAATTGGCACCCTAAACTACCCCGTCTCAGTGGATTTGGCAGATAGCAAAAGAAGTGCTAGTTTAGAGTGCCAATTGCTAGAATTGGTTGACTGGTGGTCCTATTGCAAACAGGGTGTCAGTTTTGATGGGGTTAAGTGAAGCTTTTCCCAAAAGTAACTTTAAGTTTGAAAGTAATAAATGGATTGAAGTTGTTGTGATCTTCTAGATTACGTGTTGGTAATACTGATTCAGCCAAGGAGCATTGATTGGTTGTCCCCCTCCCACTTCTTTTCCCCATGAAACACTTGGCTGATCTGATTGCTGGCTTAAGGTGCCACTTTCTTCTTTTGAGGCTTCATTGGCCCCCTTACCTTAGCATAGAATGCAGATGAATGTCTAGAAATTATTTCTTGTCTCAGGGGAATTCTAAGATAACATCCTATTTATTACTGGTCTCGGCATCAAGCTACTGATGATACTTTGATACAACTCATTATTTGCTATATTACTTGGAACTGGATACATCATGGAAATGCTTCAAAAATTGTCATTTCCAAAGCATAGCATGTAACTCTGAAATGGTGAAGTCTGAGATGAATGCACTGAGAATTATTATCAGCATCAAGCTGCACTTTGATACAAAGCTAATTACTTACTGGTCTCAGCATCAAGCTGCTGATGAAATACTTTGATACAACTCATTGTTTGCTATATTACTTGGAACTGGATACATCATTGAAATGCTTCAAAAATATGTCATTTCCAAAGCATAGCATGTAACTCTAAAATGGTGAAGTCTGAAATGATGAGATGAATGCACTGAAGAATTAAAACTTGTGTGGTGCATAGACATATTCTAGAAATGAAAGATATACTATAAATTTGAGCATAAGAAACCTGGAAAGACTGACCAACCCAATTTTTGTCTAGTATGCGATGATGCTTCAAATGGTACTTGCTTACAGAAGTTCATAAACTTGTTCTTCTGTGTTCTTTTAAGGAATTTTTCTGGGAGCTTGTGCCAATGAGATAGAACTCAAATTACGCTTCCTGCCCTGAAACAAAAGTAGAAGGTGAAGTTGTGGATTTAAGACCCTTTCAGTGCATGCATAACTTACAAATAAAAAAAGTGTTCGTAGGAGCTTGTTCTGGAAAAGAATGGCCACATACAATGTAGGTTGCAAAGGACCGATAAATAGTTACTTCTATTGAAGTATTCAAAGATGTTCCTCTGGACTCAAAGCTTGGAACATAACTAATATGACAATAGTATCATTCATTGATAGTTATTGATATGGTAGTTGTGGATTTGTAATGTCGAGTACAGAGATATAGTCCGGACTATGGACTTTGGATGGATTAGAGACAAATTGTCCCTAATCTGCTTGTGGTATGCTGTAGAATAGGAAAAGTTCTGAACTTGGGGTAATTATGGGGAGGGAAAGCATGGGGTTTTAAGACTTGTAACACATAAAAGGAGAACATCTCAATTCAATGACCAACTTATAATAAGTGGGAAAACCTTAAGATTCTATGAGCTAGCATAAATACTCTGGCACAATTAAGAAAATAACTCTTAAAAGTCGAAAGAAATTTTGGATCTGCCCTTACACAAAATTGCTCATAACATATAGTAATAATCTTGTTAAAGATGTTTACCCTCTAAGGCACTTGTATTATAAGTATTGAGCTTCAAAACCATAGAGCTGAAGCTTTAACACAACCTTGTGTGATAATTGACAGAGATAGGGACCCTGATCCGTTGTTTGAAATTTTTATCTCCACAACCTTTTAAGGCTACTCATTACTTTCCCCCCAGTTAGCCCACCCACCCCTCCTTCCCCCTTGATAATTGAAGACATACAAATTTTCACAGCCTCCAAAACGAAAAACACTACAGAGGCAAAAACAGGACCTTTCTTCCAAGGCCGCATCATAGACTTTCTTGCTGACAACTATAACTTTAAAAACCTCGTGGAAAAGGGTGATATCTACTTTTCTATGAAGCTAATAGTGTCTAACTATTGGTTTAAATTTAGTTTGTGGTTTGGGAGTTCTATTTATTGGCATGCATTCTGTGAGTCTATGGTTTGGCTCTAAGTAGCAATTGTGTATGGCTTTTTCTTTTTGTTTGCTGGAGGAAAGATGGTGTGTAAATATGGATCCAAGTGTCATATACCCCACTCCCCTCCCCCTCCCCCTCCCTCAGAACAAGGAGGTTTTTCTATGGTTGGATGCCTATTAACACATTCCAAGACTATTCTTGAGATAGGCAGACACAATAGTGAGAAAACTGGTACTCAGGAAGGCTGTTAGTAACGGCATAAATTTGGTTCTGTTTTAAGAAAATCTTTTGGCCACTGAATTTTCTCCGTTTCCTCACCTTAGTGCTGATGATATCTGTGAAAGCAGCCCAACTGAATGTGTCAAGTGACTACGCTATCTGGTCATGGGACTGAATGGGTTGATTTCTAGATCATGATAGGACTGACAGATAAGCTAATAACTTGTGATACCTTCCAAATATGTTTGTGTGCTTTATATATCTAACCTCGTTGTCACTATCATAGGCTTCCTATCCTTGTGTGAAGTTGCTGTTCAGTATTTGACTGTACTGCCTCCTGTTCACGTGTCTTTATGAATGTGTGATTTTCTTCTATCTCTTCTAGTGCATTTCAACTTTTTACTGATAAATCTTCTTAAAATCACCTCAAGTGTGCTCTCACAGTCTTCATGATATTTGGTGAGGATAATTGTATTTTAGTAACTTGCATTATCATCTGATCTCATGCTTGCTAGGTAAATTGCATACTAAGCTCTAGGTGCTGCAGGGTTGCTCATCTTTGATTTGCTCCAGGGTATGCAATGTTATCAAACGTTAATCTCATAAGTTCTTTGAATCCTATATCTGCACTTTCTTTTATTATTGTGTCATGGAATAAATCCAGTGGTGGCACAATGTCTGTATTCTGCTAATTGTAAGTTGATAATTTACAGGAATCATCTAGTACTTATGAGCTTGTAGAGATAAGCAGTGGGGGGAAATTGAGCCGGCACAATGTTCATATTCAGCAATTGGGCCCAGAGACAGTAACAGAGTTATCATCATTGCATTTATCTGTTGCTGACCAAACACAAGATCTACATAGTAGACTTATCATGGACCATCCTCTGGGTTATTCTCGACAACTTCACAAGTGCATTGTGGCCCATTCTCTCGGACAAGCTGTATTTGATGGGAATGTACAGGTCAACAGGTAAGTCTGTTTCATGTGTATGCTTAATCATCGCTTTTTACTTGTAAGCACATATGCTAAGTACGTTCTTGGTTGCAATCCTATTTATTCTTGACCTTATAGAATTTATTTGTTGAGGACTATCACCCTCCGATGTCGATCCCAACCCTATAGATTTGATTGGCATTTCTTTATTGAAGCTGACAATAGATGATAGGTAATGTTACTGACTTGAGGAGCAGTCTTAATCAAGTCATTTATGCAGCTAATGCTTTTTGTCCAGCAACTAGTTGTTTGCTGATAGCTACACGCTAATATCTGGAACTCATAAGAGGGAGAAAGAAAAAAAGAACTGAACATTTATGCTTGCGGTACACTGCAGATTTGCACAACAGACAGATGCAGGGCAACTAACAAGGTGCCTGCTCCTCGAACCTCGTGCAACTGTGAATGTCAAACCCAATCTCCAGATAATTGCAGATGATGTTAAATGCTCCCATGGAGCCGCAATAAGTGACCTTGAAGAAAGCCAACTCTTCTATTTCCTGGCCCGTGGCATCAACTTGGAGACAGCTAGAAAGGCTCTCCTCTTCTCCTTTGGAGCCGAGGTGATCGATCGGCTGCCTTATTCGTCCATCAAAAAGGAACTAGAGAATCATATTAGAGAATTGTTGGAGCCCCTACTTAAAGGGTCCTCATAGTGTGATATGGTGTATCAATATTTTCTTGTGTTTATTTGTTGCATTGTTTATGAGAAAAGTTGAAGTTCATGAAAATGTTTTAGCCTTACTCTATATGATTCCTAATCAAAGGTGAAAACACAAGAAAGGGGGAGGAAAATTAGAAATATATTCAGTTCACACTACGTATACTTATCCCTTTTTTCTCTCTTCTGTTTTTTTTTTTTTTTTTGGGGGGGGGGGGGCGCAGAATGATATTAACTTGCATCCGGGTACTTCAATGCAGTTTTGCTCTAGTATTTTGAGTTTTTGCATCTTTTATAATCCCCATTCGGTAAAATATCCACGTCATCTAATCAAGCATTTCTATGTAATTACTGTAAAATCATGGTGCAAAAAGTAGTCATATGAGATGAGATGCAAGTGGTTTTTTGCAAACCCATTTGTTCATGTCTTCGTCTAGGTGCAAGTTGCCCATACTTTTTTTTTTTTTCCTAAGCAAAAGATTCATTGAATCCAAAAAACAAAACAAGATAATCCACATCACGGAGGGTGATGAGGGTCATCATAGTTCAAAATGTCCCTGGGGATACAAAAAGCAGGAATATTGCCAACAAAATTCTCCTGAGCCGCCCACCTAGCTAAATTATGAGCAAAAGAATTCACACGACGGCGCATATGAACAAACTTCCAACTGACATGCTGCTCCAAGACCAGATTAATGTCCGCTATAATAGAAACAATGGACCAATCAGGCTGAAAAGTGGGAGAACTTGACGCACTACACACTTGTAAATTATCACCCTCAAAGATAATGAGAGGATAACCCAAACAAGAAGCCTCTTGGACTGCAAAAAGAGCAGCTCTGGCCTCTCCCTCAAGGGGAGTACCGGGAGGGGTTCTCTTTGTCTAAGCAAAGAGTACTCAACCATCCACATTCCTACACACCGCAGCAACCATAGTGAATGAGGATCGAATGGCCACATCGAAATTGATCTTCCAAACATTACCAGAGGGCGGAGACCAGCCTGTTACAACTGGGGGAGCCACTTCAAGCCAAGCCTCAGTGTGTTCCTGAAATAATCTCTTAACACGTTGGATTAAAGAAGAAACAACCTCCTATCTACCATGATGGATTAACTGGTTTCTAGAGAACCATATCACTTCAAAAAGAATGGCAGCAAAACCGATAAAATTAAGAGAGAGACTTGATGGGAGAGAAAGAGAAACTTCCGGGTCTAAGCGTTGGGTTTATTCTTTCTATGTGAAGGAAAGCCCAATAGGGTCTTATAAGGCCCAAAGCCCAGTAGGATTCTAACTTATAACGCTAATGATGAGTTCTTTAAGTCGGACGGATTAAAAAAAGAGGGAAAAAAAAAAAAGCAGCTTTTCTCTTTCACGCCCAGGTTTCATCAAAGGCTAGATCCTGATTCGTCTGTGGTCCGATCAAGCTGAAATTTGGAGTAGACGTTCACGACACAAGGGGCTATAATCTGAACGGTGAAAATCATATTTTGAGCTCGGGAACAGTAGTTCGTACACGTAAACAGTAACATCGGATTGTTGGTATTTTCTCTTCGTTATTTTTTCCGTTGTATTTGCCAAGATTAATATCATCTTGAAGATCTAATTTGTAGCCTCTAGTTGAGACTAGAGAAGACTTTGTGTGCCTATTATTTGGTTTATAGTGGAGATTTGACTGGACTAGGTCCCGTGGTTTTTCTTCCTCACACTGGGGAAGTTTTTCACGTAAAAAATTGCTTGTGTTGTTCTTGCTTTGTGTGATTGATTATTTTTCAGTACGTATAATTGTTGAGATTACGCTCTATTTGCTTTCATCTAGAGAGAAGAATTATTCCGCTATTTGTTTGTCGTTATCTCTCTCAACAAAGTAAAGTGTTAGGTGGTTTTGGGCCTTCTCAACCCCAAAAGCTAGCTCAAGAAGTGAGGCTTTCCCTCACACTTATAAACTGACCACCAACCCCTTCCACAACCGATGTGGGACTAACCCCAACAATCTCCCCCTCACACATCGGGCCCTGGGTTGGGTATAGACAACACGTTTCTCTCATGGACTGTTGGATCCGAGACTTGTTGGTAAACCTGGGCTCTGATACCAGTGTTAGGTGGTATTAAGCCTTCTCAACCCGAAAAGCTAGTTCAAGAAGTGAGATTTTTCCTCACACTTATAAACTGACCACCAGCCCTTTCACAACCGATGTGGGACTAACCCTAACACTAAGACGATAACAATCCAATCAAGAATACTTTTACCCAGCAAATTCTGAGTTTGCAAAATCCAAGGAGACTCTTTCCACACAATAGTGGCCAATGGGCAGTAGAAAAATAAATGCTCTAAAGTCTCCTCCTCCAGATGACAGATCGGGCACAACACATTATCCAAGCTCAGGTCCAAGGTGCGACTAAGATTTGCAACATCCTGTATCGAGCCAAATATTGAGCTCGAGCTCGAGCCCAATAATTCAAAAATATGCTACGATTACAATTATAATAAGCAAATTCAATTCAAATTCTCCCTGTAATCCTCCTGACACCAAATTAGGGAAGCAATTCTAACAAATTCGAAGCCGGAATAAAATGCTGAGAGAAGGCCTAACAGAGGAGTGACATTTATACAGCTCTCTGTTTAAAATGCTGGGCCTGGTGACATTAATGATGTCACTCAATTCTGCCTCATCAAATTATTAAAAGCACCACGCCCCCATCATCTTAGAAGAAGCTCCACCGTTTCATCAAATATCACCAATGCTCACGTGGCCACCATGGTGGACTAAATTTTGTTAAACAAGATATTCTTGACCATCGCTTTTGTTAGAATTTCTTCCCTGGATAATAAATTTAGCCATTCCATCTCGAATGACTCCAATAGGGATTGTCAGCCCTCAAAAAAAGGGAACAACTTTTTGTTTTGAGGATACAACTACCTCTTAAAAAAAGCGTCGTTCTCTATTTAAAGAGAACCGTGCCGTTTCAAGGTTAAGATTTATCCTAACCTTGAAACGTTCTTCCTCTTTCCCAATAGTCATACCTCTAATACTACCCGTTCAGTCTCTCTCTCTCTCTATTTTGGCCAACCACCGGTGACACTGTCACCATTATTGTCAAACCGATACCGGCAAGCCCAATTATTGTGGTCAATCGGTACCAATTTTAACCAAATCAACACCGTTTTCATCGTTACTTAGCCCTAAGTTTGAGGGCTTTCTCCTTAATATTGGTGTTTGAATATGCCATTGGACCCAATTGTTGGCTACATTTCTTTGTTTTTTTTTTCATGTAACTTTTATGCACTTTATGTTTATTTTCTGGGTGTTTGTCAGGTCCCTATCTCTCTCCTCTTGTATATTTAGCTTATGATAATAGTATCTTTCCTGCAAAAAATATAGACTGCCATGAGCTTAGTGAAAACCTTCTATTGCAATAAAAAACAAGGTGATAGGCTTTCATGGAGGGCAATGAAGAACTCAGGAGTAGTGCAGGCCTCAACCCAATTCCTGAACACCGGTGAAGTACCCCACTAGCTTGTACAATATCCACAATAAAAACACCAATCTAATGAGGCATAAGCTTTCACCCAACATTGAGCATATTTGGGACCTGATAGTAAGGCACGGTAAATTCTTCTGTTCCTGCCGGCTCCAACCGAAGTCAAGCTCGTTAAAAGGTCTGGAGCTCGAAGGCTCTTTGTCCCATATTGGATACATATAAATATAGTTTTGTGTTTTTATTTGGCAGAGTCGCGGCTGGTGCTTGTGTTCGTAGAAAGGAGAGATGGTTGGCATCTCCCCTGACAGGGACGGGAACAGCCTTCGGGCTTTCCAGTTACCACACATCCGGTTAAGGCTACCCGCCTCTTGAGGTGGATCTTATAACCCAATTTTTTTGGGCTTTTCGGATACACGGGTGGGATAAAGTTTAAAGAAAATATTGTAAAAAATCGAAGGAAGCAGATTTTTCTCAAACCGACTTCTCTCTTACCTCCCTCCCTCCCTCCGTTTCTCTCTCTCATGGCTACGGCTCTGACCACAGGTCTGGATGTCCATTTTAGAGGGCATCTATCGGACTCAAATAGGCCCATCATCTTCGACTCTCCACTCAGACAACAGCCAACCAGAAGATTTACCATATCGTGCGGCTCTTCCAAGTCCTTCCCCAAAGCCACTCCAAATCTGACAGAACCTAACCAGAAAAACCCTGCCTTGTCTGAGCAACTCAAGCCTCTATCCACAACTACGCTCTCTATACCCACCAAGGACCAAACCCAGCTCTTGTCCAAGCCGAAGTCCACCTGGGTCAACCCCACCAGGCCCAAACGCGCTGCGCTTTCACTTCAGAGGCAGAAACGCTCGTCGTACTCGTATAATCCTCAGGTCAGAGAGCTCAGACGCTTTGCCCAGAGGCTTAATGACTCTGACGAGTCCGAAGCTGCTTTCTGGGCTGCTCTTGGGGAAATCCCGCACCCACCCACCAGAGAAAATGCACTTCTGATACTTAACAGCTTGAAGCCATGGCAGAAAGCCCATTGGTTCTTCAATTGGATCAAGTCCCAAAACTTGTTTCCCTTGGAAACTATATTCTACAATGTGACAATGAAGTCTTTGAGGTTTGGAAGGCAGTTTCAACTCATGGAGGATCTTGCCCATGAGATGATTAGCAATGAGATTGAGCTTGATAATATCACATACTCCACCATTATCACGTGTGCCAAAAAGTGCAATGATTTTGATAAGGCTGTGGAGTGGTTTGAGAGAATGTACAAGACTGGTTTGATGCCTGATGAGGTGACTTACTCTGCTATCCTAGATGTGTATGCCAGATTGGGCAAGGTTGAGGAAGCGCTGAATTTGTATGAGAGAGGGAGGGCTAGTGGGTGGAAACCTGACCAAGTTGCATTCTCCGTACTGGGGAGGATGTTTGGCGAATCTGGGGATTATGATGGTATTAGGTACGTGTTGCAAGAGATGAGGTCTCTTGGTTTACAGCCTAATTTGGTCGTGTACAATACATTGTTAGAGGCAATGGGTAAGGCTGGGAAGCCTGGTTTAGCGAGGAGCTTATTCGAGGAAATGGTCGGATCGGGGTTAAACCCGAATGAGAAAACGTTAACCGCGCTTGTTAAGATATATGGAAAGGCTAGGTGGGCTCGAGATGCTTTAGAATTGTGGGAGCAAATGAGGTCAAAAGAGTGGCCGATGGATTTGATCTTGTACAATACATTGTTGAATATGTGTGCAGACCTTGCATTGGAAGAAGAGGCTGAGAGGCTCTTTGAGGACATGAAGAGTTTGAAGCATTGTAGGCCGGATAGTTGGAGCTACACCGCAATGCTTAATATATGGGGGAGTGGGGGGAAGGTTGACAAGGCAATGGAGTTGTTCGAAGAAATGTCTGAGTTGGGTGTTGGGGTCAATGTGATGGGTTGCACTTGTTTGATTCAATGCTTGGGGAAGGCCGGGAGAATTGATGATATGGTTAGAGTTTTTGTTGTTTCTCTTGAGAAAGGGGTTAAGCCAGATGATCGGCTATGTGGATGCTTGCTTTCTGTGGTGTCCTTATGCGAGAAAAATGAGGACGTTGATAAGATTCTTGCTTGTATGCAACAAGCTAACCCGAAGTTGTTTGCCCTTGTGATGTTGGTAACAGAAGAGAAAACTAGTTTTGAAACAGTGAGGGAAGAATTTAGGAGAATTCTTGGTGAAACTGCCGTCGAAGCACGAAGACCCTTCTGTAATTGCTTGATTGATATATGCCGAAGAAGAAAGCTTCATGAGAGAGCTCATGAATTGCTCTACCTGGGAACCCTATATGGTTTGTATCCAGGTTTACACAACAAGACTGTAGATGAGTGGTGCCTGGATGTACGGTCCCTATCTGTTGGTGCAGCTCAGACTGCCCTGGAAGAGTGGATGAGTACTCTGTCCAAAATGGTTCAGCGCAAGGAGGCATTGCCAGAATTATTTTCAGCTCAAACGGGTACAGGAACTCACAAATTCTCTCAAGGACTGGCCAATTCCTTTGCTTCTCATGTCAAGAAACTTGATGCGCCATTTAGGCAGAGTGAGGAGAAAGTTGGTTGCTTTTTGGCAACCCGGGAAGATTTACTGTCATGGGTGGAATCTCGGCTTGAATCTCCTACTGTAACAGCGTAGAGTACTATGAACCAACTGTAATTAGAGAGGCGATAGGTTTTCATCATTGCTCAGCATTATGTATTGGTTTAATTCAACTTTGATACATCAGTTTTCACTATTGATTCAACAGAAAATTGCTTCAACTATATTGTAGACCCTATTCTGCTTTGTAGTTTTGGAATTTAACATTGAACTTATCTTTGATCTCAAAACAGATGAAAGACGCTCGAGTTTGCTTTAGTTGCTTTGAAATACCTTGGATGAGAGTGCTTGTTCAAGCTGCAGGCCGAATTTACCTTCTTTTGACGCTGGAAAGGCTTTTTTCTACCCCTTTGGATGATTTATTCTGTACACGTAAAAAGCATATTTGCGAGGCGTGCTGACCCCTGATGACAAAGTATTCTCCTTTGCTCAACACAACGGGTAGTTCCAATCCTACTAACTCAGGTGACATGCCAGACATTGCCGTTGTCCTTCTCCAAAGCCAGAGCCTTATCAAGGCAGGCCTGAGCTACGAGCTGAAGCCTCCCCTATCTCTGCTTTCCAACGGATGGCTCCACCTCTCCCACTAGACTTTGTGGCTGTGTCCGGAGCCCTATGACCTTACCAATCCACGAAAACACAACGTCCATCATCCAAACCAACCCAATCCCCCTTACCATCCATACATTCCAGCCACCCACGGGATCAAAATACATGTTCATACCCACATAACAGGCTTCTATATCCTTCAATTGGCAAAATCCAAATAGTAATTCGCTGAGCAACAAGCAACTGAAAGTGGGGAACAGTTTTGGTCATAATGCTTCTGTCCTATAGTTTCGGTCCTAACAGTCCTAAAACTTCAGTCCGACAATTACGGTCTTAACAGTTTCAGTCTTAAAATTCTTTTTTTTGGCAAAAAGGGAAAGAAGGGGCGACCAGCGTAACAACCTTCTCTGGGCGTGACCATAAGAGCACTCTCCTGCTGCAGAATGTCCGATTTAAGCCATAACTATTGCCTAATGAGGGAGTCCGTCACCAAAGCACCAGCAAAACCACCAAAGAGTCGAGCCCGTCTATTAAGCCCAAGGTTCAACTTTACTTTCGTAAGCGATTTCAATTTATGTTCGCACTCGAACTTCAGACCAAGAGACTAGTAAACCATGGGTGGCACCAACTAGGTTACAATCTACAATTTCGATTCTCACATGTCTTAATAAGGGTTTTGACGTTGTCAACACATTAATAAATTTCATATGTGCCACATAAGTGTGTTGATAGTGTAACTGAAGAGGATAGAGAGATAGTTTTTCTTTTCCCCCCTTTGGTTTATAATGTGATAACAAGCTCCAGTTGTTAGATTTTCCGTACCCATTGTGCTGTTTCACAAAATATCAAAGAAAGTAGGAGAAATAGTTTTCATCTACACCTTATTATCGCAACCCCAGTGAGGAACATAAACACATTTTCTTTTTCTTGATATGTTAAGCTCCGGATAAATGCACCAGTAGTCTCGTCTAATTTTTGTGGCAGTCTTTGTTCATTTGGTCCTTGTGGGGGAAATTACATCGAGGAGCTAAGTTCCCTAGTCTATATCTTGTCTCTATTGGAATAATTTTACCAATAATATCAAAAGCAGAAGCTGGAAGAAGTTTCTAAGAAATTTTCAACTCTTGTACCCTGCATGGTGAAAATCAGCCTCAACGTTATAGAAGCTCATTGCTGATAAGGGAATCCCTGAGTTCTGTAAGTAAATCTGTAACCCCACCAATTTACAAGGATTATGTCTCGGCTCTGAAGAGGAAGAAAGAAAAGCGCAATTGACTGAAAAGGCCCCTCCTCCTATGCAAAATTCCTAATTTTTTTGAAGTCTAAAATTGAAAAAAAGAGAATAAAAAACGAAGAGATTTCTTTTCCTTTCCCCCCACAAAGCATTTCCCTATGAACCGCCCCTACAATTTCCAATTTTCATCCTCGAACCAAATCTTTTTGGCATCTACCAAAACCTTTTGATGGCAATCTATGACTAGCCTTTTGCCATTACCAGCAGGATTTCCTCTATGAGCTGTAGCCTGTAATCTTCATGCTGTGCAACGTAAAAAACGAATGAGACCCAAGAAAAATGGGTCATTTGTGAGACTTCCGAAACCACTTGTGAGTAGCTCCAGTTGAAAATTGGAACTGCCCTTTCAATAGGATAAGAGTGTAGATCGCTTCAGTAGTAGGTTTCACGGATACTTTCCTGATGACTTCCAAATTCTTCCTTCAAGCGATATAACCATAACAGTGACATCATCATGGTACTTTCTGCGATCTCCTTGAGGGATATCCAGCAATTCATGGAAACCCATTCCTGAAAAGGAAACCAAACAAAAGCTACTTCAAAACATCTGCAGACGCACATAACCGAAGTTGAATGGAAATGAACTAAGTTGACTGGCGAGGACAGATGAACACAGCTTAATGGAGGCACTACTCTCAAATGGTTGGCATTCTTCTTCCACAGAAGAATTTAATGCCATTAAAAGAATCTAGCAATCACATTATTGTGCACTATCTAGCTCCTATACCCCTAGGGGAGGTGAATCAGAGCAGGTAGGCAGCCTTTGTAAGCTTTCCTATAGCTCAGGGGTTTAATGCTTCCTTTGATCTTTTAAGAAGGTTTTCACTCTCCCCGTGATTTTCGCCATTGATCGGACGATCAAACAAATTTTGTTTCAACTCTTGCATAAGCTTAAAAAACACTTCAACAGATCACATTTAAAAAAAAAAAAGAGTTTGAAAAATAAATGATAAGATATTAAAAGGTAGAAACATGACAATGTACCAGCTTTCTTGGCTGCACGAAAAAGAAGCTCCTCTATCAAATGTTGAGCTGGATCTCCATCAGGGGACTTCTCCATGAAACTCTCAACAAGAGAAACCACTTCCTGATTACTCAGGTACTGGTACAAACCGTCAGAGGAGAGGACTAAGAACTGGTCTCTAGGACACAGTCTATGGTGACAAAGAGAAGGCGAGCATGATATGTAAGGTGCAGTACCAATGTACTCGTTTCGAAACATTTCCAATAGTGCATCATTCCATTTGGGCTGCACCGACATGTATATAATATTTAGTTAAGTGCAGATTCTAATACGATGTATCCAAAAACAACCATATTTGAAAAGCTTCATCCAGCAGGGGTAACACACAAGCATAATTCTTTAGGCCGCACTAGTGAGGTAGTATGCTTATAACACCACCAACATAAATTCTACTTTAACCGCTCGCATAAATCAAAGAACACATGGTAACATGTGCATCACAAATATAAAGTATTACAAACTTGAAGCATTTAAAGACTCAAAACTCAAGGAAGAGTGGTAGATGAAATTTCTAGATTGGACACTCTGTTAACCAACAATTTCAAGATGGGTCGCCCTGTTAACCAAGTTTGTCTTCCCTGCCCCATTCCCCAAACCCCCCACAGAACCCGCCTCAATAACAAGGAATAGGTTGCCCATTTACAACAGTCATAAATACTTTACGTCCTGTATCTAGAAGAAACTCCAATTGATGCCCAAAATTAGACTCATCTGAAAATAAAGATTAAGAAAGAAAACAGAAAAACAACGACAACAAGCATCTACACACATATACACAAAATCTGCACGCATGCTTTTGTGTGCATGTTTTGCCTTTCTAGGCTTCATCGCACCTCTTAATTAAGAAGAATGTATTCATATGCCCAGTTCTGAATATGTTGGTGAAGTAAAAAGTAGGAACTTCCGAGTAGAAAAATTGGAACACAGCATGTTGTATTGGTAATTGTCAGTGACATCCTATTGTCTCTCAGAAGTTGTAAAATATTTCACAATACATAATCTTATGAAGATATGTAGATTTTATAGTTAACACATATAGGTTGAATGGCTAAAACCTTACCTGGAACCTCATTACAAAAAGAGGCACAGCACAGAAAAGGCAAATTTAGAGATAATATGATATGTGATTTTACAACTAGGGTACATTTCTCTTCTTTTTGGAAGACTGAGTCACATCTAGATGCCATCCTTACCTTAAAAGATGATAAGTAAGCAATATTCATTAGAAAAATCGATCAAATCAGAGCAAGCACCAATAACCAACTGTTTGATGTTTCTTTGACACAGAGAACGGTTTGATAGTTTTATACTTTCAGCAGAATCATTTGAAAGGGAAAACTTTTAAGACAAATTACCAAGAAAAACAATGAATTAAAGGACCTGTTTCAGAAATCCAGCTCCAAATGCTCTGGTAACCTTGAGACGGCCTTTCACTCTATCATTGACAATGCAATCTTTGTCATCTGGGTGCTCATTCTTGATTCTTATGACTTCCTGCACAATGAAGATTGCAATTATTAGCCGATGTGCAACATCCATCATAATTGCTATAAATTCCTTTAAACATGAGAAAAAAGAAACAACCATAAAAAGCAAACAACCCGAACATTGACCTTGAGAGAACAAAAACTTGTGAAGTGTGTCAATTTAATGGTCCCAAACCGCCCAAATTTGAGAAAGCTTCAGAAAGCAATGTACTTTCAATGCCGCGTGAAATGAATGTATGCATTAAGTCTATAAAGCAGCATTCAAGAAAAGAGAAAGACATGCTGCGAAATTACCACAAAAACATAACTCACATCCAACTTGTGGAGCACTAAGATCACACCTTAGTTGGATTCCCAAAAATGCAGAACAAGTAGATGAAAAGCAACCCAACCCACCCTCCCACAAAAAAAAAAAAAACACTATGACCACTTGCATATTTGCTTCTAAAGTAACATCAAGATTATGTCAAGAACAAGAGTACAAAAGCTCCTATGTTAATAGTAACTACTTGAGGAAAGATTAAATTCTCCACCAAAAAAGCATCATTGTTACTTAAAAAACATATAAGCTTAGAAGGCACATGCACTGAGAAAAGATTCAGCATGACAGCATAAACTTGAAAGGCCAGCATGATCTCAGAGTTCAGTCATGTAGGCTTGATTGAAGAACAGGAAGGCAAACAAATGAAACAAAATATTATTGATTCAACCATTAAGACAAGGGAAAGCAAAAGCTAATAAAATGGAAACCTATTATGAAGGCTATGTCCTCAGCTTGAAGCCACAACAATCAAGGAAACAAACAATTTTAAACAAAGCAATTGGTCTTGATCACTCGCCCAACAGACAGCAACATCGCAGGAACTCAAGAATCCATAAAGATTATTCTGACTTTAGAAGAACAAGAGGGAGGGAAAAAAGAAGACAGTTTCCCATTTTTGTCTGTTGATGGCTACAAAACCCATCAAAGGATGTTCCCAAGTTTAGCTACGAACGCATCAAAGGGTGCTCCCCACTTTAGAATCTGAAGCTCATACACAACTTCAGGACAAAAAGAACAATCTAAAGAAGTACAAAAAATTTAGCAGATACTAAGATACTACCAAAATATGTACAGGAACTGAGCAACTGACAGAGCAATTTGTCTATTTAGTTACATATCCAAGAAACAGACATGTGACATCCACGACAAATTTGTAGGAAAAAGGAAACTCACAAGGAAGCTTCTGCACATTTTCCTTGTTCACTTTTGAAAAAAGGATCAGCTATAGCGTACATGAAGACAAAGGACAAAGGAAAGCAAATAAAGGACAAGAAAAGGAAGCTCCCTCCTATGTTCCAGTGTCTTCAATAAAGAGGATTAATAACACATCATTTGCAAATGGAAGCACTTTTCTATTGAGTTCACACATTTTATTCTCATAATTTTTCTTTGAAAATGGGAAGACAATTAAATCATAAGAAAATTCTTGATGGGTGAAGTCCAAGCTCTTTAATCATGTTTACCACATTCTAAATCAGATACCCTGAAGCAGATGACTAAGGACTTTGCTGTCCTTCAAGATGCAGTGAACAAAAGGATGGATTAAACAGGATTCACAAACTCTCTTTGTATACTGGCTTGGTAGGTAACAGAGGAAGACTCTATGATGACAAATCACCAAGAAAACCGCTTCAACCATGCTCGGTGCGTGCGACATTTTGCACAAGCTGGTCAGACTAAGAACCTTCAGCTCATCCCTCATTTTATTTTCTCTTGAAGGTCCACAGGTTGAGGCCATATATCATGAAAGCTTAAAATACTTGACATGCACAGTAGCCCACCAGCAAAAGCACAAGTGAGAAAAAATTGCTCGACCATAGTAGTGAAAGAGGAAAAGCATGTCAAATGGGATGTCCATCCGCCTGTCAAGATCATGTCACAAAATTCTCATACGACAGAGATGGCCTAAGATCAGAAAGATCAAACCACATGATGCAATAAGTCTTAAGAGGAAACAATTACACCTCAAGTCTAGATTATGACGAAAACAAATGGGTCAAGTGCTCTTGGACCAATTGAGTATTGATGCCCAGTTCTTAAGAAAGAAAGGTTGCTTCAATGGAAATTAACAATTTAACGGAGTTTTTTCCATCTTCCATTCAAATGAAAAAAACAATGCCAAAGATCTGAAATGGCAGTAAATGCAGGGTCCAAGATTTATTTCTTCTTTAAGCTTCTAAATCTAACAGTGAAGCCATAAGTGCCACGTAAAGAATTTTTATACGTATCTGGAAATCAGTAATTCTGCCAGGTACCAACCTCTGCCCAAGGAAAACAAGAGTCCATAAACATCTAAGTCTACAAAGATCAAAGGGACACTTGTTTGTAGACCAATTTCAAAACAGAGCAACTCAAGCAGACATATGATTCCTTCCAACACATGCAAAGCAAACGGGAGAATTTTCAATAGTGAGCGATCAAATTTCAGTATTAACGGCCAACAAAGAACCTAAAATTTCCAGCAAATGCAACGAGGAGCAATTACTCAAATTGAAAATTTCCCAAAATTTAGGACTTACATTTTCAATGCTCGTGCTGTGATCAGTGGACAGCTGCAACGCTGACAATCTCATTGCATGAGCAGCAGCCTCGCCCACCACCTTAATTGCCCTTTCGCCCAACGCTGAGGACTCCACCAATATACCCTCCATGCTTGACCCATTGTCCCCCTGCCCCCTCAACTCAGCTATATCCGACCCAACCTCTTGCAGTTCATACTGCGCAACAATAGCCCTACTATCACCCACATTCATCACATACACATCCTCATCCCTCATTAATACAACCAGCAAACACGAACCCATTAATGCGAGCTCTGGATTTGTATCAATAACCTTATCTGTCATATCCAAATACGCAAGCTCTGTAAGTTCGAGAGCCCGAGACAATGCCCCCAAAACCAACTCATGATCCACCGGCCCCACTTTTCGCTTCCTCTCATTCCCCAAGGACCTCTCCTCCATTCTATTCTCAACCTCAACTTTCTCTTTATCCTCCAAACCAAACCTCCACGGGAACAACTTCCTGCCATGACCCTCCTTGTGCTTCGACAGCCCCTGCTTCAATTTCGACAACAACAGCCACCGTCTACTCACTGCGGAACCTGCATTGCTCACGCTGAGCGCATCATCCACTGAAAATGCAAATCTATCCGAACCTGAAAGATCGAGCCCATATTCTGGATCATCCTCAGCGAGAAACTCCCAAAGCCTCCGCCTCCTAACTTCCGTCCCATCCGATTGAAATGTCACGCGCTTGGCCGAACCTCTATCAACAGAGATTGGGTCCGATTCTAAATTCAAATCATTCCTGTTTGAGTTTCCACCAATTCGGTTTTCAATCTCTCCACCAGAATTTTCCATAGATGGATTACTTACTAAAGCTATATTTAATGGGTTCTCGTAACTATTATCCAAGTCAACATTAGTGCTACTGCTATTATTAATATCTTGATTAATAATATTACTGCCTTCCTCTGCTTCTTCCTCAATTTCCCAAAACAAACCCTGGAGCTCATTGTACACGGCGCGGTAGAGATTACCCATTAAGAACTCTGGCGCATCTGGGCCGTTGAACCCATCATAAATTCCAACGAATAACCACCCTTGTTCCTCGGAAACTACCACATGTACACGATCCTCGCCGGCCTTCCCGAGAGCCCACTGCACATGCTCAGTCTCATTCTTGACCTCCAATGAATCGTCCCCATTCGTTGAACCTTCCCTGCGCCCCACGATATTGAGCACCGGGACCACCCAGGGCCGCTTCTTCTCTGACAAGTTCCGGTAGAACGCCTTGCGAATCCCCGAAATGCCCTTCTTCTTCCTCCTTTTTACGTATGTACCGCCGAGCGGAGCTGAGAAGGGGACAGAGCCGCCGGTTTCCGAGCTCCCCGCGGCCATGGCGTCGAGTGGGCCCGATAGCGCGCCGCGCTCAATGGGACCGGAGAGGAAGAACCCGCCCCGTTCCATGGGGCCCGACGGGTCTCCGCCTCCGCCGCCGCGTGGCACAGGCTGGAGAGGCAGAGAGCTAAACGAGGACGTGCTCTCAAAGCCATTCACAATACTTCCCCTAACGCCGCCACCGCCAGCGCCGGTAGTGCCGAGAACAGTCTCAGTGGCATCGTCGTAAATATTGTCGAGCTGGAGGACAGTTCTGGGTGTGGAGCTGTTGGCGCTGACCGAAGCTCCGGAAATGGTCTTGAACCCGGTCTCGTGAAAACCGGGTCGACCCCTTGACCCGGGTGGTTCGTGAGAGGGAGAAAAGCGTTGTGAACCAGTAGGAGAGAGGAAGCGATCCGACTGAGTGGGAGAGAGGAAGCGGGCCGATGATCGGACGTAGCAGAACGAGTGGCCTAGGGTTTCATCCAACGGCTCAGAGGCCGTGAACACCACGTCCTGTTGATTCTGGTCCGGCTGGTTGCTCGTCCGGTTCACCGGTCTGAAGCAAGACAGAAGGCTCGACACTCCACTTCCCATCACATTTGACGGACTCCAACGTTTGGCCCCCGAGAAAATCCCAGCTCTATTTTCCGGCAAAGTCCAAAGTATTCCCAAAAAAAAAAAAAGAAAAAAGAAATGTCTGTGTGAAGGAGAGAGAAAGAGAGAGCGAAATAGAGAAAAGGAGAGAGAGTGATGAGACTGGCAGTGTTATATAAGTGTCTATTTTATTATATTTTGGAAGACTGCCCTGGTTCTGCAGGGAAAGAACCGTTTTTTGTTTTCTAGAAAATTATTTTCTGTTTTTTTGGCTGCTTTCTCTTATTTTATTGCTTTTTTCTGTTGTCTGCAGTCGTTGGCTCTTGGTTGACGGTTACACCTGGCCTTTACCAAATGCTGTGGGCCTATTAAAGGCACCGAGAGACACGTCGGATGCCAGGTGTGTGCTTTGTGGGGTCCAAAGGTACACTTTATTTTGCCACTTTGGGACTGGGATTCTACACAAATGACGGCTGAGTCCTCCCCGGTTGTCTTGTAGGGGTGCTTTTGTCTTTTTGTTTTGTTCTGGGTTTACGGATGTTACTACTTCGACGCTTTGGACCGAAAACTTTTTTTTTTTTTTTCTTATCCTTTGGTACCGAACTTAAAGACCCAAATAGAATATTCATGCAAGAAAGTAACTGACGATTTTACCCAATTTTTTTCACTTAAAAATTCAGGTGGACCTGGATAGGTCATGGGTGTAGTATCGGCTATTTTATTGTTTTATTCTATGAGGGCTCTAATCTAAACATGATTTTTTTTTGCATAAAATTTATTTAAATGTTTAATAAATTTTTATCCAATTATTGACCTTAAATTCTATGAAAAAAATACAAAAACTAAAAAAATATTTACGAAAGCTTGTAAAAATTTCTCTCACAAAAATCTTTTTTTCAAACATACTTGAAGTGCAAAAACTTTAGTGAGTAAAAGTGTATTTCCCATATATTTATTCTTGCCCTAAATTTAAGTGCATTTATTTCTGTACTCTTTTGAAACGTATTTTGAATTTTTCTAGGTCGGTTTAAATTTCTGAACTGAATTAGCATGGCATTTACATTAGCAATTATTCAATTGTTTCGAGTTCGTGTCATACTCTCAAAAAAAGCTCAAAAGACCTTCCTAAAGGTACATGTACCTCAAACTAGGTGATGTTTGGTGATAAGAAATTATGACCTTTTAGAAGAAATATTTAAAATCTCAAAATTTTTACACAAATTTCAATATTTGTTTCATTTAAAAAATTATATTAAGTCTTCTCTCTCTTTTCTTTTTTACAATTTCCAATAAAAATCATTCTACAATCATTTATTCTTAAATTTTTTCATCAACTTTTTATAAAATCCCTATAAAATTCAAACTCTAAAAGTTTTCTTCTATAGAAACTTAAAATTTTTAATTTTTTTTTCAAAGCCAATGCGAATTGAATTACTTTAAAAATATTCAATCTTTTTTGTCGTGAGCCATAGAGAGTACCGTACATTTTACATTCAATAGAATTAGCACCCAAATGTAATTGTTTGTATTTATAAATATTAAGTGTGATATAGTGTTGATACTTTAAAGAGGTTCACATGTTGTGTCTATCTCTCTCTCTCTAAATTACATTATGTACATCAAACAGAAAATTGTAGAGGAGCTAATCCGATTTGTAATATATGCCTATTATAAGGAATTATATACCACTCGATCTTAGTTTATCACTTTCTATTGTTTTTAATCTATAATAAGGAATATGATCCTTTGTAATTTCCTATTTGAATTGCATGATGCAATTAGGAGATAGTTAAACACAAGTAGACTATATTCAGTGGCGGAACCAAGATTTTAGTTAAGGGGGACAAATTCCTAAGGTGAAATGACATCTCAAAATTTTTTCCTACGTAATACAAAATTGTATTAGAGTTAAAATGAGAACATTGAACGTTAAAACATATATATGGTACAGGTTAGCTGCAATTATTACTACCACTAAAAAAAATTAAAACTAGTTTATATTTAGTTATTTATTATTTAATTATTATATCCATCTCTTCAAATTGTACCAATAATTTTCATGTCCTATAAATATGGGAGAATAGAACATTATCATCGTTATAGAGGAAACATTGCAAATCTTCTTTAAGTATTTCAACTACTAATCTGTCAAGAAATTTCTGTAGTATTAATTTTTTTATTTTCAAAATGCAATTATCTTGCCAAAGGGGAAAAAACACAAGTGGTTTTCCAAGTAGATTCGTAAAACCTTTTAATAGAGCTACATCATATGAGTCAGTGTTAGGGTGTGTAGAATTCCACAAAGTAATCACTGCTGCGAGTTAGACCCCGCGCTTAGCCCAAGTCGACGAGGTAGTCAAACTAAATCCTTTGGGTCTATTTTCTATCCCTTTCTCCCACATAAGGACACTTATGGCTAAAGGGGGGCTGGCCTGCCTAGGAGCAAATACATTAAAAAAAAAATCCTTTAATTTTACAGAACAGATGGGGGGCAGCCGTCCAGGGCACCCCCATGTCGTTCTACCTCTGACTTTATTATAAGATCTATACTATCCGAAATTTATATAGACAATATTAAATGGTATTATCCATTTGTTGTATCTATCTCTTTTCAAATTGCAGACAATAAATTGTTGAGAATTCTCATCCATAAAATAATCATCCTTTAAACCTCATTATTGATGCTAATTTAATATTAATTTAATGGCAAAGTAAAAGAAGCTGGTTCAAACGTTTAAATAATGAAGTTCAAGTATGGTTTGTTGTGTACACTGTTTCAATAGAGCATGGTGCCCATTCTATTTCAGTATTATTAAAATAACATTTAAATATATGAAGAAGACGTTAACAAAAATAAAAAGGAAAAACGGAGAAAGCAGGTAAAAACAACCAAAAAGCGGGTGTTGGGTATTTCCGTCATTAAGCAGAACAAACAATGGGCCATGACTCCCAAGACGAAACAAAAGAGGTTTGACTTCGACAGGGCCCTAACCCGAAAGCAATCATATATCTCCATCACTGCCCCTCACGGATCCTGGTCGGGCATCTTTCTCGCTACATGCCATGGCCACGTCATCCAGATAGAAGCCGCTGGATCGGACTTTCACATAACTTTGCACGGTCACGATCTAATTGTCAAGCAAAGAGAGATATTTGTCTTTTCGCCCTACGGTATCAGATTAGTCAAAGGGCTCGAATTCCTCTGCCCCTCCGCTTTTCTTTTTGTCGTAATCTTAACTTTATAACGTAAGAAATACTTTAAGGATAATGTTTCAAGATTTTCCTAGTGCTTAACTTAAAATATTGAAAAAAATTTGACCCATTCAATTTTTTTGAATATAAATAATAATTAATTCAATTTTTTTAAAAATAATAATAATAATTTCTTTTTAAATAATCTCTCACTCATCCGATCATTAAAATTTTAGTGAAATATTTTAAACTTCAAAAATTAATTTGATGAATTTAAAAATTTGAAGACTTATTTAATTTTCATACAAATCATAAAGACTTTATATTTATCTCATATAAAAAAATTCATTCAAATAATCTATTCTCTTAATTTTTTACTCATCTCATAAAAATTTACTCTTTAAAAAATTTACTAAAATTTTAATCTATGTCAATTTTAACAAAATTTTTTAAAAATCTTATTTTAAACACTTTTCAAACATAGCTTTAAGATTGGTATTGGGAAGTCGTAGTACAGGCTTTCCCTCCCAAGTAGGGCTGAATATTTTTGGGCCGAAACTAACCGGGCCGACCTAAACAGGCCCAAAACTGATTGGGCTGATCGGTTTTGGGCCGGCTCGGTTCGGTTGTCGGTCCAAAAATACCCATAACCAACTGGGCCGAACCGAACCGAGGGTATGTTGGGTATTTAACGTTATTTTTTTTTAATATTAAGTGGGGGGAGAGACAGCGTCGTCTCCCCCCTCTCTCTCTCTCTCTCTCTCTCTCTCACGCAGTGCGTAATCAACAATGCAGAAACTGTCCGTCTACCATCTTGTTCATAAACGGTGAATTTCACAAACTCGTTCCAAACGTCAACTCTCAAACATCTCTATCACCAAAACCTCTGCATACATGATGCAGCCGTGAACAGATGGGTATATACCGTTCTCCTTGTCTGACACTTCCTGTTGAGTTTCTGAACGCAAAAGACGAAGAAGGTCCAAGAACTTACATGGTACCTTGAACCAGAACCACTCTGGCATTGGTGTGTACGCCTGTGAAACTGTGGCAGTGATGTGCTGGGCATTAACGTGAGAATGTAGAGCAGCAACGTAGCAAATCACAACACTGACTGCCAGAGTCAACTAACCGAACTAGACCGATCATCAAATCTAATCGGCCCGATTGATTCTTCCAAATGACAGTTCAGCTGTCGGTTGGGAGAACGAGAGAACCGAACCCTTCGGTTTGGGTCGGTTCGGTTTTCACCCCTTGAGTCCCGAGTCCTTAAAAAAGAATAAAAGGGAGAATTTAATTTAACTGCTTTCCGTGTTTTGAAAAGGAAGGGAGAGAGAGAGAAAAGGGTAAAAAATTTGCATGTGAGGGCGGGAAACTCTCTCTCTCTATCTATCCCTGTCTTCCTATCTCTCTCCGTGTCTCTGGAAGTCAAAGAGTTTGTTGGTTACGCGAATTCCTGGGCCTAAACGACAAATAACATGTAATGTCACGCGACTCGTGTGACCGCCCACATTCCGCCCTCCGTTGGCATTATAAAATTATATTTGTATACAGACAGAAATTTATTGCATGCTACAATAATAATAAATAATTGCAAGATTAATATCAATTCTTTATATTTAACCTTTTTCAATCATCTATATGATTTTTAACGAAATGGGAGAATTGTACAAATATCAGAATTAATCAGATGCAATGCGTATAAGAAAAATAACTTTAGTTATATAAGAAAAATGAAAATAATAAGTAATAAATCTTGGAATTATAATGTGATAATTTTTTTTTTTGACACTAATGACCTGTGATATTATTGTATTGAAGTCAGTAAAGTTACTCTGACACTTAATATTGATTCAATTTTTTTTTGCCAAACTCACGTGGTAGATTCTAAAAGACTGTACCTGATAAATCTATTTTAATCATTTTGATATGACGATATCGTTTCCATTTCAGTTGTTAACTTCGAGTGAAAAGCAAATTAATCATTTTCTTAAAAGAATATTAATGTTAAATTTAATCTCAAACTCCAATTTCTCACTCTTAAGTGTTAGGGACCATCTTAATTGGTAAATAGATATTTTCTCTACTTATTACCCTTAGAAACTCTGAATTTTGTTTTAAATGTGATACCCTTCATGTATACGTGAGCTTACATGTACACAACACAATAAAATAGTTGATTGCTTATGTTATACATAATAATTATTTTCCTTGCTATAAAAAAAATAAAAAAAATTCTTACCACTAAAAGTTAAGTTCTACTTTACGGGAAAATAAGAAGAAAAAAACAAATCAAATAGATATGTCTGGGCTGTAGGGTCCACAAATGAACCGTCTAGTCAACGACCGATGACAAAGCCCTGATGTGTGGGGTCCATGCTTTGTGAGTGGAACTTTAAAAATGTTGTGGTCGCGGCCGGACTTCATTCGCTTGCTTTCTTTTTAAAAAAAAAAAATTCTTTTGAGGCGTATGCAGTATGCTAAACGAGGACTGTGATTCTCAATTACGCACAATTTCAAAAAAGAACAACGAAACAGTCATCAAATTTTTCTTTCCAGCTGACATCCATATGAAAGACTTTTGAAAGAAAACTATCTATATTACGGAGTTGGACATTTAAAATAACAAAGAAAAGAGAAATTTTATCATCAGACATGAAGAATCTGATTTTTCAGTTTTTTTTTTTAAATATTTATCATTTTAAAAGGTTTGCTAAGGCTTAGTTTTGAGAGTACATTATTAATCTTGTTAAAGAAATTTTCAATCTTTTTCACGTTACCTTTTAAAGAAAAATAGACATCATGGACCGTTCATGAAAAATAAAGAGAGAAATATTTGCGGAAGATGATGTTAAAATAAAAGGTGGTTTAATAAGATTTTCAATTTTATGTAAATGAGTGCCTATTTGTGGAAGGTAGCTATTGGTATTATTATTCTATTGGATAATATTATCAAAGTTGTTGTCTTTGTTATTGGAAGCATTTATTTTAAAAGGAGTTCCTAAATTTTTTTTCCTTGTTTTTTAAAAGAAATTGTTAAAAAGAAGTCAAAGATTTTTTTTTATAATCATCCATAAAAGGAAGATATGTTTCAAATAAAAAAAAAAGAAAGGAACACCATAGTTAATATTATGCATATAATCATAGTAAGCAGTTATAGCTTACTCATCCAGATTATAAGTAGTTAAAAATTAAGTTCTTTTTTTTTCAGTACTTCCAAAAAATTGAAGATCTCTTTAGAGTATGAGAGAAGCTTGAATAGGATACTTGATTTTCATAAAAATTATTTCTGAGTTCTTTTCAGGGATAAATATATTTACTGCAGATCTAAAGCTAATGGTCCTGGAAATATAATTATATATTTCTATATTTAGAAATATCCATAGGTTGGATGTAAAATATATTTTTGTATTTGTCATACGATTGAATTTGGTTTATGGCCTAAACAATTTGAGAAACAATATTCGATTCTTTCAGCCATTTATTGATTTTAGGAAAATACAAAATACTCTCTCGATTGGATAAAATGTTGTGTGTGAGTGTTATAATTTTAGAGAAGTTAAAAATTTTAAGATATTAAAATTGATAAAAAAAAGTACATAGAGAGATGGTTTAAATGATTTTTTTATATTTTTTATAGTAAAAAGTAATAATTCGATGGAAAGAGAGATTATATTGTAATTATTTTTATTATATTAAAATTTTTAAATTCTTAAAATTTTAATAAATAAACACACCCAAGCGACGCATACAGAATAAAAGTGTAAAAGGAAAGTTGAAAATGAATGAGTAATACAGGTCACAGTGGTTGATGTAGGCTAACCGATTTCTGGTACGGCGCCACTTGTCCGCTCGTGGGTCATGGGCGGTATCTTAGAAGGAGTATGGAACCTAGTGAGATACCTGTGGTGACGCAGTCGTTGTATGCCACTTTTGTTCAAAGTTGCAGTCAGCCCACATAAAGAAAATTGAGAAATATCCCGAATTCGCAATTTAAAAAAACACATCAAGAGTGAGAAAAATAAAATTCAAAGAAACAGAAGTGTTACCTCTGCCCTAATAGAAAACTACTGCAATAGGGATGGAGTAAAAACTATCTCACTTGTTAATTATTGAAAAATTTCAAGTAAATTTCTAAGATAATATCTCAATAGTTGAAAGGACAAACTTCTACTCTTGGATGAACTTTATCTTATAGGTGAGTATGATTTCAAATTCTAATGTCTACAAGCAAATATTTGACTTAAACTATACTTAGATTGTGTAGTTGGTTCAAGTGTATGAAATGTACTGTTAATCTGTTACGCTCTCACAGGCCAATTAACGCATTTATTAGTTTGAGCTTGATGTACAAAAATAATGTGCAACGAACTTCCATGGCACTCCTGCTTGATCCCTTAGTGGATAAGATACTATGCGCAAGCTGGAGGTAGAGATCCCAACACCTTGTCTCCTTCTATTTCCTTATGACCACATATGATCAGCTAGTTAATCATTGGTGGTGTTCAGGAGTGAAATTTCTACCTCCCAAAATTTCTACGCTCATTAAAAAATTATAAAATAATCTCTCTCTTTCTCTCTCTCTTTATTAATTTATTCTTTTTTATTATAATATTCATTTAAATCTTCTATCTCTTTACTTTTTCATCAAATTTCATAAAATATCTTTACTTTTTCACAAATCCCAAAATCCTCAAAATTTCTAACCTCCAAAATTTCTACTGCCAAACACCCCCATTATATGTCCATTAGAAGTTTGAGACAATTTTTTTTTAACTTATATGTATATATTATATTTTTATAAAAATATCATGGAAGTTGGAAGATAATTGCGGTCAATCTTAGATAAAGTGATATTTCATAATCAATGACTTTCTATCCCAAATCTTATAAAATATCCTAATCAATGCCTTTTTAGTGAGTCGTTGAAATCGGACCTATTATGTGCATAAAGTCATAAACGTTTCAAAAGAAAAGAAAACAAAAGGTTATTGTTGTTGCTATGGCGGGAGATTCGGTGCCTACCACAAGCTTCTCTCATGACTATCGTGAAAAAGCTTTTAAGGAAAAAGTGTATTTTGGAAGAAAAAAACAAAGTCTAAGAAAAATATTTACTTAGGTTAATTTATACCGCTTGTAAATGCATGACCTTTTCAACTAGTATATGCAGTTTGAGTATCTGATAGTAAAGACAGCAAATTTCCCTCCTAGGCACTTAGAGGAAAACCAATGTAGGTACTTAAAAATTTGGCTCATTGAGGGAGGGCACAACCTTATTTGGCTCTATAATGATTGGATTGGAAACTCTGATGATTATCGATCTAAAAACTGAACAGACTTAAGGTGTAATGAGTTTATAAAAGATTTAACTCGAATTTGTTTTTCATTCCGAATTTATGAATCAAATTTTAAGAAAAAATTTTAAAAAATAGAAAACTTGGTTCAAAAATTAGAGAGGAGCGGACACTGAGAGGGAGCCTTGAAGTTTCAAAAATTTAAAGGGAGTGGAGAGTGTACTACAAAATGAATATTATAGTGCATAGACTGTGACGTGCAGATTCAAGTGTTGGAGCGAGTAGGTGAACATGGGGTCTAGTGCGGAACTGGCAAGGAAAACGAGCTTTGTCGCTGCCACATGGTTGACTTTGGTCATGTTACGTGCCGTCAAGGACTGGCAGTGCAACCATCATGATCCTAATTAATCTTTTTTTCTTTTCTTTTTCTTTTTAAGTGACTTCAGTCTATTTAAAGTTGGACAATTTCTTTTTCTTTTGAGGTTATGTGAAATCAATAACAGCTTGAAATTTCTTCTCTACGCCATAGCCTTATTTGGATAAAAGACTTATGCATGCAAACAAAGGGGAATAAAAATCTAAATTAATTTAGTCTCGTGCATTAAATAATAACAAAGACGATCATAATATAAAATTTTAAGCACCTAAACCATTTGTAAATATTATTATTAAATGAACTTGTGCTTTGCTGACGACCTATTATTGATCTCGAAGCATCTATTCCATTCCATCCGTTTCACTTGTTAATGAGATAATTTTGAGTGGGACAACCACAGGGAATCAAGGAGCTAGCAAAAATGTTCTTTGTTGGGATTCTTGGAGGAAGAGCCCCCAATTCGCGGTTCCTCTAATATCTACTAGATTGAGGAGTATTGACTGTCAAGTTCTCGCTGAAAAAATTATACTTAATGCGAAGCGCTAGACCAACAGATTTCTTCCCTATGTTGGCCATCTCCAGTTAATTCAATCAATTCTGTCCACCATACAAACCTATTGGTCAACCTTGTTTAGTCTTCCAAAGGTAACTCTGACCAAGATCAACCCAACAGAAAGGGAGTGAATTGAAAGATAGTGGACCTAAAGTTGCATCGAGTGAAGTGTGTACACCTAAAATCTAAAATCTAAGGCGGGCTTTGGACATTGACACTATAACAAATTTGACTTTTTAGAATATCCGTTTCGAATATTTATTTATTTTGTGTAAAATCAGGAAAGCAAAAACAGAAAGAAAGAATAATAGAGAAGAGGAAGGTTCCAGACGAAGGGGTCAGTGGAGTGAATTCTATATATTTCCCATTACCCAACAATGTACAGTCGGTGTAAAATATATACAACTGAAAGAATAAAGAATATTCTAGCTACTCAGCAAAATACAAGAACGACCCTATCTAGAAGCTAAGGTACAAAACAGTATAACATAATTGATTGTTGCGTGGGGTATCTTTTCTTCTCAGGATTGTGAAAGTCCTGGTGGTGAAGTAATGGGAGCACTCAGCTGTGTACGCTGCAACATCCCCCCGCAAGATGGAGAATAGATGTTTTCTATTCCTATCTTGGACAAATGCGAATAGAAAGGAGCAGAAGGGAGAGCTTTGGTAAATATATCTGCCAACTGAGAATGAGTACGCACATGTGCTGTCTGGAGCAGACCATCATGAATTTGATCTCTAATGAGATGACAATCGAGTTCAATATGCTTAGTGTGTTCGTGAAATACCGGGTTGGAAGCGATGTGGAGAGCAGCAAGGTTGTCACAGTGAAGAGTTGCAGGCTGAGGATGAGAGATGCAGAGTGCTTGCAGAACATATCTAAGCCATGTGAGCTCACAAGACGTGCTGGCTATCGCATGATATTCGGCCTCAGCAGAGGATCGAGAGACAATTGATTGCTTCTTGGACCGCCAAGAAATTAAAGAGGAGCTGAGAAAGATACAATATCCAGTAACAGAGCGCCTTGAGTCAAGGCATGAAGCCTAATCAGAATCACAATAGGCATTGAGAGTGAGAGGCAAGGAAGAAGAAAACAGAAGGCCCTGTCCTGGTGCAAATTTGATGTAGCGCAAGACTTTCATGGCAGCTTGCAGGTGAAGTGAGGAGGAAGCATCCATAAACTGACTCAGATGCTGAGTGACATAGGAGATGTTAGGGCGAGTGATGGTGAGATAGAGAAGCCAACCAATCAACCGCCTGCAGCAAGAGGGATCAGCAAGAGCAGGACTCGAATGCTTACTCAATTTCATATTCTAATCCATAGGCAGTGTAAGAGGACACCCTGTAAGAACACCAGCATCAACGAGAATATCAAGCGCATACTTTCTTTGACAAATGTGAATTCCCTTACGAGATCGAGCCACCTCAATGCCAAGAAAGTATTTGAGATCACCCAAGGATTTAATCTTGAAATGACTAGTAAGAAACGCTCGAAGAGCATAAATGCAATCCAGATGTGAGCTGGCCACTATAAAGTCATCAACATAAACCAAAACTGCAGTAAATGAAGTAGAATCAGCCTTGGTAAAAATGCTGTAATCTACCTTTGATTGATGAAAACCATAGGCAAGAATAGCTGTAGAGAACTTAACATTGCACTGCCAAGAGGCCTGTTTGAGTCCATAAAGACTCTTGTGCAATTGGTAGACCTGATGGAGCTGTCCAATATGGTACCCGGGTGGCTTCTTCATATACACCTCTTCCTTCAAATCACCATGGAGGAATGCATTATGCACATCAAACTGTTTCAAGAACCAGCCTTTGACCAAAGCAACTACCAAGAGGGTACGAACTGTAACAAGTTTGGCCACGGGAGAGAAGGTTTTGTGGTAGTCAATTCCTTCTTGCTGAGTAAAAGCCTTTGGTAACCAATCGTGCCTTATACCTCTCAATGGAACCATCGGAATGGTATTTGACTTTATAGACCCACTTATAGTTGACAACCTCCTTATGAGGTGGAAGACCAGTCATAGTCCAAATGTTATTAGATTCTAGAGTTTGAAGCTCTTCATGCATTGCTTGAGACCAATGAGGATTCTTAGCAGCCTCATCATAGCTAGTAGGCTCGGGAATGAGGGAAATGGAGGTGGTAAAAACACGAAAGGAAGGAGACAAATGATCATAAGATAAGGAAGAGGATAAGGGAAAGGAGATACCTGAAGTTGAAGGCAGACCCGTGGATAAAGGTTGGGAAGAGAAAGTGAGTCCAACCTGTGAAGAGAAATGAGGATCTATGTAGGGACAATGATATTGCTGTAAATAAGAAGGAGCATGTCTAAGCGAGTGGATCTGCGAGGAGCAGGTGGAGTGGAAGAAATAGGTTCAGATGTAGGTAAAAGAGAAGAATCAAGTGCTGGTAAAGGAGACATATAGGGTGTAGGTGGTAAAGAACTGGCAGGAGTGGTAGGTGAAGAGGATCTTGGGGTATCTGGTGTGGCAATAGGAACAGTAGGCTGTATAGGAGGGAAAGAAAAATTATCTGGTAAGCGGTTTGTAAAGACAAACTGAGAAGGTGATGCATGGGAAGGTGAAGAAAAAGAGTCAGATTTGACAGGAAAATGAGTCTCATAAAAAATAACATATCGACTGAAGAAAATGGAGTGAGTGGTAAGATCTAAAAGTTTGAATCCCTTGACCCCATACGGATAACCAAGAAAAACACACGGACGACTTCTAGGATCAAATTTCTTCCTATTTCGAGATAAGGTAGAGGCAAAAGGCAAGCAACCAAATACACGAAGAATATTTTGGTGGAGAATGAAATAGAGTTTCATAGGGTGTTTTATTGTGGAGGATAGGGGTAGGCATTCGATTTATTAAATAGGCAGCAGTAAGAATGCACTCAGACCAATACTGTAAAGGCATGGCAGACTGAAGTTTTAAAGCCCGAGCAACCTGAAGGAGCTGATGCTTTCGTTCGACAAGACCATTCTATTGGGGTGTCTCAACACAACTAGATTGATGTATAATGCCTTTGGTGGAATAAAACTCAGGTAGGTGAAATTCTAAACCATTATCACTGCGAAGAATTTTGATCTTAGCACTGAATTGTGTCTCAACTAAGTTAGAGAATGACTGAATGCAAAGCTTAGCATCAGATTTTCTCTTAAGCATGTATACCCAAGTGGACTGAGAGAGATCATCGACTATAGAGAGAAAATACCGAGAACCATCATGAGCAACTAATGAGCAGGGTCCCTACAAATCACAGTGGATAAGTTCAAATAGAGTAGAAGTGTGATGAGTGCTATGAGGAAAATGTAAACGCCGTTGCTTTGCCAATGGACAGATAAAACAAGGAGAATTTTTCTTAGAATGTAATGTAGAAGATACAGTAGAATCTGGAATATATTGGAACTTGGCATCAAATAAGTGTCTTAGTCTATAATGCCAAAGAGTAAAATCAGCATCAGTACTAAGAACAGAAGTAGATAAATGTAAATCTAGAGAGGAAGCAGGAACGTGATGAGTGAGGCAGGTGACTAGATCTGTAGAGGAAACTGAAGTAGTGAGCAAATGGTAGAGGCCGTTCATCACTTTACCCTTCCCAATCGTTGTCCATGTTGAAAGGGCTTGAATGAAACAAAATTCAGATAAAAAGAGAAGACAACAATTTAACTGGTCAGATAATCGTTTGGCAGAAATGAGATTGAAGTTGAATTGGGGAACACATAAAACATCATGGAGAATTAGACTATCAGTAATTTTAATAACACCAATGTGAGTGACAGGGGTAGTTTCGCCCGTAGGTAATTTAACAACATAATTAATTTGAGCTGTGATGGATGTAAAAAATGAGATGTTGCAGATCATATGATCTCTAGCACCTGTGTCAATAATCCAAGGGATGATAGAAGGAGATATATTTGAATGAGAGACATTAAGGCAAGTGGCAGTATGAGTTAAAGTGATACCGGACATGGATGAAGCATAAGGAATGTGATATTATGATGAAATAAGTGTTTGAGTTTGATTAGTAGATGGTGAAGTTGATGAGAATTCTTTTGGCTTCAGCAATGCAAGGAGCTCATGGTATTGTCCCTTAGTAAGAGAAATCGGGTCTCCAGTAGTAGCATCAAGATCATATTCAGATTGTGACATTGAAGAAACAAGAGCAGCATTACTTCTGGTTTGACCAAAGAATTTGTGACCTGGAGGATAACCGTGCAACTTGTAGCATCGATCCACCGTGTGACCTTTGAGATTGCAATGGTTGCAAGTTGGTGCATCGACATTACCAGCCTTAAAGCACTGTTCAAACAAGTGTCCTGTGATCTTGCAATGAGTACAATAGGGTCGCTCTTTCTTGAGTTGCCCGTAGACAGGTCGGGAATTAAAATTCCCAGCAGATTTGAAATTCCCAAAGGTTCGGCGAGAAGCTAGAGCAATGGAATCAAGACCAGGGGAGTTAGAGGCAACTTGTCTCTGGCTCTCCTGCTGCTGGATGTAGGAAAAGACCTTGTTAACTGGAGGCAGTGGATTGATGAGCATAATCTGGTTTCTGACGTTGCTGAAAGACTCATGTAATCCCATAAGAAATTGGATATCAGAGTCACGTTGATGACGATCGACAATAACTTTTAATTTTAAAGTCTAAGAGCAACCCAATAGGGGGGGTGAATTGGGTTTAATTAAAAGTTAAAACTTTTTCAAGAGGATTAAATAATCAAAACAATAAGGCAAAAATCAACAATAAGAAAAGAACAACAAAGATGTAGGGTTTAGAGAGATGACACCGTATGTTTAGGTGGTTCGGCCAATACTTGCCTACGTCCACCCCTAAGGCTATTGACTTCCTTGGGCTTTCTTCCACTATTTATCAAATAGCAAGTACACCTTAACTTCTGGGGTGCTAAGGAACCTTTACAATGCGTTTCTAGAGCTCACGCTTTAACTCTTCTTCACAGATCCTTAAACCAAAGGATTTTTTCTACTCACTCGAGTAGGATCCAGTGTTTACCAACACTCACAAGATTTACAAATGAATGGGTACAACGAGAAAGTCACGGAATAGCTCTTAAAGCCGAGTATACAAGTATGAAGGACAAGGGAGAGCAAGAGAACAGAAAGCACAAAAGAAAGCTAAAGTATTTCAGAGAACAAGCAGGCTTTCTTGGTGGGTACTAGCTTCTCTCTTCTTCAAGGCTTTTTCTCTCTCTCAAAATGTTAGGTGAAGAAGTAATTGCAAGTCGACGTTCGTTCGAGATATATCGTCTTCTTTTTTGAATCTTGCATTTAATGCGATTTGTTTTCAACGGTCATCGTGGTAGGTGAGAATGGCCGTTGGAAAGGTGCCAGTGATTTAATGAGCCATTTTGAGCGATCTGACACTTTCTGGAAAATCTTCAATCAAGTGGCATGTGTTGACACATGAATGATATGTGTTGGCACATCAAAATTTGACCAAAAAAGAGGGCGCTCAGGAGTCAGTGCAATGTGTCGGCACCATGTCTTCTATGTGTCGACACTTCTTTTTGTCTGGAAAGCAGGTCTCGGGTGTAAGTGTAATGTGTCGGCACCATGTCTTCTATGTGTCGACACCAAAAAGTACTGGAGAGAGTTTTTACAATTTTCAAGCTTCCAAATCGTTCCAACACATATTGAAATACCTACAAAGAAGAATTTAATCGTATTAACTTGTGTAGTGATATTTCAAAACAACTTATACACATATGAAGAGAGAAAACTTCAATCCCTTGAATTATAACTTTGGAAGTAGTGGATTGACTGAAATAAAATCTAAAGTCTTCAATCCTGAGAAACTTTTGTTATCATCAAAATAAAATAGATTGTTTGTAAGAACAACCTTGGGCTAACATAATTGTCCACAGCTGCATTTCAGAATGGGATTATAAACACCCATTGAGTCATCATCCTGACACAGATTTGATAAAGACTTCTTCATCTCAAAAATTCGAGACCCATTTTGCTGAGTAAAACAATCTTTAAGTTCTTCCCAGATATCATGAGCATTGTCAACAAATGCTACACTGAGTCGAAGTTGCGGGTTGATAGAATTCTGAATCCAAGAAACCACGATATCATTGCATCTGTCCCAAGCATCCATAAGAACAGTTTCTGCTGCAGCAGGTTTGGGAATAGCACCATTGACAAAACCAAGTTTATTTTTGGCTTGAAGAGTTCGAAGTATAGAACGAGACCAGGTTGCATAATTTTCGGTAGTGAGAAAATCGGTAACCAAGACGATACCAGGGTTATCAGAGGTTTCCAATTGATATGGGTTGGATGGATTGGAAAAATTTTCAAGCGGGTTCAAGGAAAGAGTTTTGGCAGATTCAGTCATGGCTACTTTGATACCATGTAAGAATCAGAAAAGCAAAAACAGAAAGAAAGAAGAATAGAGAAAAAGAAGGTTCCAGACGAAGGGGTCAATGGAGTGAATTCTGTATATTTCCCATTATCCAACAATGTACAGTCGGTGTAAAATATATACAACCGAAAGAAGAAAGAATATTCTAGATACTCGGCAAAATACAAGAACGACCCTATCTAGAAGCTAAGGTACAAAACAACATAACAGAATTGGTTGCTGCGTGGGGTATCTTTTCTTCTCGGGATTGTGAAAGTCCTGGCGGTGAAGTAATGGGAGCACTCAGCTGTGTATGCTGCAACATTTTGTGATAGAAATCTTCTTTTTGGGACGGAAATTTCAGTACAAAAAAAAAATCGATTATTTGAGACGAAATTATATATTGTCCTAAAAAAGAGGCATTTTAGGGACAAATTTGTCCATCCTTAAAACTCCGTTCAAACGCACATGACCACTAGAACGGTTGTGAATCTTTTGAGAGGAAACCTCGTTGCGTCCCAAGAAAAAATGTTCGAACGCTTATCACTTACCATTCAAACACTTATCACTTTGCATTCAAACGGTGTTTGAATGAAATTAAAAAAATTAAATGCCAAAATTACCAACTTTTTTCCGCTAGAACACTTTTAAATACTGTTAGAACGCCTCACAAGAAATCAAAATAAAAAGACGAAAATTGTGAGAGTGAAAAAGAAGAAGAAAAAGAAGGAAGAATAAGGAGGAGGAGAAGAAGAATAAGGAAGAAGAAGAGGACGAAGGAGAAGAAGATGAAAAAAAAGAAAAAGAACAAGAAAAAAGAAAAAGAAAAAGAAAAAGAAGAAGAAGAAGAAGAAGAAGAAGAAGAAGAAGAAGAAGAAGAAGAAGAAGAAGAAGAAGAAGAAAGAGGAGGAGGAGGAGAAGACGACGAAGACACTTTTCTCGTTTTTCAGTGTTCGAACGGCTCATCCTCCAAATTTGGGATAGTACCACGATTGTGCAAATGATGATACTGTAAAAGCCAAAGGGAAGGGTAAAGCAACATCACCCAAAATAGTGCTGCCTACATTTAAACAAGCAATAGCGCAAGTGCAAGCGAAGAACAAAGGAAAGGGGAAGAAGCTGAAGTGACATATTTAAGGATATAATAAGTCCTTGGTAGTTTGTTAGCTTTTGTTGTAGTTAAATGTTGAGCAACTTATGCTTTGAAATTTTGTGATGTGGAAAACTTGTAGTTGAAGTATGTTATATCCACATTTGTTGTATTTGGTTTGAGTTTTTTGAACAGTGTGAAGGATCTGTGCAGGATATTTGGGTTGTATTATGCCCCTTTACTGTTATATCTAAATGTTAATGGATCTTGAATTTGGTCAGAATATAGCTGTACAGTTATACCGCATTTTCTGGAACCATTGCAGGCTATATGTGCTATAAATTGTACAAGATCTGGGCAGCCTCTTTTGCTGAGAAATGTGGTATATCAGATCATACAAAATTCTCGGGCACGCTGCAACTTAAACCACACATCTTTATACACCAAAACAAACTATGCACAGTCAGTAACAATATTAGACCAAATTTACAACAAAACACCAAAGTGCTAGAATTCATAAACAATATACACTCACTACAACTTAAACCCTACATCTTTATACACCAACACAAACTGTTCACAGTCAGTAACAATATTACACCAAAACACCAACATAAATGCCAGAATTCACAAACAACATACAACTTACTGCAACTTAAACCGTACATCTTTTTCGTGCCCTATGTTAAAGTAAAGAGCCACAATATAAGTAAGGAAAAATAAGCAAGACAGGACCAGTGCAGCTCTATAGTCTCTCAGCTGAAGTACAACCAATTGTCTTTGTGTTTGAAGCTCCACATTCTGACTAGCATGTTGTGTTTCCAATTGCAAACAATAGCGAGCAGTTTCTTTGTCCTTATCTTTAATTTCCTCACGATAACGAGCACAAATTTTTTCAAGTTCAGCATGGAGACAAGCACGTTCTTTTTGCATGACTTCAAGTTCAGCACGGAGACAAACACGTTCCTTCTCCATTACTTCAAGTTCACACGATAAATAGCACTTTCTTTATCCGTGTCTTTATTAGAAGTTGGTTGTGTCATTTTCAACCTTTTCGTGCATTGTGCGTAGCCGTCTCAACAATCTCTTCAATGATCACACTTCAATTGATTGTACCATATGAAAAAGTTGCAAGATTCTCCAGCCTATATGACATATTGTTATTGTTAATCGTAGTTGCTAGTTAAATTGTCCAGGGGAATGATTTAAGGGAAGAAATTGAAATTATCTCATAGTTCACGCAGTTCAGAAAAACATCTCCCAAAATTACCTTCAGTGTAGGATGTTTTGAGTCACGTTAGAACATCACAACGGCAACATGGATAAGCAGTGGAGACTCCTCCCCTTGACCCACTTGACGCATTGGACATCCGGCTCAATTCCTCCAAATGGGCAACACTAACAGAGACAATGCAAGTTATTCAAAATGGGCAATATGGAAAACATGCAACCTACCCATAAATATTTGAAATCAATGCAAGTTATTCACTAAATGATTCAAAAAACTCGGTCTCTCATGAGTTACACGCACATTATGATACCCCCAACAACTAAGAAAAACCTAGACCTAACCATTTATTTAGTAAAGCACACACGCACACTACCACGAGTGAGATTCAGGAAAATACGAACAAGAATAATATTATGTTATTGAGGATCAAAAGAGAAAAGGAACCTTATCGATAGATGAAGAACACTGGTTTGACAAGAGATAGTTGATATTTCGGGCCTCTGGCTTCTTTGAAAAGTAAGATTGTTTTCGGGGTTAAAGGGTGAAAAATTAAAACAACAGCCAATGCTATGTGTTTTGGGGTGGAGGAGCATTTTTGGTAGATCGCATAGGTTGAAGATCATGTGTAGTGCATGTGACAACGATTCCGTCTGTTTCGATAGAAAATCTAACCGGAGGGCTCGATTCAAATAATTGTGGTAATTGGGGGGCCTAATGCGTCAATAATGGTAGTTTGAGGTTCTGTTTGTAATTTGCGTGGTAGTTTGGGAGTGCAAAGTGATGTTTTCCCTTAAAATTACAGTATAAAAATTATTTAGAGTGAGTAATAAGAGCTTGTGCAAGTTCGTTTGAGTTGATGCATGGAGTTAGATATGAGAGTTAATTAGTTACTTTATAAACAAACCAAGAGCCAATTATGTCACTTTGTAGGTCAAACCACAGAATTAGCCAATAGACCGTGTCCTGTGGCTTAACTTTTGTGTCATTTTAATACGCAGATTTAATTAAGGGCGACTTGTGAAATATATTTTTATTTTAAAACTCAATATAACGAACTTAATTTATAGTTTAATTTCATGTTTATTTCGTCCATTGCAAGCTGCAAAGTAATGTCCCTTTAAAAGTAATCTTATAAACTTGACAAGGTCAATTTTGTTCGATTTGAGTGTCAATCTGGCCTTTAAAGCCTGTTATATTATATAGTTTGGAGATGCAGGCATGCGGCCAGTTGCACATGTTTCTTTATGTTATATCACAAGCAAATTATTGCTTGATAAATTGTTTAAAAATCACCTCTTTAATTTGGTGCAAGCATGAAATTTTCAGTCAGATTAATTGACTAGGTTTTACTTCCTTCCCTGTCCTTTAAGCCATGTAGGGCTGAAGTAGAAAATAATTGACTTTGTACGTAGACGACGGTGATGCGTCTGGCTCTCGCAGGCCCATACAAACCTTGTGTCCTTTGGGTTTTGTACGTACCCAGTTTATCTGTATGTATCTTGAGCTTTTATGTCCAAGCTGTTCCTTGCTGCTGCCTTGGTATATATATATTGTCCATCACCTACATGATCTAATTCCCATATTCTGACAATATTGTGATTTTGAGTTCAGAAGGAAGCTGAAGAGAGATAGAGGCTGGCTGAGGCGGAGGTGGATTGGCCTGTGGGATAGATTGAGATTTGGAGGGGTAGGTTGGAGATAATAACGGCTGGAGATTTGACATGGGTAGCGGATTAAAGGTTGGATTTGGTGGGAAATTATCCCAATAGAGGTTTGCTGGACTCGGAAGTTAGTTACCACTGGCAACATCTGCGCACTGGAGAGTGAGATCCTGTGTCCACAGCAATCAGAGATTAAGATGGGTTTAATGCCAATTCATGTCATTTTGAGTCCAATCTGGAGGAAACTTTGTCCTGCTTGTAGTTAGAACCAAACGTTAATAACATGCATGGTGCTGTTCCTATTCACAAGTGACTAGCTCTATGTGATCACTGAAATATATTTTGATAAATGGGACAAGCAATCTCCGATAACAGTAGGAACATAACAGGAGTCCCGGACAAAGAAAAACTTGACTTGACTTGAGGTAACTGAAATGAATGTCAGTATGGACAATGTGAGTACTCAGATTCTGTGTTCAACCTATCTGTGATTCTGATACGTTGTAATACCAAAGAAAAAAGTACAAGAACCAATAAAAAGAACGGTGTGGTAGACTGAGCATTAGTAAAGTGCCTACGCAAATGCTTCATCTCGCTATAACATGTTAAATGAGACAAAAATGTAAAAGCTACCCAAGTTATTCAATGTCAAGAGGGTGGATGCTCCTCGCCTTTATCTTCATCCATTTCATGGACTACATCTCTGCACACACAATCACATAAAACAATATCTCAGATAGAGAATAATTAAATAAGGCTACATATTGACCTCGCACTTCCTTAGATCTCCCAATCTAGGGCAACAAATAGCTGCCAAAAGTTTAGTCTCCCATACTCTCTCCCTGTGAGGGTGTCTGTTCCTAGTCCTTAGCCAAACAAGGTCAACCTCTTTAAATAGCCCTCCTTAAGCTGGTCATGAAACTCTCATTTTGAGTTGGGAAGTTGAACTAGGCTTAATGTGTATTTCATCAAACACTATGATCTACACAGAGAGAGAGAGAGAGATGCTTGAATACGCAGCAACTTCTTTCCAACATCTCAATGCTTAAGGACGAAGGGCATCAGTCGATGCTGTTTAAGAATGTCCAACAACATGTGGATATAATAAATCCAGAAAGATTCGAGTTTCATTGTGACTGACACTAGGAAAGGAATTCAAGCTTCAAATAAAGTACTGAGACATTTTCGTTCTGCAGAGAAGAATATGCCATCTTTCATGTGATGTGATGAGAAATAAAGCTCACCTCATCTCAGAATTTGGCTCATTATGTCGAGGCTTCTCATCTTCATCAGGATCAGAGTCGTAGTCCTCACCGTTCCATATGCGGCGTTTTGGCCTTCGATCCATGTCCTCTTCCACCTATATCCAACCCATCCACCAGTAAGATCCAAACACAGATATACAGGGAAGAGGAAATATTGAGAAATATACAAGAAATTTGCCACAGGCCTCTTCTGGAACTTGTGTGGTTGGTGGTGTTGACTGAAAAGGAACACTAGGTGCGTGCGGGATTCTGGAAAGTTGCTCTAGTAGTGTAATCCTGAAAATTTCCATAGTTCACAATACTTGTCAAGGGAACATAGAACAAAAACAAGCAAAATAACACAGTAGTTGAAAGTACCTAATTTTTTCCATATCTTTGGGTGTGTTTAGATTCTCCATGCTACATGGGTCAACGTGAAGAGTATAATCAGGGCCAAAATACTCATAGTACTCATTGTAAGGCAATTTATTATCAGGCTCTACTCCAACTGCAACTGCTGTCTGTGACACAGTAACAGATTAACTCATAAAAACAATCATCTCATCACCGATAAAGTTGTCAAGGAATGGGCTGAAGAGGAAGAGAGACTATGGAAATCCAAAAGAATACCTCATAACACCAGCAACGCGCAACATTGCGGATTGTATACCCTCCCCCACCCAAGACCATCAGAGGCACGTTAAAAGATCTAAGAAAACGAAGGCAATCTGCATGGCCCCTCACAGACAAGTTGAAGCACCCCAACCTGTCACCAGATAATGAATCTGCTCCACATTGAAGAACAACTGCGTCTGGCTGATAAACCTCCATGACTTTGTGAATGATGGGCCGAAACAGACCACGGAAATTGTCATCATCCATTCCATCATTTAATGGCACATTCAGGGCATAATTCTTCCCAGACCCCCACCCTGTGTCCTTAATGTGCCCAGTACCGGGAAAGAAATCCCCAAATTTATGGAATGACACCGTCATGACTCTGTCAGTGGCATAAAATGCCTCCTCAACTCCATCCCCATGGTGGACATCAATATCAACATAAAGCACACGCTGCCCAGTTCGACAAATAAAAAGATCAACAAAACATAACAACATGTAATACTGGTAAATAATTCTAAAATCTAATACCCAAACACTAGTTTAAGCACAAAATCAAAACCCAATAGCAAAATGAGGGCAACCACAACAAGTTCTGTCAAGAAATATGAATATAAGCAGCTTTGACTGAAAGGCCACAGTACACCTAAATGTTAAAAGCAAAACAGAAAATGATTCATAAAATACTTAACTCGGCAACATTGAAAAAAACTCAGAATTCAACACAGCTCAAAACTTGATTAGAACTACGACCGAAATGTAAAATAATAGCACATGGCCCAAAATCTGAAGCAAATGTATCCGAGATCACACTGACAAATAGCTCAAGAATAACTACGAGGAAAAACCACTAGAAGGGAAAACAAACAAGAGAAATATTGAAGGACAAAAATACCCTATGAACTTTGAGCAGCTCAAGAATGCCGAGCACGATATCGTTGACGTAGCAGAAGCCGGAGGCCTCGGACTTCTTGGCGTGGTGGAGCCCACCGGCCCAATTAAGGGCGATATCAGCGTCTCCGCGGTTGAGCTTGACGGCGGCGCCAATGGAGCCACCGGCGGAGGCTTGGCAGAAACCGAATAGACCATCGAAGACGGGGCAATCCTCACCGACATTGAAGCGCTTTGTGTGGCGGATGAAGGCATTGTCGGAGAGGGTCTCGGGGGTGACGGAGGAGAGGAAGTCGACGTACTCCTCCGAGTGGAAGCGGCGGATGTCAGCAGGCCCCGCGGGAAAGGGGCGGTTGATCTCCATCCGGCGATGGAGTGCGTAGTGGACGATCAAGTTGTGGGCCATGCGGATCCTGTGGGGCTTCATCGGGTGGCCCTGACCGTAGTAGTAGTCCCCAATGCTCGGCTCGTAGAAGTAGGTCACTCGCCGCTTCTTCGAGTCTGGCCCCGATGGGAGTGACACGCCCTCTCTACCATCCTCCATGGCCCCAAACCTCTCTCTCTGTCCAGTGGCGGAACTAAGACTCAATTTGAAGGGGGGCAAACTCCTAAGGCAAAATGACAAAATCAAAACCCAATATCGAAAATTAAGGACTGAAAGCATTAAAAATATTGAAATACACGTACTGTATTATTTGCTGAGACTGAGAGGTGGCAATTGGATCATACGAGTCCGTATCATAGATCTATATCAAACACGTTGAAACCGAAACATGAGCCTGTACAAACCCAAAATTTGTTGGCATCAAGCAACTATTGGCACCAACTAGAGAAAGGCAACATCAGGTTGAGTTCAGATAATTGCACCAACTAAAGAATCTTGTACATATTAAGATTGAGGGGATAATGATCTCTATAAATCTATCTGCCCACTAATTGATCGGTGCTTACACAACACAAGAACTGTTATTGACAAACAAGAGCCATACTTCAGCTTACAAACGAGCTTCCAGTAGAAACAAGACAATCATAGTACAAACTCTCAATATGAAAATCAAAGCACATGACGACAGGTATTTGAAGTTTTAATTCCAAAAAGGAAAAGCTTACCTCAAAAGCATCCCAAGGATGAACGAAGAGAACAGCTTCAGATCCTGGAAAAACAAATAGATAGATCAGAAAACAATTAAGGACTAAAAAATGTCTTAAGAGTTAAAATATCAAAAATTAAGGAAATGTCCAAGCAAATGAACAAGTCATATTGGAAACACAAAGGTACCCTCTGTTATGTTTTCTGTTCATGTTCTCATACAACTCAAAAAGAATTACTATGAATGTAATAGAAAATTAAATCAAAACCACTTGCAGAATGTCTCAGAGAACAACTTACTGTTCTATATGAAAATAGTGCAGTAAAGCGATCTTTTGGTATTGGAAATTGAGTTGTTAAAGTTCCATACAATATGTTAATATTTGTAGAAAGAGACTGGATCATTAAAATCAAAAACAAAAATACACTTCCTAAAATCAAAAAACACTCATTAACAATTAACAAATTCAATTTCATTAGCGACTAGTTAAAAAATTCACTAATCTGTAACTAGTTAAAAAATTCACTAGTCTGCAACTAGTTAAAAAATTCAAAAAACAAAAATAATTTGATTAGCAATAACCAACCTTCATTGTCATCTTCAAAATCAAAGTTAGGAACTGAAATTAGGCAAACATCAATACCTACAACTACAAATGCAAAGAAGGAAGGTAATTAAATTCTGATCACTAATCACTAATCAACAATTCAAAAATTCAATTTCAATTTTCAAGCCCTAATCACATTCACAAATCACGAATTCACAGAATCACAATCAATAATTAGCTGAGAGAGAGGTGAGAGAGGGATACCTGCCGGCTGCTGCTGCCCTGCACGACTGCACGACCACCGGATCACGGCGGGCCGGAGCAATCGATGGTGGGCAGTGCAACGGAGTCGGCGCTGAGAGAGATCCTGAGAGAGAGAAAGAGAGGCTGAGAGGGAGTGAGCCGAGAGAAGAGGGCCGGTCGCCGGTGGTCGGTGGAGAATCTGAGAGGGAGTGAGACGAGAGGTCGCAGGACGCCGGTGGAGGAGGAGCTGAGAGGAGAGGGGGCGAGAGGGAGGAGTCGTGCGAGAAGGGGGAGGGAGAAATTTTGCTTTTTTTTTTTTTTTAAGCAGACCCTCTGATAATTGAAAAAAAAGCGGGCTGGGCCAAGGGGGGCGGGCTGAGGCATATGGGTGGGCCGAGGGGGGCGAGCCTGAGGGCAAGCATGTTATAAGCCATCTCCAAATATAAGTATGAATAAATCACCACGACAGTACGCACCAAATTTCTAATAGGCTCCGTGTATTATTGTATGACACGGATAGCGTGGAAGTCCCATGCCCTAGAAATAGAATCCTAGATGGTGAAGTAAGTAGTTGTATTGGCGACAAGAAATGTTCTTTTTCCTGAGACAAGGAAAAGTTGAGACCCAGGCAAAGGACCTAATCATTTGGGGGAAGGATGAATGGAAAGAAATGGGTTTCTAAAGCTTTACTTTCCCTATCATTTTGTGATCATCATCTCTTGAAAAGGAAGCTTTATTGTTGGTTGATTGGGACGGCCGCTTGAAAATGACAATCCCTTAATAGGAAAACACCAGTAGCTTACAGTATTGTATTCTCCTTTAAGTGCACTATACTTACTTTCCTTTCTATATGTGTAGCACAGCAGAAATGAGTTGCATACAGGGTGCTTTCCTTTCTATATGTGTAGCACAGCAGAAATGAGTTACATACAGGGTGCTTTTAGGCTGCACTTGTAACCATCATCATGCGTGGTCCATTCAAACTGACCTGCATAGAATCCACAGCATAAATGCAAGTTAGATATTTATTCTTTCACATGCATCAGCTTGATCAGTAGATGTACAATGTGGGTACGTACGGATCTGATACTACACTCTACACAGAACTGCGAAAGGTGCGCGCATACCCATGGATGATTGTCGATTTTTGAGGGGTGAGGGTGGCGGCGACAAAGGTACTTTTCCTCGGAAGGCCCACAACGAAACTGTTTGCTTACTGCCTATGTTGAGACCTCCAGTACTGTCTTCTTTCCTTGGATCCATCTTCATCGGGACATCTCTAGTGTCTGTCTGCAAACCATAAAGTACTCTTCCTTCCACCTGCAGACCAAAGAGAGATCACAACAGGTGAGAAATAATCCGAGACTGAAGGACCTTGATCAGGAGTATTTCAAAATAATATCTACGTTTGGCTATTCTCAATTACATTAATTGGAAAAGGAAATAAAAAGACATATTACCGTTAAGGAAGTAACGCAGAAGTTGTTTGGATATCAACCACGAGAAGGTACACTGCCACTACTGCTGCTATCAACTTTGTCGGCAAACCACTCATCATAGAAAGCTGAAACATGAAACTTGCAGAAGCCCGTGAGTTCTCCTTTGTGACGACCACTAGACCAGTGAGAGAGCGAAGCAAGATCTAAAAGGGCAAGGTAGAGTCTCAGGCGGAAAGATGCCTTGAGCCATCCTGCTTTGATGCATTATGTACCTACTTTTTTTTTTTTCTGTGAGATATGGTTGGGTATCTTTAAAATCCAGCATCTTGACTTTGAGGTCACGGTTCTTTAACTTTTGTAGAAGGTACGTACTCCTCAAATGGTCCATAAATTTAGGGTTAAGATTCTCTATAATTTTTTGTTCAGATTGCATGGTGTAATTTGAAGAGAGACAGATATAAGAGGTAGATCCCATAACATTTAATGCTGCCCATATAAAATTTCGGACAATATTGAGTCATATAATGGGACCACTTCATGTGTCTGTTTGTTTCTAAATTGTATCATATAATTTGGACAAGAAATTGCAGATGATCCCTTTCCATAAATTTATGGACCCGATTTGACCGTGAGAATGCTAAAGTGAAACAAGACTTATTGAAACTTTTTTGGCAATTTGATGAGCACAAAAATGCGCTTTGCCATTTGGTAATTGAATGCTTAGTAATAATGGAGAAGAGATCTAGCAACATCGAAAGTCATGTAAATGAGGAGCCAAGTGGGTCTAAACGAATTCGAGTGTGCCGACCAGGGAGTAATTTCTGTGGTGGATAATTCATAAGCACGAGCTTCGAAGTGCTTGAGCCTGCAACAGTCTATGGCTGTCTTGTATGAGGGCAAATTCCAGAATTATTATCTCAAGCTTAAAAACTAATTAGGTGTTTCTGGGGTGTGGTTAATTCAGGGTCTCTGATAAAATTATAAGCTAAGAAATTCGGACGAATATCCTCTTACGGATATTACAATCTATACAACTGGCTTATTCACGTAACAAGGTCAACTCTTCCTCGGCAACTTCGGAACCTTGTAATGACAAAGAGAGCAGAGTGGAACTTGATCCACTCAAAACCTTGTGCCTAGAGGAATCGGCATCTTCTTTATTAATTAATTTAATTAATATCTGCACTTGCCAATGCCATTAAGGACTGCATAGGTTCCAAAAGAACACCAATTTCTGCAATAATCCAAACAAAACAGATGCAAAGTTTCCTTTGAACTTTGTTCCAGCAACCCCAAACCGAAGTTTTTTTTTTTTTTTGCTGAATAATATCGTGAGGCTATCATTGTATTGAATCCAGAGTACAAGTTACAAAAAAGATCAAGAACAAAAGATCCAAGCGCAACTAGGTTGCAAAAAAGGCTAGTTGTTCCAAAAGGATAGATAAACCACAAATGCTCCATGTTGGGCAGAGAGAGCGGGTGGCGGAAAATGATAGACGGCACTATTGGAACCAAATAGGAGCTAGCACTAAAGCTAAGAATACAGACAACCTAGAGAAACACAACAAAGTCCACAAAAAGGGCCGCAAGGCCACTAAATGGCCAGGAAAGCCCCCTCGGGGCAACAACAAACCAAACAAACCCAACTAGAAAAGAAGCAGTGAGCTGCAACAGTGTGGCCGAAAAACCACGATGGCTTGTGAAGGCCACGTGCAGCAGGAGGGGCGTGCTGGACTAGGCCAAATCTGGGCGGCCAAAGCTTTTGACACTGTCTAGGGAAGTGGTGCCATCGAAAGCTGTCGAAAACAGCCCAAACAACAGAAAAATTGATCGGTGCGTGGAGGAGCGTGGGGGCGTGTGCGGCTATAGATCGACGACGAACTGGTGCAGAAAAGATCGGTCGGAGGAGCTGAGTCTGATGGGCTAGGGCGTGGCCTCCAAGAGTCAACGAAACGCCAGGATCTTGTTTCTACTTCTTTGAGCAAAAACAATCAAACAAGACAATAGAGAGAAGAAAAGGGGACAAAACTCGGACACAGAAACTGTGCCGGGACTGGAGAGGAGATGGGAGGAGCCGGAGCTCCTCTCGCCGCTGGAGAACCTAAAGGGAGAGAAGGTTGGGTGGAAAACCTAAGGGTGTTCTAGAGAGAAGGTAGAGCCTCTCTCTGGAACATATTCACTAGTTGCTTTGGAGAACCTAACCAAAAACCGAAGTTACTTCTTAGAAACCTCCACCTCTTTTGTGCTTCCTGCTTTGTGGTCCAAAGAAAATCCAACTATGTAAGTGCCCTTTATGGATGGATAGGCGAACCTGGCTAGTCTAGTTGCATCAAATGGGTCGTGGGAAAGGTGAGAGCCATTGTTTTCACTTCCCGTATCTCTTTCTCCCGCACATATTCTGTTCACGCATTGGACGAAGAGATGTGCATACTTTAACGGTCACCGGAAGTTCGCCTGTCCAACACTGCCTCATAAGGTGGCATTTTCTTTTCATTTGACTTTGTGTGAAAAAATATAATATTCGTTTGACTTTTTTGGTCCGTTGATCTGGTAATTTTTCCCTTTTGTTTTTGGCTTAGCCCCCAAGTGACAAAAGATTCCCTGCATAAGAAAGCCCTGTTGAACAAAAGAATACGCATCATTTTGGCCAACTCAATGTTTCTGTAATTCCCCCGCTTGTATCTAATTGTGACTGGTTTTATGATCCACCTTGATCTGGCCTGTACCAAGGTGGATTATATTTGTTTGGCAAAAAAAAAGAACAAGTGGTATTTTGTATATATTCCTTGGTTCGGATACATCATGAACACCAGAGAAGAAGATAAATCACATTTTAAAATTAAACAACTGCGAACAAGTGTTGATGGACCTGAGCTTAGCTCATTTATGTTTCAGAAAGATAAATAATCACGTACTTGCCAAAAAAATAGAAAACTACAGAATCTGGAGAATTGACCAACATAAAACAGAGCAAGAAACAAAGATAATCCTTAAACCGGCAGGGGAGGCGCAGCCACAATGGATGATATCATTTTATTTTTGGTGGGTGGGGGTGGTGGCGAAACTGATGCTCGTAAGCTCCGAACGGAAGCTATTTACCTACTACCGACGTTGAGACCTTCAGTACTGCCATCTTCTCTTGGAACCATCTTCATTGCGATCTCTCTACTCTGTAGGAGCCATAAACTCTTCCTGTCACCTTTCACTTTTCAGGCAAAAGAAAGACTGTAGCAGGTGAGCAATGATCCAAGATATCACTCAAGGAACTTGATATATAATTAGGAGACTGCAAAACTTTTCATCGTGATCTCTCTACTCTGTAGGAGCCATAAACTCTTTGCCACCTTTTACTTTTCAAGCCAAAGAAAGACCATAGCAGGTGAGCAATAATCCAAAATATCACTCAAGGAACTTGATATATAATAAGGAGACTGCAAAACTTCATGAATTCAATGTAATATCTACAGAGACATGATGAAATGGTAATAATTGATAGTGATAGAAAAACTTCTAATGAGGATGTATATGACCACTCACATACTACGGGAAAAGACAATGGAAAACTACATTACCGTAAGGAAGTAATGAAGAAGTTGTCCGAACATCACCCATGAGAAGGAATATTACCACTACTGCGGCCATTAACTTTGCTAGAAAACCACTCATCACGGAGAGCTGGAACACGAACTTGTAGAAGCCAGTCAGTTCACCCTTGTTATGTGTTAAAATTCAGAGTAGGCAAGAACAGAGAGAAAGAAAGAGTAGAGAGAGTGAGGGCAATTGAATAAACTCATAGTATATTCAATGTGTATTACGTTACATCTCTTCTCTTTATATAGACAGAGAGAAGGAACCAACTAACTAACAGACTAACAGCTCAGCTTAACAACTTCATAATAGTTCGTAACTCCTTGTAATAACAGAGTAACAAATTTATTTACAGAGAAATAATAAACTATTTTATATAGTTTAATACGCCCCCTCAAGATGGAGTATGAATATTTAATACTTCCCATCTTGCTAAGTAAAAAATGAAGCTGTTCAGAAACCAAAGCCTTTGTAAGCAGGTATGCAAGTTGGTGTCAAGAAGCAACATGAAAAGTCTGTATGATCCCAGCTACAATTTTGTCACGTATGAAGTGGCGGTCTATTTCTATATGCTTAGTCCTTTCATGAAACACAGGGTTTGCAGCTATATGCAAGGTAGACTGATTATCACAATATAAAAGAACTGGTTTGGGGTGTGGAATCTGGAAATCTTGAAGTAAATATAAGAGCCATGGGACCTCTGCCACAGTTGCTGCCATAGCCCGGTATTCAGCTTTGGTTGAAGATCTGGTGACGATGGATTGCTTTTTAGATTTCCAAGACACTAATGAATCACTGATAAACACGCTAAAACCAGTAATGTCATGACTCTGTTAGTGACATAAAATGCCTCCTTAACTCCCTCCCCATGGTAGACATCAATATCAACATAAAGCACACGCTGCCCAGTTTGACAAATAAAATGATCAACAAAACACAACACCATGTAATATCAGTAACTCTAAAATCTAAGAGTTAAATACTCATTTCATCCCTAAGTTTTTACCCATTTTAACAAATCATCCTTCAGTTTTTAAATTGATCATAGAGATACTGAATTTATAATTTTTGTTAAAGAAGTCATTCTCTTTAAATTTCATTCGCAAAGTTAATGGTTCACACGTCAGCTCCAATCATAAATTTGACACGCGTCACTCAGAACTAGAATAATGTGACTTGTACTTTTTTTCTAATTTTTTGTTTTTAAAATAATTTTAGTTTGTTTTAGTTTTAAAAAAACAAAAAATTAGGAAGAAAAAACTTGAAATTTTTTTAAGTCACATAATTTTAGTGTTAGGTAACTCATGTCAACTTATATGATTAGAATTGACATGAATAGTTAACTTTATAGATAGAAGTTTAACTAAAAGGACTTATTTTTTAAAAATTACAAATTCAAAGACCTTTATTATTTGAATTATATTCTCTAACACTCCCATCACGTGTGAGCTGGACTCTCTATTAATTGGGAGGCCCAACACGTGCAATATTTAATTGAAATTGGTGTAGAGTGCAGAGTCAGGTCTTGAACTTAAGACATTGGCTCTGATACCATGTGAATCTACTTGTACTCGTCCCAAAAGCTTAAGCTAATAGAGAGATTTTATTATTTGAATTATATTTTCTAACAAAAGCCTAGGGATGAAATAGATACATAACCCAAAATCTAATACCCAAACACAAGTTTAAGCACAAAATCAAAACCCAAAAGCAAAATGCGGGCAACCACAACAAGGTCAGTTAAGAAATATGAATATAAGCAGCTTTGACTGAAAGGCCATACTACACATAAATGTTCAAGCCAAAACAGAGAATGATTCATAAAATACTTAACTCAGTAACATCGAAAACAACCCAGAAATCAATACAGCTCAAAACTTCAGCAGAACTACCTTCGAAATGTCAAATAATAGCACAGGGCCTAAAAACTGAAGCAAATGTATTCGAGAGCATTTTTTTTTGGTAAATGTATCCGAGAGCACATTGACAAATAGCTCAAGAATAACTAATAGGAAAAACCACTAGAACGGAAAACAAACAAGAGAAATATTGAAGGATAAAATTACCCTGTGAACTTTGAGCAGTTCAAGAATGCTGAGCACGATATCGTTGACGTAGCAGAAGCCTAAGGCCTCGAATTTCTTGGCGTGGTGGAGCCTACCAGCCCAATTAAAGGCGATATCAGCATCTTTGAGGTTGAGCTTGATGGTCGCAACAATGAAGCCGCCAGCAGAGGCCTGGCAGAAACCGAATAGACCATCGAAGACGGGGCAATCCTTGTTGACATTGAAGAGCTTGGTGTGGCGGATGAAGGCTTTGTCGGAGAGGATCTCGGAGGTGATGGAGAAGAGGAAGTCAACATACTCCTTCGAGTGGAAGCAGCGGATATTAACCGGCCCCACGGGTAAGAGGCGGTTGATCTCCATCCGGCGGTGGAGTGCGTAGTGGACGATCAAGTTGTGGCTATGCGGATCCTGTGGGGCTTCATCGGGTGTCCCGGACCATAGTAGTAGTCATCGATGCTCGACTCATAGAAGTAGGTCACTCGCCGCTTCTTCGCGTCTGGGCCCGATGGGAGTGATACGCCCTCTCTACTTTCCTCCATGGCCCCAAACCTCTCCCTCTCTCTCTCGCTCTCTCTGTTGACGACAGGGTTCGTGAAGTGAAATTGTGTTAGACAGAAAACAACGAAATAAAAGTTTAGATGGAGCTGGGGCCGATTGGGCTCTGTTATTTATATCTGAGCACGATATAATGATTGTAATACTGAACCATGTCAGACCGATTTATTTGTTTCTAAAATCAATCAATTTAGAAGCATTAAGGTAATTTGCATTAATGTTTTGGGCGAGGCAGTTTAGTGCTAGGATGGGCTGGATCAGGCCGAAGCAAAAAAAGCTCCTCATTGTACTTGCGGACACAGGCCAAACTTGAAAGGCCCAAATTTCGAAAACAAAATTCTACTAGTGATGTTATTGTTCTGGTCTTTTAAATAAGGGAAATTGACAGTTTAATCCCTGAGTTTTTCCTCCTTTAGCGGTTCGATTCTTAGAAAATAAATCTTAACAAATTACTTCATAAACTACTATCATTTGACAAAACCATCTTCCGTCAGGGTTTCGTGTGATTTTTTAATGGGAGAACGTTCCACGCTGGCAGACTTGACCAGCAGACCATCAGACCAGCAGACTATAGAAGCAGACCAGTAGACTATAGAAGCAGACCAGCAGACTAGACAAGCGGACCAGCAGATCAGACCAGTAGACAAGCAGACCAGACCAGACCAGCGTGGAACGTTCTCCCATTAAAAAATCACACGAAACCCTGACGGAAGGATGATTTTGTCAAATGATGGTAGTTTGGGGAGTAATTTGTTAGGATTTATTTCCTAGGGATCGAACCGCTAAAAGGGGGAAAACCCAGGGATTAAACTGCGAATTTCCCTTTAAATAAATAAGAAACCACAATATTTATCTTGAAGATTGAAGAAGAATTGGGTGGGCCTTTTCTTAACATAGTGGCCTTTCATTTTCAATCAGTAGGCCCAATGAGCAAGTGGTTCACAACATTTATCGCTTGGCCTTCCCTTGGAGTAAACCTCCTAAATAAGGGTGAGTACCGGAACGGATGGAACCGGAATGACCCATTCCGGTTCCGGTACCCACCGGAATCAACATTTTAATTCCGGTTCCATTCCGGAATGGAAACGGAATGGAACTGGAATTTTCGGAAACGGAATCCGGAAATTCCGGTTCCATTAGATGGAGAGTGAGAGTGAGAGAGATTAGCAAAATCAGACGCTTCCAGCCTTCCACAGCATTCTACACACAATAGTCACTGCCCAAATCACCCTCGCACTGCCCTAAGACATACACTGATTCATAGCTCCCTGTGTAAAACAAGCCCCCACCACCAGCACCATCGGTCTTAACCCCCCTCCCCTTCTCCACCATATCAAAAGCTGTGTCCCTCTTTTGCTCAAACCCAGTTTCAGCCACTTTAGTTGATCCACACACCTTGATCTACAATATACAATGCCATGCAACAAATCTACTTCACAATGATCAACTTTCTCCATTTCGTTCATTCTGTCGCCAAGCAACAATACTCAAAAAAATAATCGGCCTTACCTTGAGAAGAGTGCAGTATTCAAATCTCCATTTGAAGCAGGATTACCGTTTGATTTTGTCACGCAGATCTGCTAAGAAGCTTTGAAAGATCAATGCAGCCCTTCACAGCGAGAGAAAGAGATTTCGAGAGGGAGGAGAGAGAGAGAGCTGAGAGAGAGAGAGAGATTTCGGGAGGCAAGAGGGAGAGAGCTGAGAGAGAGAGATTTCGAGAGGCAGGCTGGCAGCGGCAGGGAGGGTGGGGGGCTGGGACGGCGACAGTGGGCGGTTGGAGGGGGGGAGATTTCGAAAGGCAGAATACTGTTTTTTCAAACGCCATATTTTTTGGCTTGAAGTTTCGTTTTTAGCTAAATTTTTGTTTGATGTACGAATGGAGTTATGACTCTTTTAGAAGAAAAAAAAGAATGGAGTTATGACTTTATTCATTCACGCGTGAATGAAGAGTCAAACTCCTTCATTCACGCGTGACTTATCTCCTTTTGCTTTTGTCTTTTATGGCTTATCTCCTTTTGCTTTTGTCTTTTTTGGCTCAAAAGCTGCGTTATTTGTTTTAAAAGAATTCCGGAACCGAAAATTCCGGCATTTCCGCCAGAATTTTCGTTTCTGATTCCGGAATTTCCTTAAAATAGGTTATGGTACCGGAATAGGCCGGAATCGGTACCGGAATACCAATACCGGAACCGGAATTTCCGGTTTCCACCGGATAAAATGCTTACCCGTACTCCTAAAGAACAGTTGGAAACTATTTGAGTGGGACTCGGCCTTTTTCCATTTTCTTTCTTTTCTTTTTTTTTTTCCTTTTTTCAACCATTTTTTTTAGCATATTTGTAAACCTGCCCATAAAGTCATAGCCTAAAATACACAATTGTGACATGGGCCCATAAAACATACACCCTAGAAAGTTTAAGACCTCAAAAGCCCAATTCCCATGTCCCACTTCTTCAGGAGCCTATTCTGTTCGGCTTGACTTGTGCGACTCGCACAAATCTGAGACACTTCCGTCTGAATTCTAAAAAATGCAAAACCTAGGCCATACAAACTTAGAAGCTGAACAAAACGCTACCTTGGTCCTTGGGAGAAATAGTCTTCAAATGCCAGGTATTTCTTCTAACATGGGGGCTATAAAAAGGTTTACAATTTGTAATGTTTCAATGTCTATAAATTAGATGGGGGCATATAACGGGCAATAATTCTTACAATTGATAAATACATTTTTCACTCATCAACTATAAAGGATTTAAGATTTTTGGCATTTTAGTTCTTAGGTTTATACCTTTTTGTATTTGGGTCCTTTGATTACAAACTTCAAAATTAAGACCCTTATATTTTCGACCTTTGACAAAAACGCCCTTCCGTTAGCCTTCTGTCTGTCCTCTTAACGGAGGTTGAAGCCATGTCAGTTTTGAGAGAGTGAGAGGGAGAGAGGATGGCATAGTTTATTGAGATGCCACATGAACATATAAATGATTTGGCTTTAGCTTCTGTTTAGAAGATGGACGAAAAGTTAACGGAATGATGTTTTTGTCAAAGGTCGAAAATATAAGGGTCCTAAATTTGAAGTTTGAATTCGAAGGACTCAACTGCAAAAGGGGTATAAACCTAGGGACTAAAATGCCAAATTTCCAAGGATTTAAGACATTTCACCTTCCTAACTATCAATATTAGACAATTTGCATTCTAAACTATCTATTTTGACACAAACTACCAATATTAGATACTTGCACTCTCATGACTGTAGTAATACCTCTAATAACTTAATAAATTGAGAACAATATCCTCAACATATGCAAAGTTAGTAAAGAGTATTATCATCATTTTAGTCTAAAAATTTGACGGTGGGTGTAAAATATCTAAGATTGGTAGTTGGAAGGTACAATGTACCAAAACGGATAATTTAAAATGCAATGTGTCAACCCCTTGAAGTTGATAGGTGAAAAATATATTTATCTCCTCTTAAAACCTCTGCCCAGAAGAAAAACCAAAATCATAGTTTGACTTCCAAAATCAAACTGAACAAGATTCTTAAATATTAAGCCATGCACTGAGAACCTCCTCTTAAAATATATTTACCTCCTCTTAAAACCTCTGCCCAGAAGAAAAACCAAAATCATAGTTGATAGGTGAAAATATATATCTTATCTCCTCTTAAAAAAACCAGAAGAAAAACCAAAATCATAGTTTGACTTCCAAAATCAAACTGAACAAGATTCTTAAATATTGAGCCATGCACTGAATTCTTAAAAATCATAGTTTGTTGAAGCTAGCTAGTTTGAAACTTTGTTTTGTCAAAAAGTAAAACACTCTATATTTGTACATAAAGAACGCCACAAAACTAATTGAAATTCAACAAAAATCTTTGATGTTAGCTGACATCACTACAACAAAATTGGTTTTTTCTGTCCCAAAAAGCATGAATTTCGTCCCAAAATGTTTTTTGGAACGGATTTCGTCCGTTGCCCCAATTGTCCCAACAAGTCTGTTACAAAAGGCTTTTTGGGACGAAAAAATTGTTCCGTCCCAAAAAGTACCTATTTGGGATGAACATATTTCAACCGTTTGAACGCTACATCCAATTGCAACCGTTCGAACTCTACATTCAATCGTTCGAACGGTATTGCGTTTAAAGTGGTTCTATCGCTTATTTCAATTTTACCATTCAAACGGCATTGCGTTTGATACCGTTCCAATGCCTATGTCCAAGGACGTTTGATATTTTTCATAAAGCGTTAGATGTTGTTCATAATTTTGTTCGAACATGCATGTTGCGTTCAAACGTTCCTTTTGGATTGACCCATTTGTTTTTCTGGACAATTATTTTTATCCAATTTTAAATTGTTATTTTGAAGTTTATAAAAGTAGTATGTTTTACTTGCATTTTAAATAAGGCAATGCAATTTTGACAGAGAAAATGTATAAACATTTCATGATTAAGAAAATGAAATGAAATATATTGAATAGACGTTATTCAAAATACAAGGAAACTATTGTTTAATTAGTGCTACAAACAAATTTTATGAATACAAAAGAGAAACAGGTATTTGCTGACGCTTTCTTCGAGTCTCATCCTTTGTTTTCTGTATCCTTTCTGTAATTCCTTTGCACAAGACAAAATATTCTCATAATCAAAACATTCTTCAAAAAAAATTTTATAACTATGATAAAATCAACACAAATTCAAATATAAAGTAAATCTACAAGTTCTATTTGACCTTATGGTCATTCTGCTGCACCTCAAATTCAAATTTCAGGTTTGAGGTTTTTTCATTTTGGAAAGGCTAAAGAAGAACGAAACACCAAGAACTCAAAATTTTACAAGTTAATACATGTATCTCCTATCCCTTTCAATTGTACCCAAAATCGCTAGTCACATAAAAGCTAGGAGTCCAATTTGGTTGCAAAACTCTCCTTAAATTTTGGGCTTGATTTTCCTTTCTAGATTGCCTTTCCAAATTTCCATCCACATCACAAGTTCAAAATATAAATGACAACACCGCTATTGTTATCAAGTTCTCAGAGTGTCTCCATAGATAGGATGAATCAATTTTGCAAATCCCAAATCTGCAAATTATTCACCCTAGTCCACTACCATATGCAAAATCTCATTAATCTTTACACACCGTGATGTGATATTATGACAACGAATATTTAACCAGGATGCACGTCAATATAGAGTTATATTATTAAAAAAAACCACTACAATCATTTTTGTTGAGCCTTTTTTTTTTCTAAGAAATGAAGGAGACCACTAGGCAAAACAAAATGGGAGTAATATGGCTGAACTCCTGCAAGTATTAGCAGAACACCATGTAGAGTATGACTTGATAAACTAGAGTTTGCAAATAAACAAGGGGCGAAATAGTGTGACAAAATACTTGTAGCCACCAAATACTAACAACGACTTTCTTAAACTGAATTAAGCAAAGGATTTTCAGTAAGCGAAAATAATTTCGAGAAAACATTCTAGAATGAAGCGAATTCACCAATAGAGAAGAACGGCTCAATGCACTCTACCTAAAAATCAAAAATCAAAAGTTATTAGAGGCGACAGAGAAAGAGAATGAGACTCGAATAGAAAGAGATACACACCAAACTTTTGAAATCCCGATAATCTATTGAGTGCTGAGTAAAATGGGTTGTAAACTAACTTGGTTAGTCATTAAATCAACTCGAATATACAGGAGACTTCAAGCTCTCAAAAGGCTAAATCCGGCCTCACTTTGCCGGTACAAAGCCACAAAAAATAAAAAATCTATTTCCCTGTAATTTTGTTGTGTGTGGAATTAAAACAAAAAATCACAAAAATGACAAGAATTTTTGTGCTCACCATGAAAGCTAGAAGCTTTTGAACTAAAAACTTAGCTTGCGTTTATAGAGAGGGAATAAACTAGTTGGTCATCTTCCCAGACAAAACATATAGATGTGAAGTAAATCAAGAACAAAAAAAGCATGCAAGTGACTATTCTTGGCACAAAATTCAGATTAAACATATCTGTGGCTAAAAGTGCAGGAGAAAACATAGATCCTAAACAGAAATCAAGAACCGAATACTTGAGCGCCAAGAGGCAAAATTATTGTGTGCAGCCGAACAACTAAGGAAACAAAAACAAAATATTTTTTGCTTTGTGGTGGATGCCTAAATGAAAAAATTAGCAAATGAAAACCAAAAGCCCTTTGTTTAACAGAGGAAAAAAATTTCAAAAACTCCAACAAAAATCTACCAAATCACCTATCAATCCTCAGATTAGGAACAACAACCAAATCTGAAAATGTATTCCAGTTAGTTTCCTATTTGTATGAATATTCCAACAATCGATGCTTATGCAATCGATGCTTAGGCAAGTGTGTATACATGCAGTTGATGAACTTGAAAAGTGTATTAATTGAGAGTGTACCAAGTTAATGTCAAGAGAGGTTTCCTTCCTCTTTATGATTTTATCCAAAGCCATTAGATTAGGCCTCTTCTTTCCAATCAAACATTACATCAAAGAAAACAAAAATTATAGAGGGCTTACGTTAATAGTGCTACAGTACTCAAAATTCCCAAATTCTTGGCTAGAAGATCAGAACCTAACATAAAACAAAATCAAACAAAAAATGTTAGTAAATCGAAATCTAATCGAGACAAAAGTAGCAAGGTGAGAGGCCATAGAGAGAGGGAGAGAGACAGAACCAACGAGGTGGAGAGTGACTGAGAGATTTCAAGGGAGAGGAGCGAGAGAGACTGAGAGATTTCGAGGGAGAAGGAGCTTGGGGGAGATCTGGAGCTTCGACGACAAGGGGAGGGGGGGATCTGAAGCTTCGACGACGAGGGAGAAGGAGAAAGTTCAGGACTTTGGTTTTTTCAAGGGGGAGAGAAACAGTGAATTTTGACTATTTTTTTAATTCAAAGTTTTTCAGTTTTTTTTTTCTTTTTTAATTTCTAGCTATATACATTTTATATGTTTTTATTAATTTGTAATTTGTAATAGTATTTAAAAATCTTTGTACTTAGTATTAAATACATAGCAAAATATTTTACCCTTTTTTTAACTAGTATAATAATCTTAATTAAAATAGGTTGGTAGTAATAATATATAGTATTTATAATTTAAATGTATAATGCCTTCTATATAACATAGTACTTAGTGCGTAAAATAACTTAGAAATAATAGTACTTTGAACTTTATACTTAGTATTTTACAAATCTTAGTTCTTAGTATTAATTATATGTATTTTGGGTAAACGGTAAGTAATATGTTTTTATTATATACATATATGTGCTAACCTAAATACTTAGGTTTAGCATGCTATCACTACAAAAAAAAAAGTCTATAGCGGCGGTCAGAAACCGCTGCTATACGCCAAAAAAAAATGCTGCTATAGGTTTTAGCAGCGTTTTTTTAGCGGCAGTCTATATGTCTGTCGGGATAGGTTTTAGCGGCGGTTTTCACAACCGCTGGTGAAAATCTTGACCTATAGTGGCGGTCACGCTAAGAAGTCGAAGTGCTTTTTTGAATTTTTAGCAACGTTTCCCTAAAACGCTGCTACAGGTCTTTAGCAGCGTTTTCTATAGACCCAGCATTTTTATTTTATTTTTTAGCACCGTTTTAGAAAACGCCGCTATAGACCTAGCGTTTTTGTTTTTGTTTTTGTTTTTTTTAAGAAAAGGGTTGCAACAACTATATTTATAAAAATATCTGCATTTTTAATTTGTAATACAAATTTATTTTAATAACTATAATTCATTGATGTAAAAACCTAAGGACAAGGATAATAAAACAAATATAATTCATCATTGATTAAATAACCAAGTCTTACAACACAAGAGTCTATACAAGTTTGTAACATAAAATAAAAATAACTTTAATCCTAGCATTAGCAAAAGCAGCTTCAGTACACCATCTTCACCAAGTAGTAACAATGGAAATAATACAATCAGTGCGCTACAAAGCCACACCATCAGGTGAAAGAACCACCAGTCCCTGTGATCACTTATAGGCAGCCTCCTCTAGAAAACCTAGTATTGAAACGGAAAAAAAAAAAAATAAAATTAAGAGGAAACACCTTTGGAAATAATACATGATAAACTTAGTAAAAGGAGATGTCATAAATAGGCACATCATTCCAAATGAACACCGAAAGCTTAATGAAAAGATATCATTGCTAAACCAATCATTGCATTTATTTCCAAAGTGCTTGTGAATTACATTAAAATATTTTCCATGTACGTGCCACAATGCACTCCAAAATAGATTCATTTCCCATTAAGTAATCCTCAAACAAATTAGGATACTCCTCAGAATCAGCTAAAGATTTAGTAGCTTTTGGATTAACCTACAAATAATGTCAAACTTTATTACACAACTGAGACACTAACCAGGATGGAGAAGAACATAAAGGTGTATATGTCCATGATTATGCAAAAGATATAAATGATATCCCTTCCCCAAGCCTGTGATCAACTCTGAACCAAGCACAACAAATAGGTGAAAAACACTTACCTTATGGAGGTCCTTCCTCCGAATTGCAACTATCTCTGACACCTTACTTGGGAGATAAGATCGTGCCATCAAGGCAGCCTCAAGTATCCGATTACTGCATAATTATTTCTTTAAATTTGCGTTTCTTGCATTAAAGTTAAAAATTACAAACAAAATCAAAACAATATACCTTTCCAACAACAGCTGCAGGCACTCTTCTAATTTACCCAACATGAACAAGCAAAGGAATGCAACATTCTTCTTCCCCTGTTCTTTAGTAAGGGATGCAAGATTCAAAATTTGTTGACAAACTTTGCAAAGAGTCCCAACTAGACAGCAGGGAACCTGCTGTTTCAGAAGCTGACCTAGACTTACAGGATTATAAAGCGCAACACCCCTCCCCCCTCTTTCTTTGGGGCCGGGGGTAGAAAATAACCTCAACTTCAGAAAGGCACGTTCACCCAATTACGTAAATCAATCACATATTCCAGAATAGAAGAAGAAGAAAAAAAAAAGAGATTTGTTTCCCGTAATTTTCAATTCACACAACCCAAACATATCACAAAACGAGTATGATTTCTTCAATTTGTGCCACTCCCGATAATTCAACTCACAAAAAATTTAGATTCATGTCCTCGATCACCCTGTCCCCCAAATTTATCAGCTCAGGAAAAGAAACAAAAATAAAGCCATTCCTTTCTCAGAAAATCAAGTTTATTTGCTACTTTATATATCAATCAAAACTAGACACCCATCTTCTCTTCCAAAAAACTATTGAACCCAAAAAAAGCAAACTTGCATAATTTCGAAACAAGAACCTCCAGAAAATCAAACCTTGCAGAACGAATTAGCAGAAGACGAAGAAGAACCATCGGCTGCGGCGTCTATGATTGCACGCGTGGGGACTGTCCACATGTGCCGACTCCGTTTTCTCTCCTCAACAGCCCGCCCAATCCAATGCATAGCCTTGCATTTTCCCCAATCCCTCCTTCTTCGATCCCACCTTCAATCCCTTCTACGAGTACCATCAATTCCGAACCTCCATTCCTACAACCAATTCCTCTACCTCAATTTCTTCACCCTAGATCGATCTTGTGCCATTTCGTCCGCGAACAAAAAACAGAGAATTGCAGCAAGTTTGTCAACATTGCAGCCACCATTTCCATCAATAAATCAAAACCACAATGAAAGGAGGCGCAAAAGAACAGAACCCAACCTCAAGATCACACATTTCCAAGCAAAAAGAGACAACACATTTATACCGAAAGCAAAAACCCAGAAAGACCTACAAATCAGAACCCCAGAACGCCAAAGAAAAAGAGCGTAGGATTAGGCGTAATTTAGAAATTCAATTGAAGTAGATAAATTAGAGAGAGAGAAGGGGGGGGGGGAGAGTACCATGTGTGAAGTTAATTGGCAAAGCTCTAAGCAAGCAAGTGGTTCCGGCAGCAACGCGAAGCAGCAGAGAGACGGATTCGACATCCGTCAAGGATAGCTGCAGGGTGACACCGATCAATTCACAGAGTCCAGAGCTAGCTTTTGGATATGTTTCTCACTCTCCCTTATCTTATTACAAGCAAGAGGGAGAGCGGTGAGCTGAGGGAGAGAGATAGCGCCATGAGCAAGTGGGGAGCGACGGGAGCAAGAGAAACTAAAAGAGATTTCGATGGAGAGGGAGAGCTTTTGATGAAGAGGAAGAGGAAGAGGGATTTCGATCGGAGAATAAAAGAGGAAGAGGGAGGGAGATATTCCGCGTGCGGGAAATGAAATTATACATATAAGAATTTCAATTTTTATAGCCTTGGAGATTTTTCAGACGTTTCAAAAGTGGGGGTTCAGCGAGGATACTTATTTCATAGGGATAGAAACTCACCGTTTAATTAAACTCACCGTTTAATAAAAAGTTGAGGCTTCTTTTTTTCCTATAGTTTTTTTAGTTTTTTTAATAATAAGCTATATACATGTTATGTGTTTTTAGTAAATTAAAATCAGTTGTAAATTGTAATAGTATTTAAAAATCTTTATACTTAGTATTAAATACATAGCAATGTACATTATTTATAATCTTTTTTATAATTAGTATAATAATCTTAATTAAAATAGGTTGGGAGTAATAATATATAATACTTATAATTTAAAGTATGTGTTTATTATATAATTTATATGTGCTAATTAACCTAAGCACTTTATATATATGTACCTACCTAATGACTAAATCATAGTCTCTAAGACCATATAACAACTTCAATTTTCACAACACTCTTTCTAATTTCATATTTCATTAAGTAGGTCCCTTAAAATAAAATTTTTAAAATACATGACAAAATAAAATTGTATGACAATATAATTTTTTTTTTACACTTATACCTATAGCAGCGTTTGTGTATAGCAGCGTTTTTGAAAAAAACGCTGCTAAAGCTGTACTCTACAGCAGCGGTCACAGTGACCGCCGCTGTAGATATCTAATTTATAGCAGCGTTTGTCTACAAATTTGCTAAAAATTTGACATTTTGCTGCGTTTTGTGCAAAACGCCGCTAAAGGGGGTCTATAGCGGCAGTCGGTACCGATCGCCGCTAAAGGTAACACTGTTAGTAGCGTTTTGTAAAAAACGTCGCTAAAGGGGGTCTATAGCGGCGGTCACTGACCGTCGCTAAAAAGACTGCCGCTGTAGACCACCTTTAGTGGCGTTTTGCAAAAAATGCCGTTAAAAACACCATTTAGCGGCGTTTTTAGCGACTGCCGCTATAGACCTATTTTTTTGTAGTGTATTTGTTATATGTGTTTATCATATACATGATATGTGCTAATTAACCTAAATAGTTTATATATATGTACTTAATATTCAATCTGTTAGTTCTTAAGGTTAGAATGTTGACTTTATTCCGTGACATGTATATTGTATAGAAACGGTGTCTTGGATTTGTTTGATCAAGTAAATATGCTTTCTCTAGGTAAGTTTAGGGTCTAAATCGTGTCCCACACAATCATAGCGTCTAAGACCATATATTAAGTTATGTACTTTAATTGCATAAGTTAAGACCATATATTAAGTTATGTACTAATATCTTGTAAGCTAACCAACAAATAAGATACATGATTTATGGACTATTGTTGTAATCAATATTTAATTTACTCATATACCATAATATAATACGAAATATCACACTATAATAGTATCCTAATTGAGTGGCAAATTTTACTATGCCTTACATATACTAGTTAAACAGATTCTAATATATCAAATATTATATATGTTACATTAATGTATTTGTTAAACTTTTTTAACAAAATTACTTGGAGGAACAATTCCCACTTGTTTATTGACGATGCCTTGGTGAAACAATTCCCGCTTGTTTATAACTAGGGTATAGATTTGTTTTGGAGAAGATTTCATTTTCTCATAAAACATTACTTTCAGCACGAATTTGGGATTTCGTCACAAAAAAGATTTCATTCGGAGAAGATTTCATTTTCTTTTGTTTTTTAAATTGTATCATTTCACATATTTTTTATTATTTTTTTAGTTTTATGCTTTATGATTTTTATTCTTTGTCTTATGGTCCAATTTTTCTTTCGTGTTTTGTTACTAAAAGCGTGCAACCATATATTCCTTTGGTACACATTTTATTTATTTTCTCTATTTTTAAGTCATTTTATTGTTTTATGCCGATTAAAAATTATTTTTTTCAACTATTCAAACGTTAGTTTCAAACGTTCGAAAGAATTCATTGAACATGAAAAGTGTCGTTAGTTACTTCATACACTTTTAACGCATTTTCTTGCACTGTTCGAACAAATTTTAAAAACTGTTTCAACGCTTTTGAACATTTCTAAAATAAACAAACTTTTGAAAGGTGTTCGAACGGATTTTTTTGGGACTGACAAATCTGTCCCTAGAAATCCTACTTTTTGGGACGGCACATTTCACTCTCAAATAATCAAACTTTTTTTTAAAGCATTCGAACGATAATTAAAAACGTTCCAATAGAAAAAAAATGATTAATTTTGGTGCATAATTTTCTTTTTTCATTCAAATATGGTTATAAAAAAAGTAAAATTTCTTGTAGTAATTGTTCGAACCGTTGGGTGTGTGTTCAAACGGCTTTTTTGGATGGACAAATCTGTTCCAAATAATCAACCAATTTTTTTGGGACAACACTTTTCCGTTCCAAAAAAAGAATAACTTCGGGACGGTTTTATAAAATCTGTCATAAAAAAGGTACTTTTTGGAATGGATTTTTTGATGTAAAAAAAAAAAAGAAAAATCCGTCCCAAAAGATTAAATTTGTCGTAGTTTTGTGTTTGAACAGTCTTTAAAAGCGTTATAATGGAAAAAAGTGAATAATTTTGGTGCCTAATTTTTTTATTTTCATTCAAACTCCGTTTGAATGATATTTAAAGCCGTTCTAACGGAAAAAAAGGCGGGTAATTTTACAATTGGAAGCTACAGCTAAAATTTTCCCCTCTTATGTTTAGTCGTATCGTACACTTTTCCACTTCGCCCGTTCGTTCTCATATTTCTTTCGAGTTTGTCCACCATCAGGTCCTTCGTGACCCTACATCCAGATTTTATGGAGCATATCTTGGTCACTTGAAAATTGATGTTGATAATCAAGACAGAACCATGACGTGCTTCCAAGTCAAATACAGCACACTTCTATATTCTTTAACCATGACGTACGTGCTTCCATGTCTAATACAGCACACTTTTGTATTCCTAGGTCCCATTTGTGCATACTCATGATTAGTCGCCATGCAATTCCCGAGTCACTATCCAAGTGACAATGGTACACAACGGTAGCAATAACCCATACACCAGGCTTCTTTTGCGCTTTTGTTTTCCTGAACAAGAACACTATGGAATCATGTAGAAAGCCCAATTCAAATTAATTGCTGTGGTAAGCTTTATGAATTGTCGTCCAAATGGAGTAGAAGAAAAAAAAGTACCAAATGCCATACATCAAGAAATTTCTTATGGATATTCTTTATTTGCTAAAATGACAATTGACAACTAACAAACGCAGAAAAATCCAGACTCCATACTCAATCCTAAAGACTTATCCTACATGTTGCATGCACTGCCAGGTTGTGCTCGCCTCTCTGTATTACATCTTAATAATTATGTGTCCGCATGGGGCACATGGGTCTCATTTTAATTGGTTTTGGCCAGAAAAAAAAGGAGAATACTAGGAATAAGACCACATTCTTCCCCTATAAAACCCTTCACTCACTTTATCATGTCCATACGCTCATATTTGCTCTAGCGACATTCCCTATATTCACTACACATCAAAGAATTGTGGTGTGTTGCGAGATGGCTTCCAAGGCTCTAGCATCCACTGCCCTCCTCCTCTCTCTCAACCTCCTCTTCTTTGCTATGGTCAGCTCAGCTGAATATGTCGCCAGCCCACCTCCCCCAAATGATCAGCCCACTTGTCCCGAGAATGCCCTGAAGTTTGGTGTATGCGCCAACTTGTTGAATGACTTGGTACATGTTGTTGTTGGTACACCGCCCACGTCCCCATGCTGCAGCCTCATTCAGGGTCTTGCGGATCTCGAAGCCGCTGTTTGCCTGTGCACGGCCATCAAAGCTAATGTCTTGGGCATCAACCTGAATGTCCCTGTGTCGTTGAGCTTGCTGCTCAACTACTGCGAAAAGAGTGTCCCCTCGGGCTTCCAGTGCGCATAAATGATCAACTGTTCTCAGTTGATATAAAACCATATCTATCTTTTCGTCATTTTCCAATTCCCTTTTCCCTTTCATGGTGTTATTGGACTTTGGCTTTGTTTATTGTCTCGTGCTATAGACATTTATTAATAATAATATCGTGTTGTCATTGTTTTAAGTGATGCAATTAGGTTCCTCGCCTCTTGTATTTGGAAAAAACATGGAAATTCTTAAGCTGTAAAAATAAACTAAGATCGTTTCGGAAAAAGTTGTATATATAAATGTACATTTTGTGTATTTGAGGGGTATTTCGGTCATATCATATCAAACTTCATACCCAAAATGACTTAACGCGGTTAAAGCACATGCAAAATGACCAAATAAGAAATGATACATGCGATAATCAGGTCGGGGGAGAATGTCTCCTGCTGGTCAGGTACTGTTAGCTACATGTCATCCGTCCTTGAGTCATAAAACAAGGTGAAGGCTCTTGCAGGACTTCAGACCTATAATAGTTACTTGATTCGAAAATCCTTGTCGGGAGGGGTCGTGCCTAATAACAGTTGTATCTACCCCCACTAGGTGCCGGAGATGACTACAATTTAAATAAGAGAAAAGACAGAGAAAATGAAGAATACTTTGTATATTCTGAGATGTGTATAAAGTGTACAATGACTTATCCTTTTACAGGAGGAGAGACAGAATTATAGAAGGAGAGGGTAACCTATAGATGATAATATACTAACACCCCCACTCAAACTCAAGGTGGAAGCTAAGATGCTAACTTGAGTTTGCCAACTAAATCTTGATGCTATCCAGGAGGATGAGCCTTGGTGAAGATATCAACAAGCAAATAAGAGCAAACGGAGGGCTCGGTTGAAACGAGAGGGAAAAACTGTGAGGGGGTGCTGGAGCCTCGTCGGACGGCGGCTGGAGATGGCTGCCAATGGTTGCTGGTGGTGTATGGTGGCAGTGACTGTTTCTTGGGCTGGGGCGTGACGGGTTGGCTGGAACTGGAGGCCCTATGCCAAGTGTGCCGGTGGACAGTGGTGGGTCGCCGAGGTCGGATCTGGGCTGGACTAGTGGTGTGCTGGAACTGGACTAGTACGAAATGGGCCGGACTGAACTGGAGGGCCCAATCAGAGTGGGCTAGTGGGTAACTGGCATCAGACCTGGACTGGATTGGATGTGGATTAGGTTGAGTAGTAGCTGAAAACGGGTTGGACCTGGACTCGGTCAGAGGCGAAAATGGGCTAGAGCATGAGCTGGCACATGGAGACAGAGACAGGGCGCGTGTAGAGGAGGACAGAGTGGTAGAGACTCCAAGCGGCGCGTGAGGGCAGATGGAACTTCAGAATAGGGTGTTCTTTCCACCAAACAAGAGTATGAGACCCATATAATCGATTTGAGGTATGGAAAGACCAAAAATCAATGAACAGTCACCCGAATTTGTCATACCTCGAGCTTTTGTTTAGCATAACATAATTTTTTTTGTGAAATCAAGTTTGAGATTAGTGGTGCCTTAGGGGTTACTTAGTGATTAAGTATATGATTTAGTGGTGATTTTGAGATTAATTAGTACTTGATATATTAGTGTTAAAACCTTGATTAAGACCTGATTAAGTGAGAATTAGAGTTCACAAGTGACTAATCTTTTGTTCAGGATATTAAGGTGCACGTTTTGAGCCGATTTAATTTTTTAAGTTAGTAGGACGAGTTCTTATCGAAAATCGAACCACATGATTTCTATTCTTTTAATATGTTGGGAGATCATCCACGAGTTTATGGTTCAAATTTGAAAACTTTTTATTTTTTGGAAGCAAGTAGGACATTTTATAGAAGCAAGTAGGATGTTTAGTGATCATCGTTGGATTATTGAGAAAATTAGAGAAACTTAGCCATTAGGTAAAGGAGTTTCGGCAGCCCTAGAGAGTGACACTTGGCAAGGCTAGGAAGCACGATGAATCAAAGCTAGAAGCACGTCGAATCAAAGCTAGAAGCACGACGATAAATGCTAAAACCTAGGAAGCTTGAGGTGTCGACAACCGGTTGACCTAGGCAGCAACTCACTATAGCTACTATGCAAATTTCGGCCATAGGTGTGCTTTACAGCTACTTTAGGTTGTTGGGTGTCAAAGTGTGGTCAACATAGCCTTTTGACTCACCAAAGCTAGCTAGGATAGGTTGAGTACTTGTCGATTTATGACGGGCTGAGTTTTCCTATAAATAGGGGTGAGATCCGGCCATTATAGCTTTCACCATTCCATCCGAAAATTGTGAGTATGAGCTTGAGATCAAGAGTGAAGTGAGGTGGGAGAAAGAGGAGGAAAAAGTCTAGTGAAGATTAGTGAAGATTCAGCTACACTAGAGGTAAAGTTTAGTTGGTTATCTTTGATTTTGATTCAAAAGTTTTCAAGATGATTTTGTGAATCTCTTTTATTTTTTGAAACTATTCTAGCATCTATTAATGTTGTTAGTGTTCTTCATATCTATTGTTGTTCGTATTCTTGATGAAGAACAAGCTCGTCTTTTCAAAATAATATCATTTTTAAAGTTCGATTCATTTTGAAGTTGTTTTTCAAAATTTGATCCATTTCTTTTCAAAATTCTTCCCAAATTTTAATTTTCAAAGCTTGAACATATTCTTTTGAAAATATTTTTTTTGTCTTTGATTATGTCAAAATTAGTTTTTTTTTTTTTTTTTTTTTTTTTTTTTTTTTTTTTTTATGTGGTGGTTAAGCCGATTTTTAAACCGAGAAATCAGGGTGTTGTTTTTTTTTCTTCATAACACTTTCTTTTGAATAAATGTTTGATAATGTTCTATGATTTCCAAGAGAAAGGGTTAAGGTGTTGCATATCATCCACATGAGAAAGACTGTTGCATATCGTTGACATGAGACATGCATACTTAACTTTTTCTTTGGAAAGGGATAGTTGAGGTTCAAGTATGGTTAAGGTGTTGCATATCATGAATGATATGTATAAGTGTTGACATGAGACATGCATACTTAACGTGTACTGTGAAGACGTGATAGTATTGTGCACAAGAGGATGTGTGCCACTTGTTGTGGCATTCTGGCCGCTCCATTGTATGTGGAAAGATCCTTTGTTAGGATATTTCACTCTGGGAGTGAGACCGTATTGTACTCTGGGAGTACTGCTGCAAAGATACGGAGGTTACATATATCACTCTGGCCCAGTGATTCACTCTGGGAGTGAGAGGAGTGGTGGTTGAAAATTGAAAAGATTATTATTAAAGAATTGAGTCTTTTTCTTTATTTTCACCTTTTATTGCATTGATGAACGAGTTTCTTCAATGTTTTTCTTTTTCATGCTATCTGCTATCAGTTTTACTAATCACTAGCTTTACTGAGTCATTTGAACTCGCCGTTGTTTGTTAAATACTTTTAGCAAATGTCTGAAGTGTGCTTAAGAGAGTTCATGAAGATTATAAGCCATGGCCAAATTATCTTGGGTTGAAATTCTGTGTCTGGGTCACCAGAGACTTGGCTATTTTAGTTGAAGGCCGGGGTCATTGTTTTGTAACCCCGAACTCTGATGATTTTGTCGACCTATCAGAAATAAGTGACTCTAAAGACGAGAACTAGGGTTCTCTAGTTTATTCTATCATAGTTAGTCTTCCGCTATAGTTTTCTTTATGTACTTTTTGTAGTATGTACATTAAACAGAGTTAGTTCTATTTTGTTGTATTACGGTATGAATAAAAGGTTTTGATTGTGTTTTGCTTTGTATCATATTGTTTTAACAATCTTCCCAATGGCCGTAACCTAAGTTCAATAGCAGCATCCATTATTATAAGACAACGCTTGAGGTCTTCACGGTCTGGGCTATTACAATTTTAGTAAAAGAACGGGATTGAAGAACCCAAAGAAAAAGAGCCAGAGAAATCGACTTAAGGTATTAACAGACTAGAAATCGAGATACAGAGACAAAATCCACTGCATAGGGCGGCGGCACAAGATCCAATGGGAATCGGAGCATAGACAAGATTTGTTGCACATGGCAGTAGAACAAGATCCGATCGGGGTTGGGGCAGAGACAAGATCTGACGAACAGTGACTGGAATACTGGATACGTCGAGTAATGACGCCTGAAGATGGCCAAAGAGGGGACACATGGTTGATGATCCCCTGAAGATGGCCAAAGAGGGGATGCATGGTTGATGATCCCCTGAAGATGGCCGGAAGGGCGAATGGGCCCTAGAGATGGCCAGAGATAGGGAGGATGGTGACTGGAGATGGTGATTGGTGGTGGATGGTGGTCGGTGATGGAGACACCAAAAATCAATGAACAGAAGGCTCGGAGTATATCGTCAAAATTTGGACGGAGAAGGGTGGACAATCGCCTGAAGATAGCCAGAGAGGGCAGACAGTAACCTGAAGATGACCAGAGAGGATTGCCAAAATTTAGCCAGAGAAAAACAAATAGCAGCTTGAAGATGACCGGAATGGGGAGATAGTCGGAAGTTCACCGGAGGGATGCCAGAAGGCCCGAGAGAAGATGTTGGAAGGTCGTCGGAGTGATGCAGGAAGATTGCCTGAATGATGCCGAACGAGCGTCGGAAGGCCCATGAAAAGATAAAAAAAGAACTAAACTGGGCCGGATTGGACTAGGCTTGAACTAAGAGGAACTAGGTCGAGTTGAACCAACAAGAGTGCTGGCCAGCCTGAGCCATAAGATCAAAATGGCTCTGATTCCATATTGAAGTAAGAGAAAAGACAATGAGAATGAAGAATACTTTGTATATTCTCAGATGTGTTAAAGTGTAGAATGACTCATATTTTTATAGGAGGAGAGACAAAATTTTAGGAGGAGAGGGTAACCTATACAGGATAATATACCAGCAGCTACCACTTCTCGAGTGAATGTGTGATTCTGGTCAGGAAGGATCCCTGGGAGGCAACTTCACAACGGAACACTTTTCCACTTCTTCCGAGTCACTAGAAATTATAGAGGTCAAAACCTTGTTTCTAGCGATTGCTTTTGTGGGGAGATAGGTAATGGCGAACCCCTACTAATTCCCAATAGCTATTTAAATCAATTCCCCTGTCACCCGAAGTACCAGACCCTTGGTTATCACTATTCGAAAAATTCCAGGCAAACGATTGTCTGTTGTATCTACGTGGCCCATTTGAATCAGCCCATAGTTCCTTCCCATAGGTACCTTCGGGGGGGAGATTGATCGCCGGAGTACTGCAATTCATCTTGTTATGACTAAGACGTCCACATAGAAGGCAGAAACCAGAGAGTCTCTTGAACCGGAAGGCTATCCTAGCCGAGAGGATGTTTTTTCTTGGAACCGAATAACCAATCGACAAGGGCAAACTATTGTTGAAGTCCACCCTCATCTGGGGGTAATTGGTGCAAACCGTAAACCTACTAAGAGGAAAATCGCATTCTGTCACAAGTCTAAGAGTAGCACCTATTCGATGAAGGATCTCGGGTTTGGATCCAGACAGAGGAACGCCATGTAGTTGAATCCAAAGGGAGATAGTGGAGAGATCCACTTCCTGCCAAGCCATCCCGGTTGGCCAACCTTTGAGAACCAGAATATGGCTACTGATATTCCTTGGTCCCGTTTTATGGCGAGCTCCCTTTCATCAAATGTCTCAAACAGGAACATGAAGCAATTATCCTTCAAAAACTCAAACTTGAGCCATGGAGCAAATTGCCACGCTTTGAAAATGACGTCCTGAACTGCGTGAGGACTCATTCTATGCTCTGATACAACTCTTCCAATCAACATGAACTCCCGCAAGTTCTGCATTCTGATCACGATCCTCATCTTCAGCTTCAAGATTTTCATCCACATTGTTATCCTCGGAGTTGAGGACCAGGTGAGAAATTTCTACTAACTTCGACATATGAAGTTTTGACTGACGGGTTAATAGTAATGTTACTTTCTTTATGGATGAGCTGGAGTTGGATTTGATGTTTGGGTTGAGTGGAGGCCAGATTATGGGGAAGAGATGGAAGAGTGAAGCTGGATTTCTGGTTGATTTTGTCCAGAGATTGAGGGAGGTTGGGCAGTATTGAAGCTAGGTTGAGGGGACGGGAAGGCAAAATGACAGTGGATTCATTGCTGTGAAAATTTTGGTAGCGCGTTGTAATGATGTGGAATGGTTGTTTGAGGAGGGGGTAGAGGTGGAGTGGAGAGCACTAAATTTTGGAATGGGAGAGGGTGGTAAGCATAGGGAGAGGAAAAAGGGCTCACACTGATAAATTTTGTAGTTCAAGACTCAATGTAATAAACTTGATAGTTTCGCGTGACTACGGACATAGGACCCATGAAAAAACAGCTCATTTCCAAGAGTCATGATATTGACGACCAAAGCAAAGCTGAAGGTTAATTTCATTGGATTCTTAAGTACAATTAATCCATCTTCAGAAGTAAGTAATTGTTCGAGTTTCGATAAGACAATTGCTGATTTAGTTTATTATTTTATATTAGGAACAAGATATCGCTTGATAAATTATTTAAAAAAATATTGTCTTGTACTTAAAAAATATTTTAAAACAGGAAGATCATCTTGATATTGATGTTTAGCTTTGTTTTCATAATTGAAAGTGTTAAAAAAGATTTAAAAAATAGACTTACACTCCAATTGAAACATTAAACCATATAAAAAGATAAGACTCTTTTCCAAATGCAAGTATTGCTTATAGAATATTATTCACAACATCATGTTGCTTCTGTAAAAGAAGTTTTTTCAAAACTAAAACTAATAAAATCGTACTTAAAATCAACTATGACACAAGAAGATCAAATGGATTAACCATGTTTTCAATTAAAAATGATATATTAACGGTCCGTTTGCACAACAAAATTTTACACTTTTTAAAATTTTAACACAATAAAAAATTACAATATAATCTCTCTCTCCTATCAAATCATTAGTTTTCACTATAATAAATATTAAAAATCATCTCTCTCTTCACTTTTTCACCAAATCCAATACCCTAAAATTTTAACCTCTCCAAAATTTTACAAACAAACACACCCTTAGAGTATAAACATTTGGTAAGTAATTTTGCATCTCAATTAAAAGCTAGAAAAATATGATTTAACTAAATTTTTATTAATAGTTTATTTTTTAAATTATTATAAAAGCCTCACTTTAAGGTTTCGCCTAAGGCCGCGATTACCGTATTAGAGCCGCCCCTGGTTACAATATGATAGTTCTCTGGACTCCACAAGATGGCAAATTAGTAAAACATGAATCTCTATAAGTAGGGGCAAACCATTTTCCCTCTACAACACCCCTTGGAAAAATAAGTGATCCTTCCCTTATCCTTGATCTAGTAGAATTCTAAACATTTTGATCAAAGCCATACTGCGGAAGACTTCTATTTGTTTCCCATCACAGCCCAATTTTACAAATAGCAGTACCAAGCAAGGAACAAAGTTTATCCAAATGTAAGTCTCCACAAAGAGAAAAAAATATACTTAAAGAAATGACACACCAATACCGTAGAATTGTCCTAGTCAAACAATATCAAGCAACATCGACACTAAGCATCCAGTTTACAGAAACAAAAGAAAGTACAGAACACGAAAATACCACCGTTGAAGTTTTTTCATGTCATCTGAAGTTCAATCTTGAAAATATATGACTAACCCTAAGTTTTCTAATATTTTGAACTATCCATAGTTTCTTTAGAAATGTTAGCGGGGCATTAATTCAGCCCACTCAAATGTATGTCAACCCTTCCATGCATTCTTCATACTGCACTAGTACTGCATACCCGATTTATAGAATTCTTTGTGGTTTCAAACTTCGCAGCTAGGAAATCAAAGACCTACAGTGCTAAAGCAAAAGTGAGATAAATTACAAATAGCAACCTTGATTTAGACGCACCAGATCATAGAGCTAAAATGATGGGTTGCAGAAAAATAGAAGCTTAGAGCAGAAATGGAGGTCCGTAAACACGACACTAAACATCAAACACTTCAACCTTGCAATAAAATTTCTTATATTTAAGCATAGATATACCATATGCATTTGAGGGATGTAAACATACAATATTGTTACTACATACGATAAACAAAAAGCACGTTCATTTACATCTTCATGAATAGCTAATTAAGCAAGAAAAATTTTAGGAGTTCAGACAGTCTGAAATTTACCAACAAGGATTGAAACACAAATTTAAACTAACCTAATGATTTTGCCCGGAGCAAATTATACCAAAGGCATAACATATTATACAAAGCCATTTAAAATTGAATCACTAACACTCTTCTATTGAGTTACCTACAGTATAAAGGTCTTGATGCAAAGCAGGTTTTCCGAGAACATCTTAAATACAAATGAAGGAGATCCTAGAAGGTCTAACAAAATGAGTTAATCTATAAGTTTAATTGCGCACCTAATGATAGACAAAATATAGCCAGCAAGCATGCTTAATTGTTTATTGATACATCAGACACAATAAAACTAGCAATCATGAATGATGCTTAATTGTTTATTGATACATTAGAAACATTAAAACTGGCCATCATGTATGATGCTTAATTGTTTATTGTTTCCAAATGCTTATACGAAATACTCAAATAATTATAGCTAAAGCCATACGAAATAATGCGAGATCGTCCATGCAACCTAAATTCTATTGAAATTCACTATGAAAAAATGGAACTTTCGCCTTGGAGTCGTAAGCTAGAGCATCTATAAGTCATGCATGATACACGAAACCTCAATTTTGTACAATTCAACGCCTAAAGCATATATCTATAAAATCAAGAACATCTGAAGAAAGAAAGAACAAAATTTTATATAAGAGTGATACCTCGTCGTTTCCATTGGATTGCTTCTGAAACCGATTTATGTTCAGTACCTCAAATTTTAGGACAAAGGCCAAGGATCAGAAATAACCCGTAAAAATAACACTAAATAACTAAAACGAAGGATGAGAGAGGGAGGGTGACCTGGACATTGGCCGAAGGAGAGGGGACATTGATTTTATCAGAAAGAGAGCCATGGCGCACATTAGAGCCACTACAGTCACCCCAAGCGTAAATCGGGATTCTAATCTCAGACAAATTACATATGTAATAGGAAATCAACAAATTAAAATACTTATCGCCTCCATTCGCGAAGAGCGAACCGCTCGGATTTCATCAAAGACAAAAACTACAGAACATACACAACTCTTCAACCAAAAACAGGAAAAAATAAAAAACTAAATTCGCACAGGATAAAAAAAAAAAAAAAAATTCGAAAAGCTTGTCAAATACTCAAATTTGCAACCCAAATCAGAAAAAAAACATAACCAAATGTAGGGTTTACCGTTAATTAGACCAAGATCGAGTAGTAAACTCCTCAGATTCTTGGCGGGATTGAGACCCTAACAGAACAAAAAAATTAAAATGTTAGTAAATCGAAGAATTAAACTATAAAAAAAAAACCACAAAGATGAGAAATTGTAACATGAATGAGAAGAAATGAGAGGATCATGGTTTGTGGATAGTCTCGGCCGAAGTGGGAGTCGAAGAGTGAGGCTTGGAGAATTGTTCATTGGGCGATTTTGAAACAAAGAGAGAAGGCCGAGAGTGACAGTGTTGCAGAGCAAGAGATCAACACCGAAACTCAAAATTGAAATTAATTCTTAGATTGATTTACAAAGATTTTTTTGCTCTAGTTATGTCTTGTTGGAAAGCTCTATGAGTCTAGTTTGCAACACAATAAACGGAGTACGATTTGAAGTTTTTTAGATGAAGTTATGATAAAAGTACTCCAAGGAGGTCAGGTTGGAAACAAGTTGTGAAGTCTAGCAAATTTTAGATGATTTTACTACTTTTAGCTAGCTCTTTGGATTTTCAATATGACTTTTCATTTCTCTATGAGTCTTTTATGTTTCCTAAGTCTCAATTAATGTTTTGGAAGTTGTAATTCTCATTTACTCATGTTTCTTAAGTCTTTTATACACCCTTCTCTAATAATGGAAAAATAGAGGATGAGTGTTTATACAACTTGAGGTGGAAAGTGTTTTAAGATCTTTCCTTTGGAAGGGGAGTAATTTGGGTCCTGGAGGAGCTTAAGTGTCTTGGAATGATATTTGTTGCTCCTATGAGGAGGGTGGCCTGGGAGTGATAGATTTCGGTGGTTGGAACAAGGTTGCTATGATTAAGCACCTGTGGAACCTTTTTGTTGACAAAAGCCAATCATTGTGGTCAAGTTGGGTGAGAGTCCACCTCCTTAAAAATAGATGTGTTTGGGCTATCAAACCTGCTGCTGACAGCTCCTGGACATGGAGGAAACTGTTGGGGCTGCGTTCTTTTGTGTGGAAGTATTTTAAACATAGGATTGGAAATGGGGAAGCTACTTTCCTCTGGTTTGACAACTGGCACTCAGAAGGCCCTCTCATTCATTTGGTTAATAGGGAGCAGATCCTAGACTTTTCAGCCAAGGTCAGCAGCATCATTGTGGGTGACCATTGGAATTGGCAAGGAGGAGGTCTGCAGCAATTTTGGGAATCTATTAATGGGGATTTTTCTTTCCAATTAAGATCCATGCCCGGAGTTGAGGATTTGGTTCTCTGGAACCTTGGGGCTATAAAATCTTTTTCTATGAAAAGTGCTTTCTATCTATTCAAGGAGCCTAGACCTCTTGTTGGTTGGAGGAACTTGGTCTGGTTCAACGGTAGAATCCCTCGACACTCTTTCATTTTGTGGTTGGCTGCTAGGAACAGACTCCAAACGATGGACAAGCTGCTCATCATGGGTATACTCCAAGATGTGAGGTGGTGCCTCTGTAATGTTGAGACTGAGACTATTGACCATCTCTTCTTTTTTTGGACTGAAACTATTGACCATCTCTTCTTTTTTTGGACTGAAACTATTGACCATCTCTTCTTTTTTTGCTCCTATACGCAAAAGATTTGGTTCTTACTCTCTGACAGGTGCAATCTCCCAAGGACCCAATGTTCTTGGTCTGGTTTCTTGGAGTGGGCTGCCTTTGTGCTTAAGGAAAACTGGTTGTCTTCCTTGGTTAGGAAGCTAGTGCTTGGAGCTGCTGTCTATCACATTTGGCGTGAGACAAATGTGCGCATTCACACTGGTAAGTCTAAGAGAATTGTTGAGGTCTTTGAGGAGATTGTTCTAAATGTTAGAACTAAGCTTAGCACCATGGAGCTGGGTGCCTATTCTGATATGGAGTTGATGTACTTTTGGATTCATAGATAGTGTAGTGTGCTTCCTCTTGTCTTCTGTGAGATTTGGCTGTGATATGTGATGTTTGACTTGTGCCTCTTTGTGGGTTATGTTGTTTGTTTTTGGGTTCTTTAATACACTTACCACTTACCCCCCCCCCCCCCCCCAAAAAAAAAACCTTGAGCCTTAGACTTTTTTCCAAGAATGATTTCTTCTCCAAGCTCTTATCTTCGGTGGATCCCTATAGGTGGCAAGTTCAATTCTTATCCTTCAGTGAATTCCAATAAGTGATGAGTTCTTGCTCTGTATCCTATGTTGGATTACATTGGGCGGTAATTTTTGAATCCCATTGTGTTTCTACTTAGGTGGTAAGCTTATCTATCTGTGTGTGTAAGTTAGAATGTGATTCTTGACCTTCCCACAAACATCCCATTACTATCCTGGACAATCTTCTTATCCCTAAGTTCTTATTTCTTTCTTGCATTCCACTAAGCCCGAGCACAAACGAGGTGTCTTGCGCTTTCCCCTGTTAAACCTAGTATCAAGGGGTTTTCCGCCATTAGTAATGGCATAATCAAAAGAGGGGAAGGGGAGAAGTAATGTATTGAGTAGCGCAGCGCATCTGTTTTGGGTATAGAAGCGATGAGGGGTGCTAACCTAGCCACCAAACCCAGCAGATCAGGGGGGATGCAGTTTCCCATTAAGAAAACAAATCTTTTGTCGCCCCTTGTTCGCGGAGCTAAAAGAAAGAAGGTTCATTTTCCCACTTAGTTCGTCCATCAAAACAAAGATTATCTTCTCAAAGTAATAGAGAGATCCTTTTCTAGTTAGACTTGCAGTGATCTTGTGGTTCGTCTTATGAAACTGTAGTGAGCCCCCTTTACTGTTGACCGGCCGAAAGGGTGCGAGATAGAGTAGACTCGGGAACTAAGCCCAAATGGTAGGTTTCAAATATTTCTTCCATTGCTTACTCTTTATCTTCAGCTTCAATTACAAAGAGCTGAATTTTAAAATGGCATAATATTCCTGTTGGTCCCTGGGGTTTAACTTTTTCCCCATTTGGTCCCTAGGGTTCAATTTGTTCCACACTAATCCCTGGGCTCTTTCACGTTTTGCATCCAGTCCATCCGTCAAGTCATTTAACGGGAAATTCGAACGTGGCAGACGGAAGCCAACTCAGGACCACCGAAATAGGGACACGTGTCCGTTGAGCATGTCAACTTGCTGAGTGGAACACAGAGGTATACGTTTGTTTTAAACGGCATCGTTTTTTCTTCCCATTTTAAGGAAACCCTATCTCCTTTGTCGAACACAACATGAACACAAAGAGCCCTAATCTTTGAAATTCATTTCAGCTTCCTCCCAATTAGAATCTGATCTCAACATACCCAATTTCCATTCATTGTTCATATACGCGAGCTTCCTCGAGATTGGGTCGGAGGCCATGGCATCGACAGTTTCCACAACTTCTTCTAATTCTTCTGCTCTGAAGGAAGATGGTGCGATTTCTATTTCTGTAGTTTCGAAGAGTCAATTTTTTTTTTTTAAGTATTCTGATCTATATACTCTTCGTGGACTAGTTTATAGAACCATTTCCAAACAATAGTTCCATTAAATTAGTGGGTTGCTTTTTAATTAATTCACTCCATGACGTGTTCATCTTTTGGCAATTGTGAATTTGAGTGGGTAATCTTTTTTTTTTCTTCCAGCGATGGCAAATGTTGTTAAACTTGTCGAAGATTGAGTACATGTTCATTTTTTTTTTCCAGCGAAGGCAAATGATGTTAAACTTGTTGAAAATTGAATACGTGTTCATCTTATTCTTTTTTCCAGAGATGGCAAATCTTTTGGCAATTGTGAATTTAAGTGGGTAATCCTTTTTTTTTTCCAACGATGGCAAATTTTGTTAAACTTGTCGAAGATTGAATATGTGTTCATTTTTTTTCCAGCGATGGCAAATTTTCAATATGTAATATCGAAATCTGACATTTATCTTTTTTTTTTTTTTCCAACGGACATGTAATATTGATTAAACTAACAATGAAGTAATCCTAATTAATCCTACTAATCTTTCTGTAGGATTGCCTCTTCCTCCATTGTGTAGATGTGGCGTGCAAGCAAAGTTGCGAACTAGCAAGACCAATGGAAATCCTGGTCGCCGCTTCTATGGATGTCAAAGATATGGACAAATGGTGGGCATTTTTTTCCCATTTCAATACATTATTTATTTGTATATTCTTCAAGTGAAAATGATGTTAAACTTGTGTTTGTAAACTCAGGTGCAATGCGAATTCTTTCAATGGCTAGATCCACCTATTGTTAAAGAGCAAAGTTGTGCAAGTGATGGAAAAGATATTGCTAGAGTATTTAGTAAACTCAAATGGATGGAAGAGTACCTTGAAAGCATGGTGAAGCATCAAAAGAAAATCGATGAAGAAATGAAGGAGCAACTTGAAAAGGTGGTTGAACAAACAAAAAAGATGGAGTCAGAAATGCAATCGATGAATGCACAACTTCGAAGTCAGCAGAAGAAGGAATATAAACTGAAAGCCTTTTGTTTTGTGTTGTTGGTCATTTGGTTGGGCTTGTTATGGAGCTGATGGAGGTTGCTGGCGGTAGTTGCTAGTGTTTTGTTATTTTGTTGTGGGTGGGTTGTAGTTAATGGTATTGTAGTTGGTTCTGGGTGGGCTGTATGCACATTTTCCACAATATGTGCATTGTAGTTGTAACCATTTATGGGTTCTTTGTTGTGTTTATCTCATATCTAATGAATGTGTTAGTTGTGTTTATGCATTCTGTTTATTACCTGAGTAACTAAAAAATTTGACAGCATGCTTTTCCAACTATATTGACTTGCCATATCCATTTAATATGACTTTGAAATTGGCCAAACTTATGTAACGACAAATTCAAAATTGGCCAAACCTGTGTAATGACATAAGTAGAAAATGACATTCTCAAAACTCACTAAATGAAGCATAATGAGAACTGCCAAGTACTTCCAATATAAGGCACATAGTGCACATATAATATAATCAATTTGTTTTTCACATCCTTAAAATGACCTTATACAAAACAAGGTGCTTACATAGTGCACCATCTGCACATTCTATACATTTACAAAAGCAGTTTCCAAAATAAGGTGCTTACATAGTGCACCATCTGCACATTCTATAATGCTACAGAAACAACCACTCCCAACATATCATGTTCAGCCAACAAGTTCGGGTTTAATACATAATTTCTCCCATATGTCTCAAGATACAAAATATTCTTTATTGAGTGATCCTCTCTCTCCTCCTACACTCGATATTTCCTTGTTGTTGATTGATTGCAGCAACTTTTTTACGAGGTGATCTCCTTAGAGGTGGTGGCTGTGTTTGAGCATGCACCTGAATAATAATATAGATGCACTTAGTTAGATTTGTACGTATACAATAGTCAGAAAAATAATGAAAGGATATGGTACTAACTGAACACAATAAATTCTAACCTGGTTCACTGCACTATCTGTTGGCTCTCTGTCCCTATTGGTTGTAGCCCTCTTTCGTGGCGATCTTCTTACAGTTGGTGTTTGAACCGGTACCTGCTTACACAAATAAGACAGCAAGTTGGTTAGTACAATATGGTAATTTTTTTTATCAGGCTATATAAATAGTATATTAACATCTATAAACCGACTGCCCCCAACAAAAACGTGCATTAGTATATTGGTGTCCCTTGGACTCTCTGAAGAGACCTCCCCAAAAGAAAATTAATATTACATTGGTCAAGTGATGTTTACTAATATTACATTAATGTCGTTTCCTGTTAAGCTTTTGTGAAAATTTTAGGGATTCAAGACTAAAATCTTCTCCAATCCTGTCTGTAATTCCGAGAGATGAACATATAAACATCCTAAAAGTTCATGATAAACCAACAGTTCATTTAACAGGTCAACTACCAATAGTTCATTTAAACATATAATTCAGAGAGATGAACATATAAACATCCTAAAACGTCAGAAAAAAAAGCGGTAAAATATGCTAATTTAATAGATCAAGTACCTGGTTCACCATTGGTGTCTGAATAGGTACCTCCCTATCCATAGTTTCTATATTTCTTCTCTTCCTTGTATTCTTGCTAGTGCATACCTCGCTTGCATTGGTTGATGTACTAGCTTCCCCAAAATTTTCAGTATCCTGCACAGAAATAAGTTAGTTGGATTCTTAAACAATGTCTTAGCTAGCAATTGCATTATATGTATGTGTACCTCTGGGTTTCTTTTTTTCTTGCTTGGCTTCTTTGGATATATTCTGCGATTCGGGTTATCCGGTTTCTTGCAACTTCGAGCATTATGACCAGCAACACCACACTTTCCGCATCGAATCCCATAACCAGCCCTTGTAACCCGATATGGATGTTGTGTCTCATCCTCAGCTCTAACTCTTGCTTTCTTCGGCCTACCAGGCCTCACTCTCAATTGAGGGGGCTGTACTGGAGTACTATCTGCATGTGGCCAATCATCAGGACCGGGCATGGCATTGACTTTTGGGGCATACGCAGCTGAGTACTTAGATTTTCTATAGTAGTCATCTACAAAGTCTTCGGGATTCCTTCTATCGTAGTATATGGCATGCATGAGAGCATGGTATTCCATTCAGCTGCCATTGCCCGCACGAACATTCTTTCCTCCCGATGTTCACTAGTTTACGCCCCTCCTTCAGTGGCTCCACCTCAAACGTTGCACCATCAGTCCAGTTACAAAGACAGAACCTAGAGTCAGACTTTGATCTCTCAAGCTTCGCTCTGATGCGTGGACATATATCCCAAGTTGCTTTCGCTATGCCAACTCTCTTTGCCACATATCTGTTCATTATTTGTTTTCGTATGAGCTCAAGCATTGTCAACACCGGCTTGTCCCTCGCATCCTTTATCCAAGAATTGAAGGTCTCCGCAAGGTTATTTAGCAACATGTCACACTTGCTAGAAGTTCTGAATGCATGCCTCGACCACCCTTTAGGGTCAATTAGAACCAAGTATCCGTGTGCATCAGGATTCAAACCCTTAATATTCTCCATATGGTGTTCAAACTTGGATCTCGTACATGCACGGGCAGCAGACCCAAGTTCATCCTTCAAAGCTTGGCCCTTGTATCCTTTGCTTTTCATGTTCGCATGCAAGTGCCTAATGCAATGTCTTTGCTCATCATCCGGTACTAACTCCTCTAAAGCATCGCGTAGGCCCTGAAATTAGTACGAGATAATTATAACTTGAGTAATTAACAAAATTAATTACTTCTAGCAAGTACATTGTAATTCTAGCAATAACAATAAATTCTTATATACCTTCTGCCGATCAGACATCCACGTCCACCTTCGCTCATCATCCATGCCCACATCTTCCATTAATATTGTCAGAAACCATGTCCATGACATGCGACACTCCGTCTCCACCACAGCCACTGCAAGGGGATACATATCATCATTGCCGTCCTTCCCCACAGCACACAATAACTGACCACCAAGTGGTCCTTTGAGATGGCACCCATCCACTGAAATAACAGGTCTACAGCCATTTATAAATCCCCGTTTGCACGCATCCAACCTCACATACATGCGCTGGAAAAATACACCCTCCCTTGCGACTTTCACACAACTCCCGGGATTCCATTTATATAGGGCTTCCCCGTAGTCGAAGATGTAATTGTACTGCTCAGCATGTTTTCCATACACCATCTCCAATCCAAGCTTCTTTGCTCTATACATGTGGTTCTTTGACACTTGAACTTGGAAATCCCTTCTAATCTGGTTGCCCAATGCTGTGGGAGGTAGATTCGGGTTGTCTCGAATCTGTTCAAGATAGTGAGCAGCGCTGAAACGATGACTAAGCTTCGTATTTTTATGGTGAACTCCACAATTATGTTCCTTCACCATAGTCTTAACCTGAAATGAATCTTTGGTTAGATTTGTCCATGATGCTTGAATCATCCAAGGACATTCTACGGCCTTGCATTTAGCCCTCACCCGCAATTTGTCGTTCTTAAGAAAACGGTAGTCGAATTTCTTCTGAATGGCATAAAGCTTTAGAGCTTCCTTGAATAGTGCAACTGATCTAAAATTCAGCCCCCTCACCATTTGAATTGGTCTACACAAATCATCTTCGTGGAAGTCAGCATATTTAACCTTATACCCCTCATCGCTATCTGAACTATCGCCTTCATTTTGACTTCCAATTGGCACAGAAATTTCCCCATCACTAGGTTGCTCCTCAATTGTGTGTTCACCACCTTTGCCTCCTGTCCCAAACCAATCTATAGCCGTTTTTCTTCTTGCAGATATATTATTGTGTTGCTGCAAATCGGGGGTCTCAACACCTTCAGCCCTTCCACTCTCATTCTGTACATTTACCTCACTTGCATCTCCATCACTCTCACCATCGTCATTTTCCCCACTTGCTTCTCCATCACTATCGTGTGCTATTTCATCACCAACCGTAACAATTGATGGCGGTGGAGGATAAATTTCTGGTTCATCATCATCTGTGTCTGAAAACTCACTAATGACTGCTCTCTCGGCCTCAGAATCAACTTCAGCATCAGACTCAGACTCAGACTCCTCAGCCCCATCATTACCAGCGTCATCAGCCTCAGTAGGAGCTCCTCCATCATTAGTAGCCCACTAGGAGCTCCTCCATTAGCAGCCCCACCATCCACAAGTAATTCAGGAGCTCTGGAGCATGAACTAGTTAAAGACAGTGGAGTAGGAGGAAGAGAAGCTTCAGGCGGGAAAATTGGGACATCCAATCCATGCTCCACATATATGTGTAGTTCGTCCTCATTTCTTTGATCCAACAGTGCAATTATCCTCAAAATATCTGCATCACAGTCTACAACAGACATTGAGTCATTGCACCGATCTTTACTAAACTTCCACCACAACGATCTCACATTGTTATACTTCAGCTCAGTCTTTATCAGCTTCAGAATGTGGGTTATAGATAAATAATCTGGATCCAAGTTACCGACAAATGTGACTTCCCCGTGTAGATACTTTGTACGTACAAAGTTAATGGCTCCACCATGGTGTATAAATATCCCCACCATCTGCAAATTATTCCAATACAGTAGTTAGGATATTAAGAATTATAGAAATATCAATTCTCTTATAAATATCAAATCAAAACTTCAGTGATCAAATTAATCGCATTCAAATATGTAATACATATTCACCACAAATCTAAACTAAAGGATCCAAATTCTATCTTGAGCTATATATATATATATATTGAAAAGAGAAAAAAAAAATTAAAAAAGAGGGCCCTGAAGTTCTTAAGAGGGTTAAGCCTAAAAGGATTATGCCCCGCTGCTCATCTCAATTGTCTTTCTTTCTATTGTATGGAATACTATTTTCACGTTGCACTTGGGCTGCACAATCCTCTCACTGTATTGTCAATTTGAGGCTTTATAGACCAAGCTGCCCAATTGGCGGGGTAGGCTTGTTTGGTCGTGTTTAGTGAGTAAAAACACCAAACAGAAATCAATGACCACCCACAAAGCTATATATGATACTAAACAAACAGTCAAAAAGTCAGAGAGCCAACAAACAACTTCGTGCACAGACACTAATATAAATAACAATATTAAATTTAAACACGTGCTTTGTTGTATGGGACCACAACAATAATCAAATGAGTAGCAACAATGTGCACAGAGACACATAACAGACAAAAGTCCTTTGCTATTGGGACCACAACACATAACAAACAACAATCTTCCTTTAATATATGCACACGGACAGACCCACATTGATAACCTATAAACGTTACTCGGTCCAAGAAACCATAAACAAAAGAAACAAAAACAAAAACAAAAGAAACCATAAACAAACAAACAAAAAAATTCGCAGCAATAAGCAACTATAAACAAAAGCTACTAGCAATCCTTTAACATATGCCAAAAAGCACTAAGAAACGCTACTGGGTCCACTAGCAGCCATAAATATATGGCAAAAAGCACTAGGAAATGCTACTGGGTCCACTAACAGCCATAAACAAATGATTCCCAACAAAAAGCACTCCATTACCTCTCCTCTTTGCAAATTCGGAATGCCTTTTTAGGCGCAGAGAAGCGCTGCACTTTTTATCTTCTTTCAAGCAGCACTTTAGGCAACAATCGGCTTGCGACTTTATCCCTTGACGATTTTTTGCGTGACAGGAAGCTTAGGTTCGTGTTGAGATTACGATTTGGGGATTAGGTTACGTTTTGGGGATTTTCGTGTTTGCGACTTTGTTTGGGCAGCTGTAGAGATTTACAACTTTGCCCATTATTTTTACTCACGTGGTTTCAATTTTAATGACATGGCTTTTTTGTAGTTTTCGTGGAAAATGAAAAATAATGGGGGACACGTGTCCCTATTTCGGTGGTCCTGAGTTGGCTTCCGTCTGCCACGTTCGAATTTCCCGTTAAATGACTTGACGGATGGACTGGATGCAAAACGTGAAAGAGCCCAGGGATTAGTGTGGAACAAATTGAACCCTAGGGACCAAATGGGAAAAAAGTTAAACCCCAGGGACCAACAGGAATATTATGCCTGTTAAAATTCAAGTGAAAGAGGAAGCCAAAAAATGTGAGTGCTCCAACACTATACGGCTTTTTGGCATCGCCCTATCTTGCTGGAGGCAGATTTTATAATAAAAGTGGATTCTTATTCGAATTGGTACATGCGTGGTGAGTTTATCTGTCCGGGGTTTCTATAGTTGCTCGGGAGCCATTGCTTTATCTCTTGTCAAAGAATGTGAACTCTCTGCCTCCATGAGACTACGTGGTCCTGCATGAAATAATGAAACTTTTGAAAGTCAAGACCTTTCGAACATGAACTGGAAACTGAATTAATTAATCACTAGACATTACCTACTTGAAAAATAGTATTGGAACGTCTCACGGGATTGCTAGGCGAAGAGGAAAATTGAGGTCAAAGTTAAACGGTGTCACGAGATCTGTTCCGAATCTCTCATGAAAATCCCAATGCTCCACAAAGATGCAGAAGAGGACTGAAGGATTAATGTACGTATACTATACTCGATTATAAAGATCCTTACCGCGATACAGTGGGTAAAAACAAAGTATTTCTACGCAAATTGGGTAGCTCACCGTAGCTGTAAATCAAATGTCATTTGATCCTATCCTGCCATAACAATTAATGGAAGCTACAGTTAAATTCCTTCTTATTTTTAAGTCTCATCGTTCACTGTTCCCCTTTGCCCGTTCGTTCTCATATATTTCTTTCGAGTTTATCCACCATCAGGTTCTTCGTGACCCAACATCCAGATTTTATGGAGCATATCTTGGCGCCACTAGTCTTCGCAATTGATGTTGATAATCAAGAGAGAACCATGACGTGCGTCCAAGTCAAATACAGCTCAGTTATGTATTATTTAACCATGACCTACGTGCTTCCATGTCTAATACAACACACTTCTGTACTCCTAGTTTCCATTTTCTGCATAGTCATGATTAGTCGCCAAATAATTCCCGAGTCACTATCCAAGTGACAATTAATGCATGGTAGCAGCAGGGGTTCACATGCATGCCTAGTGATCTGGACAAGTGTAGCAGCCTGGGTTCTCTTCAATTACATATCAATGTTGAGTACACAAAGGTAGCAATAATCCGTGCACCAGGCTTCTTTTCCCTTTTGTTTTCCTGAACAAGAACACTATGGAATCATGTAGAAAGCCCAATTCAAACTGGTGTGTTAAGCTTAATTTATTAATTGTCGTCCCAATGGAGCAGAAGAAAAGAAGGTACTAAATGCCATACATCAAGAAATTTCTTCTGAATATTCTTTATTTGCTAAAGGGACAATTGACAACTAACAAACGCAGAAAAATCCAGACTCCATATTCAATCTAAAGACTTATCCTACAAGTTGCACTGCCAGGTTGTCCTCGCCTCTCTGTGTGCCCGCATGGGACACATGGATCTCATTTTAATTGGTTTTGGCCAGAAAAAAAAGGAAAATATTAGGAATAAGACCACATTCTTCCCCTATAAAACCCTTAATTCACTAACTTTATCATGTACATACACTAATATTTGCTCTAGCTACATTTCCCTATATTCACTACACATCAAAGAGTTGTGGTGTCTTGCGAGATGGCTTCCAAGGCTCTAGCATCCACTGCCCTCCTCCTCTCTCTCAACCTCCTCTTCTTCGCTATGGTCAGCTCAGCTGAATATGTCGCCATCCCACCACCCCCAAATGATCAGCCCACTTGTCCCGAGAATGCCCTGAAGTTTGGTGTATGCGCCAACTTGTTGAATGACTTGGTACATGTTGTTGTTGGTACACCGCCCACGTCCCCATGCTGCAGCCTCATTCAGGGTCTTGCGGATCTCGAGGCCGCTGTTTGCCTGTGCACGGCCATCAAAGCTAATGTCTTGGGCATCAACCTGAATGTCCCTGTGTCGTTAAGCTTGCTGCTCAACTACTGCGGAAAGAGTGTCCCCTCGGGCTTCCAGTGCGCATAAATTATCAACTATCTCAGTTGATATAAGACCATATCTATCTTTTCGTCATTTACCAATTTCCCTTTTCCCTTTAATTCATGGTGTTATTGTACTTTGGCTTGTTTATTGTCTCGTGCTCTATACATTTATCAATAATAATATCGTGTTGTCATTGTTTTAACTGATGCAATTATGTTCCTCGCTTCTTGTGTTTGGAAAAAATATTGAAATTCTTAAGCTGTAAAAATAAACTGAGATCGTTTTGGAAAGAGTTGTATATATAAATGTGCATTTTGAGTCTTAGAGGGGTATTTTGGTCATATCAAATCTCACTCCATACCCAAAATGACGTAACGCCGTTAAACCACATGAAAAATGACCGAATAAGAAATGATATATGTGGTAATCAGGCCGGGGGAGAATGTCTCCTGTTGGTAAGGTACCGTTAGCAACATCTCATCCGTCTCAAAGTTTGACACCACCACTGCTGCATAAAAGTCTTGGACCCAAGTCTTCGACGACCTGGCCCTCCCAAGAGAGCTGCCTTAACCACTGCTGTAGCTCAAACACTTGGACCATTTTGTGGTCCTAGTATAGGAGGTCATAAAAATCGGAGAGCATCACTGAATGCTCTGCCACCAAAGGTTGCATTCGGATTTGCATCTACTGCGATTTAATACTGATTTCAAGTGCCTGCTCCTTTGAGGATGAACTTGCTCCCCTCACGCTTAACCCCAGACATTAATTTACTCTAAAATCATTGTATAACAAATGTGATAATAAGTAAACAAGAAAAAAAATAATTAAAAACTGCAAGCTGTAAGATAACGGTGATCCATCATCAAATATAACATTTGATCGTCCACGTATACATCCGATCGTCAAACCTTACAATCGTTTGGCTTGAATTGAAATGCAAAGTTTCGGTTAAGCGATCGTTCATCACCCTATGAGTGCAACGAAATAGAGAGATCTTTTTCTAGTTAGACTTGCAGCAATCCTATGGTTCGACTTATGAAACTGTAGTGAGACCCCTTTACTGTTGACCTGCCGAAAGGATAAGATGACCTGCCGAAAGGATAAGAGATAGCGTAGACTCGAGAACTAAGCCCAAATGGTAGGTTTCAAATATTTCTTTCTTCACTTACTCTTTATCTTCAGCTTGGATTACAGAGAGCCGAATTTTAAAATTCAAGTGAAAGAGGAAGCCAAAAAATGTGAGTGCTCCAACACTATATGGCTTTTTGGCGTCACCCTACCTTGCTAGAGGCAGATTTTATAATAAAAGTGGATTCTTATTTGGATTGGTACTTGGCTGGTGAATTTATCTATCAGAGGTTTCTATAGTTGCTCGGGAGCCATTGCTTTATCTCTTGTCAAAGAATGTGAACTACATACACTACTAGAAAATAGATTTTTAGTGATGAAATTCCCAGTGACGAAATAAATTTCGTCACTAAGAGTCTATTTTTAGTGAAGAAATGCAATTTTCGTCACTAAAAAAGGGCATTTCGTGATGAAAATTTCGTCACTAATTTCATCACTAAAGATCTTATTTGTGACGAAATAAAATTTTCGTCACTAAAAGGTAATTTTTTTGTGACGAAAATTTTCGTCACATGGTGATCGATCGCCCCTTTGTGACGAAACGCTCTGTCACTAAAAGCGTAGAGTTTTAGCACGTCACCACAGCCGATTGATCGGTGTACATAAACCGATTGATCGGTTAATAATCAACACGTGGCTTTGACAGGCGATCGATCGTTTTACATAACCGATTGATTGGTTAGCGTAACCGTTTGAAAATGCGGAGCGACGATCGATCGGTAAGCGTAACCATTAATTGAATGCATTATCGATCGATCTTCAATTCTTACTGATCGATCGCCGATACAACGAATGGTAGTACGCCATGTTTTGGACGCTTGCCGATCAATCGCTAAGATGTGCCGATCGATTGGTAAGCGTAACCGTCACTTTTTCGAATCGCCGTTCGATCGTTGAGGGAGCGATCGATCGTTGTTTCAACGAATGATAGAACGCCACTTGTTAAAAAAGCTTGTGATTGATCGGCATGTGACTACTGATAGATTGGTGCGAAGGATTATATGAAACTACCGAAGTCATTTTTACCGGTTATCTCTCCACAAAATCTTTCAAATCCTCTCAAATTTCAAGGAGCCATTTTGTGCTGCATTATCCTTTAAAGTGTGTGGAATCATCTCCCGTTGTCATCTACGTCAAAAGTACGGCTTTATGTTATTTTTTAAACGATATTAAGCAGTTTTAAATGTCACGCCCCGTGCTGGTACTTACCCCACGGCTCGCGTATAGTAATCGCATGCACAAAATTCGGGGATTACCGCACGATAAAAACTCTTAGATGCTTAAATGCCCTTGAATTTATTTAGCGGAAGACTTGTTTTAAAACTGTTATGGTAAATAGAAAAGGTCGTAAATCAGTTTAGAAACTTGAACGAAAGAAGTAAAATCTCACAAAGTAATAAATCGTTATATTTGCACTTGGAAAACCTTAATTGGTTAACGACTAAAAGAAATATGGCAAAATCATATAAAGTATCGCATCGTAATAATATGCACTTACTTAGAAAAATCTCATTAACGAATTAGATTGAAAGTGTTGGATTAGGCTTTTGAATAGAGATAAGAACTTTGAAATAAAGGACGAGGAAAGAGACACGAAAGAGATTGAAAACCTGAAATAACAAGGACATTTTTAATACAAGAAAAGTTCAAACCGTCCTCCCGGGACTACATAAAAGGTACATTATAAAAATTCGGGAACTTCCTAAAGTTCACCGTACCATTTGAAAACTGATTACAAGGAAATGAATACCCTAAAGACTAACGAAACACTCTAACAAGCCTAAGAGGGGTACTAATCCTCCTGTCCGAGTCCGATGTAAGATCAATAATCTTGGACCCCGGAGTGGTACTACTATTTCCGTTGGCGGGGCCGAGGGAACGTAATCGAACCTTAGCCACTCGGGCGGTACACCTGACAAACCAAAGTCCTCAAATCAAGGTAACGGGGATAGTGGGATAGAGGGGATGGTGGGGGTACAGGGGATGGGGGTGAGGGCTCCCTAAAGAACCAGTGGGCCTTATGCTCCACTAATACTTTAAGGAAATTCGAAACCCATGTTCGGATCTTGAGTACTAGGATATAAGGGTAGAAATTGTAGGTTAACTCGTCCTCGAATAGCTTCATTCTTCAATACCCAAGTTGCCAAGCATTGCAAAAACAACATAAGAGAAAAAGGATGAGTCCTATTGACTCAGTAAGGTGGGGTGGGGAAACATGATCAAACAAATATTGTGCATATAATTCTCTTAAACATGGTATAAAACTAACTTCAAGCATACTAAGAATGAACTTGGATGAATTAAAATATGCAATGCATCACACCATCATAGGTTCCTGAGGAGTTCCCGATGTCTGGCTCTGTTCACCCCCAGAGTCGGGTTGTGCGTCCCCTCCCCTTCTATGGGACTGTCCCGTGCCTCTAGCACCAGGACCCTTAACATTACGCCTTAGCGTTCATAAAGGAGCCCACCCACTCCCTGATGTGGGGGGTTGCACGTCTCCTAAGTGCCCGGTACCATAACTACCATTCGGGGAATCACCTCGCAGGCTTAGGGGTTCCTCACATTTGTTTTTCCTCTTATGAATGCAATCTCATGTCCAAGCATTAAAGTACACATGTAACATTCCACCCAAACAATGTACACTAGTTTGCAATGAACTTGAAAGAAACATAACAGGTTTAAAGAATAATCATTGATAATTGAAATAACCATGATAATAACTAGTAAGATCTAAGACATTAAACCCCATTGAAGGCCTATTGGGCCTCCTTAGACCCTGCTGGGCCTATTCCCAAAGTATTATTGGCTTGATACTATTTTAGGGTTATTGGGCCTAAAGTCCATTTAGGCTCTTAAACGGGCCTTGTGATTTGGGCCCTTATTTCAACTTGGTTTGAACTAAAATTTGGGCTCCCCCATCAATTTTTTCGTGCTCTATCCAACCATGTAATCATTTTCTCATTTTGGACCCTTTTTCCCTAACGAATTAGGCAAAATGTCGAATCTACCCTCAAAGACCTCCAGGGGCATTTTTGACCTTTTCCTTCATTATTTTGGGCTGAAATTTTTACAGGATCCTAATATTAGATAAGGATGCTATTTGGAAAGTTTCATGCAAAAATATAACCTATAGCTTAGGGTCAATTTGGGCAGCACCTATGTTTGCCTAAATGCCCTAGATAAGTGTTCATGCCTTTGATTGATCTATACTTTTCGAAACTTTAGGCTAAAAAATAATTTTAATCTATCAACATAAACGAAATCATAGAGCACATAACATGTGGATTGTTCGAGAACTTAAAGGCAAACAATGATCATTTGCAATGTCATCAAGGAACATGCATAATGCATCTTTTTCATGCTTTCAACTTCATAACCTCTTCCTTGAGCCCATGGCTCCTTCTTTGGCCCCATTTGGCCTTCTCTTGATTAGGGATACTTTAAAGCCTCTTGGCCATCATCATTCATTATTGCTCCACATTTCATATCACATATGCATGACATTGAATCATAAAATCATGCAGTGCAACATGCAACACCATAAGCCATTTTTTCTTGACCAACCCGTGGTCTATAAGGCTTCAAGTTTGGGCTTATCACCACTGCCATAGCATCATAAAGCATGTCCAAAGCTCTTTTGAAAATCAAACCAACTAAGCAAGCAATCTCATACACATGTTATAAGAAATATTCATTAAGCCTTAACATGCAAGATGTCTAGACTAGTATATACTTCATAGCACCTTTGAACCTTTCTTTTTGCAAAACTTTGAACCCAACATAACCCTAACATGTTCATCATTGAATCACATTTCTATGCACACAAATATATATGATCAATCAATACAAGAGAACATGTTATCCATCCTCAACAAAACACAAGAACCTAAACCCTTACCTTTGGTGATCTCGGGTAGCTCTTGATGTTCTCCTATTAACACAAGATCTATTGGTTAATGACACTGAACTAGGGCTAAGAAGAAGTGGAAATGATGACGCGGAAGTAGGAAAGAGGTGGTGCAAGGGGGTTTTCAAGGCCTTGGCCGAAACCCTTTTGCCAACTTACCTTTGCATGGAAGGTTTCCCTTCCCTTCTTCTTCTTCTTCTCCTTTCGCTCTCCTTCTTCTTATTTCTTTCTCTCCTTCCTTTCCCTCTTGGCCGAATGCTCTCAGCACTCACTCCTCACTCTCTAAACTCAAATGGCTGGCTGTTGGTGTGAGAAATGCATGGCAAAGGTTGGCTTTTATAGCCAACCTTGCCATCATTTGGTCAAGGGGTGGCTGCCACAAAAGCACCTTGATTACACAAGCTTGGGCTTCACAAATCAAAGTGATTGCAATGGCAAAGGTGATGATTAAGGACACTTACGCAAGAATCTTATATTCAAATTAAATCAAATGTGATTACAAGCAAAACAGTTGGTCCAAGGAAACTAATCATGCATCACAAGCCAAGAAATGGGACAAGGGAAAAGACAAAGAAAACAAACAAAACAAGGATTTCTTGTGTGTGCCGTGTGACCTAGAGAGGAGAGAGAGAGTGAGACCCACATGACATCAAAGTAGACTTAGGTTAGAAAAATGCTAAGTTTAACTAAGTTGTAAATTTTATCAATGCATATGTTAGAGAAAGAAATAATTAATTAGTCAAGTGATTAACCGAGATTAGGGATAGAATAATCAAGATCGATACTAGGTAAAAATTTAGATATAAACAAAATGATCCAAAGGGAAAGCAACCGAAATCCATAATGGCGATTAAAACCGAAATAAATCATGTGTCAAGAAATCAAATCTGTTAGCCCAAGGTTGTTCTTACAAACAATCTATTTTGATTTTGATGATAACAAAGTTTTCAAATTAGATTTTACATTGAAATTCCTTTCAAGAAAATATTTTTTTGAGTTTCCTTTTCTAGATCATTACTCTTGTTAATTGATCATCTTTTATATTGTAAGTATTTTTGAGATTTATTGAATTGGAAGTAGTTGTTGTTAAAAAAAATTTTTTGTCTAAGTGTTGGAAGTGTCGACACATTGGACCAAAGTGTCGACACATTGAACTACTACCCGAGAGTTTGTTTTTCAAATCATTCAAATTTTTTTCTAAGTGTTGGAAGTGTCGACACATTGGACCATAGTGTCGACACATTGAACTACTACCCGAGAGTTTGTTTTGGTCATTCGAATATTTTTTTGACTAAGTGTTGGAAGTGTCGACACATTGGACCATGGTGTCGACACATTGAACTAACACCCGAGAGTTGTTTTCAGGCCAAATTTTAATGTGTCAGCACATACCATCAATGTGTCGACACATTGTGATTTTGCAGAAATCCTGGAGCAACGTCAACTCATTCAAAAAGTATCCAAATGTCTCAAATGACCTCCAACGGCACTCAAACTTTACAAGAAGACCCTTGGTGCCCTAGGAGCTTTAAATAGAAGAAGATGGAGAGAGAAAAGAAGAGTGTGCGCTATTAACTCTTGCCCTAATTTCTAGAGAGAGAAAAAGCTTTGAAAGAAAGAAGCTCCACCAACCAAGAAAGCTCGTACTCCCACCTGCAAATACTGTTGCTTTCTTGTGAATCTTGTCTCTTTGCACACCTCAGTACTTCATACTTGTTTATTCAGCTTAAAGAGCTTTACTAAGATTCCTTTGTACCCATTCTTGAAAAACACGTGAGTGTTTGGAAAAACACTTGTCCTACTTGTTGGGTAGAAGAAATCCTCTAGGTTGTGAGGATTTGTGAGAGTGAGTTAAAGTGTAAGCTCAAAAACACTTTGTAAAGGTTACTTAGCACCCGAGAAGCTAAGGTGTACTTACTATTTGAAGATAGTGAAGGAAGCCCAAGGAAGTCAATAGCCTTGGGGGTGGACGTAGGCAAGTGTTGGCCGAACCACCTAAAAGTCACGGTGTCATCTCTCTACCCTTATCTCTATTTATTGTTGATATCTATTTGTTGTGCTTGTTTATCTATTCTTTTATTCTTCATTATAGTCCTTGATTTTATAGATCTACTCTCTTGCTCTTTAGAAAAAAGGTTCTCTAATTTGGTTTTATAAGAAAAAGGGTTAAAAGTTTTTATAAAACCCAATTCACCCCCCCCTCTTGGGTTGTTTTTGCCTCTCAATTGGTATCAGAGCTGAGGTTAGACGCTTTTAAATGACAACCCTAGTTAGCACCTCCTTAGCTGAAGGGCAGTCGACAAATCGACCTCCCTTGTTTAATGGAACCTCCTATAACTATTGGAAGGCAAGGATGAGAATCTACATCCAAGCCGTTGATTATGATCTGTGGAGAATCATTTCAAGAGGTCCTCGATTTCCCAAGGAGCAGATGGAAAGCTCAAGGAAGAGAAAGATTTTGATGAGAATGATCTTAAGCTCATGTCTCTAAATTCTAAGGCTATGAATGTTCTGTACTGTTCTCTCGATTCAAATGAGTTCAATCGTATCTCTGGATGCGATACTGCTAAAAAATTTGGGATAAACTTCAAGTATCCCATGAAGGTACGAATCAGGTAAAAGAAAGCAAGATTAGCATGCTTGTTCATAGCTATGAGCTCTTTAAGATGAAATCTGATGAATCTATCTCTTCTAT
>CM025852.1:9837313-9865240 GCA_003952965.2 Morella rubra
GATCAAGGAAAAATCTTTGTAGTTTTTTAATTTTTTAAACGTAGTGGGTTTCTTAGTTGAAATTTTTGTGTAGATTGGTTAATGGTGACTATCACAATTGTCGATTTAAAAACATTGGAGTGATAACATTTTTTAGCTTTAGTAACATTATTGCACTTATACAGATAGGTATCTTCACGAACATAGGATGTAATGTCTATTCTAATGCAGCTTGTTTTGTGATTAAAGATGGCCGAGAGAGGCTTATAAGTATCAGTGTGGTTTGAAGGTTTTTTATGTTTGTGTGAAATGTCATGGAACAACGTTTTAGTAACAGCAGATAATTTTAGAGTTTAATTATGTTGGCTTGGAAAATATTATAGATCTGCTGGGAGAGGAGGACATTTATGGAGTTCCTTTTTTCCTGCCTAGTCCCAATTTTGGTTAAAGACCCATAGTGGGCTAATCATACCAGTTCCTTTTTTAACATTTATCTTTTCTGTTGGAGTACAATTACCTTGAGCAATAGATTTGCCAACAACATCTCTTTACTCCATCCTACTAACTGCCAAAAATCATAGCTTTATCAAAAACTAGGGTTCTAACCAACATGACCATGAAAAGACTTGAGGAAAGCAACTTCATACCTTAGGCTCCATGGCATCTTCTGCTACTTGCCACCTATAATCAACCTACATTTTCTCTTCTTTATGTGTTTCCTGCAACAATTCTTGAATCTCGTTGGCAATAGAGACATCTTCCTCAACATCCGTCAATGAAACTACCTCAACATCCCTTGGCCTTGAATATCCCCAGACTCCACAATCCTGAAGACATAAAAAAGGAACCAAACAAAGGAAGGATTTTCGTAAGTGAAAAATAAAATAGAGAAGACATTCTATAATAAATGTGAACTCAATGTCAAGAGTGAACGACGCTCAAGTTCTTCAACGGACTCTGTGAAAATAAAAAATCAGATTCACAAGAGGCGACATAGAAAGAGAATGTGACTCGAAGAGAGAGATACACACAGTTCTTTTGAAATCCCGAGAATCTATTGAGAGTGAGCAAAGCCTGAGCACACTAGCAAGGCAACATTTTGGAGAGAATATTGTGGTTAGAGAGAGACAAGAAGTGTATTAGAACAACCTAGACTGAAAAACCTTAACCACTGCAGTAATGTCCTCAGAACCTACAAGATTTTTGCTGTGATGGACGATGGTGAAGGCGGCAGTGGTTGACGGCGCAGGCAAGGGGGCAGAGGGAGAGAAGAGATATGAGTGAAAAAGAGAAGAACCTAGAAGTCTAAAATCGAGTGAAAAAGAGAGGAACCCGCCCGAAAAAGAAAAGTGAGGGAAGCCTTTGCCCCTTAGTGACTTTTTTGGCGACGACTTGTGTTGTCACCAAAAGTCACCTTTAGTGACGACAATAATATTTAGTCACTAAAAGAATGAACATACCACCTTTAGCGACAAAATTGGTATTTCATTGATTAAAAATGAGCACAAAAATTTTTAGCAACGAATTTTAATTTTTGTCACTAAAGGTGTACTTTCAACAATCAATTTAATTTCGTCACTAAAATTTCGTCGCCAAAAAGCAAATCTGTTGTAGTGCATGTGCATTAATATGGTGTTACAAATAAGTAATTTCATGTAAGGTCCTTGAAGTAGTGCCAATAAATGTACCAACTAATGTATAGAAAATCGAGTTTTGAAGATTGAGCTTCTAGAGATTCAAAGTCTTAGGAAGTTGAACCTTGGGGAATCAAAAGTTTTTAGTATTTCAAAAGCATTTTAATGTTTTGCTTTTACCTAGACTTCTAGTAAGTTGAGTTTTGACTAGCAGACCCTTAGGAAGTTGTAGAATGACTCCTAGAAAGATGTAATGTAATTAATGTGGCTATTTGAAGTAATTGATGAGGTAAGGAAAAAGATAGACAAATAGAGAATTTGAGAACACAACTCATAATGAGAGAAGGAGGATAAGAGAGCAAAGCTCCACTAAATTCTAATTTCAAACGGTGAATGTATTTCTTGAATTCCTCTTTCTACATCACCCCCCACATATTTATACTACTTCTTACATTAATTGTGCTACATACTTCAAAGAGCCGCATTAATTGTGTTACATCTTTTCAAGAGTCATTCTACAACTTCCCAAGAGTCTAGGCACAACTCACTAGTCAAAACTCAACTTACTAGAAGTCTAGGTAAATGCAAAACAATAAAATGCTTTTGAAATACTATAAACTTTTGATTTCCCAAGATTCAAAATCCCAATACTTTGAATCTTCAAAAGCTCAATCTTCAAAACTCAATTCTCTATGCATTAGTTGGTACATTCATTGGCATTACATCATCCTCTCCCAGTGAGAAAGAACTCGCCCACGAGTTGTCTTCAACCTCTCCATGATATGATGATAAATCTTGAACATTAAAGCTAGGATGAGTGTTGATATGTGAAGGAAGCTCAAGCTTGTAGACATTATCATTAATCTTCTTAAAAATTTAGCAAGGACCAATCTTCTTCTCCTTTAACTTATTGTAAGTGCGAGAAGGAAATCTTTCTTTCTTTAAGAATATCCACACAAGATCACCTTCATTGAAAACTTTGGCATGACGATGTGCATTTTTTTCCACTTGCTTATACTTTGCATTGCTTTCCTCAAGCTTCTTCCTTACTTCCTCATAAATTCGTGCAATAATAGCAACTAAATCTTCAGCCTTCTTGTTTGTCAAAGATGAATTAGAAATAGAAGCAAGATCAAGATAATGTTGTGGAGCTTTCCTATATATCACCTTGAAATGACTCATTCTAGTTGAATGGTTCACCATAGAATTATAAGAAAATCGAGCTTGTGATAGTGTCATATCCCATTGTTTAGGCCTTTTCCCCATCAAAGATCAAAGCAAATTTCTCAATGTTCAATTCACAACTTGGGTTTGCCCATTAGTTTGGGGATGATAAGAACTACTATAGAGCAAATTTGTTCTAATTCTTTTACACAAACATCTCCAAAAATGACTAAGAAACTCAGTATCCCTATCCGAAACAATGGACTTTGGAACACCATTGAAGTAGAGATTTGCAACATAAGAAGCATCCACAGTCATCTTGTAAGGAATAAAATAAGCTATTTTAGTGAATCGATCAACAACAACATAGATTTTCATTACCTCTTTGAGTTCTTGGCAAACCAACCATGAAATCCATGCTAACATCTTCCCAAGTAGCCTTGGGAAGGGGAAAAGGAGTGTACCAACTAGTGTTGAGTTTGTCCCTTGCAAGTTTGGCATATTCGGCACCTCTTCACAAAATAGTTCACATCTCTATAGATTGAAGGCCAAAAAAAACATCTCGTTTACCATGAGATGGTCTTGTCTCTTCCCAAGTGTCCACTCAAACCTTGGAATGCAATTCTTTGACAAGGTATTCTCTAAGGAACATTTAGGAATGCATAAACAATTTCCTTTTTTTTTTAAAAATAAACATTGGATAGAATAGTCGCCATTACTCCTCTTCTTGCAAAGCTTCCATATCTCGCCAAAATCACCATCTTCACCATACATATCTTTGATGGCATCAAAACCTTTAAGTTTAATACTCAAAGAATTGAGAAGAGTCATTCGCCTTCTTAGAGCATCCACCACTTTGTTACACTTTCCACTTTTGTGTTTTAATACAAAAGTATATTGTTGTAGAAAAGCCATCCATTTTGCATGTCTTCAATTTAGGCTTCCTTGACTATTGAAGTGCTTGAGAGCTTCATGGTCAGAATTCAAAATGAACTCTCTTTGAATCAAATAAGATCTCCAAATTCGAAGGGATTGAACGATGGCATAGAGCTCCACATCATAAGTTGAATACTTTTTCTTTGCTTCATTCAGCTTCTCACTAAAGAAGGCAACATCACGACCTTCTTAGATAAGTAGTCCACCAATGTCCACATGACAGACATCACAATCTACTTCAAAAATATTTTTGATGTTCAGTAAACAAAGCACCAAAGAACTGGATAGCTTGTCTTTTACAAGTTGAAAACTCTTCTCAACCTCCTTTGTCCAAATAAAATTTCCTTTGTTCATGCAATCCGTCAAAGGTGCTGAAATTGTGCTGAAATTTCTAATGAATCAGCGATAGAATGAAGCCAATCCATAGAAACTCCTTAGCTCATGCAAACTTTTTGGTATACTTCACTCTTGCACAACTTTGATCTTTTCTTCATCAACCATAATTCCTGTAGAATTCAATACAAAGCCTATAAAGGCTAGGCTACAGTTCATGAAAGAACACTTTTTGAGGTATACAAAGAGTTTTTCACCTCTTGAAGTGTTTACAACAACTCTCAAATGTCCTAAATACTCACTCTTGTCATGACTATATACAAAATATCATCAAAATAAACATGTTTTCCAATAAAAGGATGAGCAGTTGATTTGTTACCCTCATGAAAGTACGTGGAACGTTTGTGAGACCAAAAGCATGACAAGCCATTCATATAGTCCTTCCCTTATCTTGAAAGCCGTCTTCATTCATCACCCGGCTTAATGCGAATTTAATGATAGCCACTTCTAAGGTCAATCTTTAAAAATATTTTAGCACCTGGAAGAATATCAAACATATCATCAATTCGAGGAATGAGAAATCAATATTTGATAGTTATGCGATTAAGAGCACAACTATCCATGCACATTCTCCAAGAACCATCTTTCTTTGGAGTTAACAAAACTGATACCGTACAAGGACTCAAGTTTTCTCTAATGTGTCCTTTCTTTAATAACTCCATGACTTGATGCTTCAGCTCTTCATGTTCTTTTGGGCTCATTAGATAATGGGCTTTGTTTGGGAGAATTGACCTAGGAACCAAGTCAATGTGATGTTGAATATCCCTTAGAGGAGAAAATTAAACTCATCAGGCATAAAATCACCAAATTCTTCCAAGAGTGGCAGAATTTTACTAGGAAAATTCTCAAACTTTTCTTTCTCCTTGGCCACCAACAAACACATTACACTACTTTCTTCACTTTCTTTTAAGAATTTTGCCAAAGTAAGAAAAATTGCTACTCTCCTCTTGTAAAGATTTTGGAGCTCTTTTTCCTTCCATGGTAAAAGAACAACCTCTTTCTTTCTCATTTTAAAAGTGTAGGTATTGGTATGCCCATCATAAATGACATGTCTATCATACTGCCATGGTCTTCCTAGGAGTATATGACATACATTCATGGGAACTACATCACACCATACTTGATCATGATAATTTTTGCCAATTGAAAATGAGACAAGGCAACATCTAGTATTTTTACCTTGTTACCTTTCTTGAACCAAGTAATCCAATAAGGCTTTGGATGAGGCTTAAGTTGAAGCTTAAGCTTATTCACCATTTCTTGAGAAACAATATTTTCACAACTCCCGCCATCAATCACAATGGTACACACCTTACCAAGAGCTTTGTATTGAGTTTTGAAAATATTTGATCGGAGATAATCTTCTTCTTAATCCACCTGAAAAGTAGTAAGAGCTTTTTGGATCATTACACTTTCACCCTCCTCTAGTTCAACCTCCACATGCTCCACATCTTCTTCATCATAAAAGGGCTGCTTTGAATCATCAAAATCTTCATAATCATCCTCTTCCACAAGATTGACATGTGCGTCTACTTGCCTTTTTGAACAAGTGTTATAATGATGACCAATTTGCCCGCACTTGAAAAAAACACTAGAATTATTGGTACGACTGGATTGATTTCCAGTACGACCAATAAGAGTTGGCTTTGTATGAGTCTTCGGATTTTCACGAGGATTCGAACCAGCACCTCCACTACGTGAAGAGTCACCTTTTTGATAAAAACTTCGAACCTCCAAGAACTTCTTGGCACCGCTTCAAGCAAGTTTAGCCTCAAGCTTCAAGGCTAGTTGATATGCATCATTGAGCCTCTGTATTCGATGCATCTCGACTTCATCACAAATTGGCATTCTTAGTCCACCAACAAATCTTGCAACGAGTTGCTCTTCGGTTTCTTGAACATCATTGTGAGCCATGAGTTTGTAAAACTCTTCAGTTTAATCAATTACACTTTTTGAATCTTGGCGAAGATTGTTGAATTAAGAAAAAACTATCTGAGCAAAATTCACCGTAAGGCTCTTTGAGTCTAGTCTTCATTTTCTCCCAAGATGAAATCTTAAGCTTCCCTTTTCGAAGTCTCATCTCTTGAGTTTTGTCCCACCATGCCGAAGCATAGCCACAAGCTTCACACGTTGATTTTCTGGCGTCTCCTTGAAGTCAAAGAATTTCTCTATGCCACAAAGCCACTCAAGAAAATCTTTAGGCTGAAAGTGACCATGGAACTCCGGAATTCGATCCTTAAAGTTTCAGAATCACGATGGAACATCTTTGGCAATGGCTTACATTGGTTGCTAAAAGGATTCACGTTGTACTCATCACTAGAAGACCCACGACTTGAAACACCACGATCATGAAGAGCTTCTTGGCGTTCAAGATGCAAAGTGATCAGTATCTCAACTTGTCTTTGAAGTGCTTAAAGGTTTTCATCTCTCTCGCCACCCAATGCACATATGCACTTTCACAATTCACATAAGTTGATTATAAAATGCACATATGCACTTTCACATTTTAATGGAAATACATAGCACAATAATGCATTTGAACTTTAATAAAATATTAAAGAGAAAAAGATATTAGCACATAATAAGTACTATTTATGTTCTCATTAATAGAACTTAGTACTAAGGTTAATATTTAATGCCCTTCCTTTGATGCAAATTAATAACCTTTTTCATTTAATTTGGCTTAATACAGAATTAATCATGTAAATTGTTAATCAATATCAAATCTTCACTAAAATCCATGAGTGAGGGCCTCTTGAGCCTATCCCTAAGGTTTCAAGGCTTACTGGGCTTGTTTGGGTTATTGGGCCTAATAGTCCATTTAGGCCGTTAAATAGGCTTTGTGATTTGAGCCCTAAATCTACTTGGTTTGAGCTCAAATTTGGGATTCCCTATCCATTTATAATTCTTTACACAGCCATAAATTTATTATCCCTGTTTGGACCTTTTTACCCTAACGTTTTGTGTGAAATGCTAAAACTGCCCTTAGAGACCTCCAGGGGCATTTTCAACCTTTCCTGATCTCCGATTGAGCTGGAATTTTTACAGGAGCATCCTGAACACTCACACAACCTATCTAGAAAGTTTCATACAAAAATTCAAAAGGAATCTTAGGGTCGTTTTGGACAGCAAGCACTTTCTTAACAAATCCCTAAATGACGTCTTTGCATGTTATAGATCTAACATCAGTATGCTTTTAAATACATGATCCACTCACCTTACTCCTATAAGTGAAATCACAGCACACATATGGTGGGAAAATAGCAAGAAAAATGTACGCAAATCATTATCAAATTCACAATTCCCACAAAACATGCATATGATAACATTTACAAAATATATAATTTGTGAACTTTATCCTTGAGCTCTTTAAGCTCCCTTGCACGGCCATACTTTGCCATCTTTACACCCGAACCTCATCTTTGCCATTCGCCCATGATTAAAGTTCCTATCTTGCACCATTTTGCATCAAATACATGAAATAGACATCATCAAGGTAATGAATGATACATGCAAAATTTTCCAGCAACAACCAAAGACAACCCATGGTCTCTTATCCCCTAAAAATCCATGTTTTTGCCAATAATATGGCTTACAACACCCTTTGATCATATCAACTATGCACAGCAACCATTTTAGCAAGGAAGTCTTAAAAAAAATGAAGGATTTCCACATGCAAGCATGTCCTACTCATGTTCTCATGTAATAAATCACTACTATTACTTTCTTTCTTTCATTCAATGACTAAACACTAATATTGAATCAAACAACAAGCCAAAAACCTGAAGAACACATTTTCCCCAACTCAAATGCACAATAGAAACTACTCATTACCTATACTTTAAAAAAAAAAAGACTACAAAGAAGTTCTTCACTTTTTACTAGGAATTAATGATCTTCAACATCCTCGTTAAAATGTTTACGAAAATTTATTTAGTGGTCATGATTTGTTTCTCATCCATATGATTGTTGTTGTTTTCCCCTATATAGCAGATGGGTCCCTTGCTATTTCCTGTTCAACTGCTAAATTTCCTTTCCTTTAACCATAAACCCACTTCTAACTATGCATGTCTATGTAATTTTTTAAAACTAGTCCTTTGAGACATTTTGCTACACCAACTTCAACATACAATTTGGATTCCAAACATTGATCTTAACAAGCAAGGCCACTAAAATTTCTGGGCAACAGTAACCACCATAACATAGCTTCCAATTTTCTTTAGACTTTTCATCAAACACCTAAGGCACATCAAGATTTCCTTTCAAACCTCAACCCATAATTTGACTGTATATGCAATTTCAACACCTCAAAACCTAACCTTCTTCAATTAAAGCTTCACAAACCTAACATGCAATTAGAATTAACATCTAATAGCACATGCAAAGAAATTTAACAAGAGAAATCTTTGAGTCTCAACAAATGGCTCACGGGTCCCCTTTATTATTAGATAAGAAATTTTAATCCCCTTACCTATGCTCTTCTTAGCTTCTGAAGCTTGATCAAGACCTATTTACAACAAAAAAAACACTTGCATGTCACAATTTGGCCGAGTATTGTAGAAAACGAGAAAGAGAAAATTCTCCAAAACCCAAACCTCCCATTACTCAGCAGCAACCCATTTCTCCTTGCTCATCCTCATCTCATTCTTCTTCATTCCCCCCCCCCTTTGCTAGCTCTCAGTGCTTCCTTTCTCTCAGCTTCTATCTCTCTCTACCTCTCTCTCTCCCTTTCTCCTTCTCACAGTGATGCCATACAAAGCATCTCTCTCTTCTCTCTATTTCACGTCCCTACCCCTTCTTTAAATGAGTGGTTTGCAAAAGGAATTAACCACCATAAGCATAAGCTTTCACTTGCAGAAGGCACATCAAGCACACAACCTCTTTCAATTTGACTGTACCCCAATTTGTACTCAAAACCTAACTTCTTCTTCTTAAAGCTTCACAAAGGTTGCAATTAAAGATAAGCAAATTAACATCAAAGAATTAACATCAATAGCACATAACAAAGAAAGTTGGAAAAATACTTAATTAATATAAGGGTCCCCCTTATATTATGCTCTTTTGAAAATCCTTAACCAATGCTCTTAATTAACAATTCTGCACATTCTTATTGCAAATTAATACAATTTAAGGGAACACAAGTCGTCACATGAGAGAAAATATTGTAATAATGCAAGGAAAGAAGACTAAATTCCCCAAAAGCACACCACCCATTACTCCAGCAAGGACCCATCTATCCTCTTCTCATCATTTTTTCCCCATTCCTAAGGGACCTTACTCCCACCCCATGCTGATAACCCATCCTCTTTAACAGCTATCATCTGCCTCTAAAGTCTCTCAAATCTCATCACTTTCTCCTATCTCACAGTGATGCCATACAAAGCATCTCTCTCTTCAATCTCTATTTCACGTCCCAATACCCCTTCTTTACAATGAGTGCCTTTTCTTTTAAAAAAATTGTTTGCTTTATAAAAGGCTTTTCCCACTTGCGTGAAGGAATTCACGAAAACATAATGTATCAGCCTTGTTGGGAGAGTGGGACACGCCCTCTCCCAACGTTAAGTCTCTTTTCTCTTCTTTTTTTTCTTTGGTTGCAATTAAATAAGCATTTTGAAATAATTAAGCTCAAATAAAATCAATTACATGAATTAATAAAATCAAGTTAGAAAAATACTAACATCATTAATATGAGTAAGGAGGGATTATGAAAATAGGAGCTGAAAATAAAATATTAACCAAGAATTAAGAATTTCGGCCTTATTCAAAATTATTCAAATTAATCTAAAAATTTAAGGGAACAAAACTCAAGTCAAATAAGAAATTTAAGCACGTGAAATTAAATAAAATAATGCAAGGATTTAAGAATTAAAGAAAGAAAGCACATACGCATATTAAATTAAAAAAGGATAAATTAAAATACTAAAGTCACGAATTTAGAAACCGAAGCATTAAGTAGAGGGAAGAAATTCCTATAAGCAATTAATCAGTGATAATCTAAACAAGGCACAAATTAAGAAAATTAAGCAAATACTAAAAGAAAAGAACACAATTACTAAAGATATTAAAAGAAAAACCTTAACACAAGAGTCTTAAAGTAACTCAAAAGGTTAGGGGTATCACACTTTTAGTTTCTAAAGCAGAAAAATAGAAGGGAGAAGAACTTGATCCTATACTTGACTGATTGATTGGGCTAAATGAAAAAACTGAAAATCCTTGATTTGTGGGTTTCGAGGTCTAATTTCTTAAGACTTAGGGGCATCTTGGACATTAGGCATGGAAGTGGACTAATGTGTCAAGATTGAGCTTGAAAAATCAAGCCCAATGCTTAAAATCGATCCGGTCACTTGGAGTTGAGGTTTAATTGGAGATCATAATCATCATTGTGATGTGATTAAGATGTTGGACAAGTAGAAAAATCTGAGTTTGCCAACCCAAATTGACCCTTCATCAACTTAGCTTCTTGTAGTAAATTGAGTGTAATCACTTAATCCCAAACTAGCTAGCTAGCTAGCTTAACCCTAAGCCTAACTAACGTTACACGAACACTTACATAAGTGAGAGAAAGGCCGCGAGTCTCCCTTTCTAGCACTTCCATCAATCGATTATAGAGAGAGAGAGAGAGAGCTAGAGGAAGATAAAGAGAAATCTTCTAAGGAAGAGTAGTGGGATTGTACCGGTTTGTGTAGGCCTTTTTCCCTTTTCTCTTCTTACTTTCTCCCTCATCTTTTGTGTTGAACAGTTGCTAACCTCTCACATTTTGTTCTAGGTGAAAAATGTAGTTCTAGGACTTAAGGCAACTCAAGAGGAGGTGAGTTGGGTTTTAAAATTTGTTGAAAAAATACCTCTAAAGATGTGTTTGCTAGATTTTAGTTAGCACTTGTTGTGTATATTACTACCATTGATCAAGACAAGTGATGAAAGACATAATGTCAATTTCTAGAATAAGAATATGAAAATTAACCAATAGTACAAAGTAATGACTATAAGGGATAGAAAAGCAAACACAATAATTTTTAGATTGTTTGGCAATCTCACCTACGTCCACTGACAAGTTTTTTTCAAGCCTTAAGGATTCTCGACTAAGTTCATCCATTAGATGTGGCGGTTCTAAGAGCAAATGGCCCTTTCTCCACTAATATGGTTTTTACGTTATGAGCTCACATGATGTATTAGATAATATTATTTTTTACCTAATATGATACTCGTATTAATTATGACACTAAACACATACACTTTAATGACACGTATAGGAGGTATTTATAATGTATGTGTAGTGTAATTAATCATATATAACATATGTATAGTACAATATGCATATACAAGGTAATGAATCATACATAACATATAAATAGCATATCATGTATATTGTGCAATGTAAGGAATCATATATAATATATAGTTAGTATTGCAAGATAGGATAGCATGCATGTACAAGGTAATGAATCATACATAACATATAGATAGTATAACATGTATGTGCAATGTAATTAATCATACATAATATAGAGATGTATAACATGTATGTATGAGGCAATGAATCGTATATAAGATTTATATAGCATACCATGTATATGCAATGTAACGATTCATATGTTCATAGATAGTCGAGTATGGAATGTTGAAACATATATGTACGTAGAGAACATATATAGAACATATACTTATATTTTATAAGTATACTTCTTTTTCGAATATGCATGTTAGACATGCACATACACGTTATACTTATGCTTAACGATTCTTATGTATATTTTTTGTACTTACTATACATATAGTTTTGCTACAAATAAATATAACATATATTTACATATCCTTACCTTTTTTTTTGCAATGTACTATATATAATATACATATAGAACATATAATTATACATCTTTACCGATGTTTCAATAAGGCACATGTTGTATAGAAGATATAGAAAATATGTAAAGGCCATTTACTACATGAACATTTATACTATGAACTTGTACGTGTCACTTATAGTATATTAACTTTATACTATATATGTCATATCTATAATCAAATAACTTGAATACATGATCGAATGTGTTTACTCTAATTTGAAACTAGGATTAAATCACTTTGCCCTTTATCTTTGGGGTCATTTACACCTTGCATCCCGATGTTATATTTTTAAGTTTGGACCATAAAGTTACACATTTTTTTAAATTTGGACTTATAACCAATTGCCCTTCAATTTGATAGATTCCATAAATTTTTTAACACATTGCTCCCCTTATTTTGGGTATTTATACATTGCACCCATGTTGTTTTGAAAAATGAAATGTCTAAATTGGGACAATTTGGGCACGGGGTCCAAATTGAAAAAATGTTAAGTTAAGGGTCTAATGTCTTAAAAATAATACATCGGGATGCAGAGTGTAAATGAACCCAAAGATAATGGGGGCAAAATGTATTTAACCCTTGAAACTATCTACACCTTGTTCGGACAATAAAATAACTTGTTCGAATGTTAAACACTTATAGTAAATAAATCCGTTTTAATACGAAGGGGTTTGAAAAATGTTCGCACAATGAATTTCATGTTCAAACACGTTCGTACTTGTTTGTAATTGGTACACACATGTTACAACTCTACTCAAATAACTAAATACTTATTCAAATACTAATCAATTATAGTCTGTGAATGATATTTATTATTTGAACTAATATAGCGAATAATGTTCAAATTGTAAATTATAATGTTCCAATTGCTTCTCACTTGTTCTATCTAAAATTGAACATTGTTCGAGCATAGAGATCACTTTCAAAATTTGAATGCCTTTTATTCGTTAAATATCATGTTTGATATAGTTCGAATTTGGTACAAACACACAAATTACTAAAATTTATTTTAGACATGTTGTATAATGATTTGATATAATTAAAAATACATTAGCAATATGATAAAGTCATTTATAGATGTGTAGTTCTTAAATTTCAAAAAAATCATGTTAGCTATTTTCATGTGGTTGGTCGAGCTTGTGTCTCGTGCTACAAGTCCTCTACACTCAAGTGAGAAACCTTTAGTGATGAAAACGAAGAGCTAGGTCTAGGCCTTGTTCATTTTTCAAAAAATTGTAGGATTTTTTAATGTGGTGTGAATTTTTAGTTTTTTTTTTTTGTGTAAAATTGGTGAGTTGTATTATCTTTGAAAAAAAAAAAGATAATGATTTTTTAAGGTTGTTTTGGTAAGTAACCTTTATTAGGATTGGTGAAAAATAGAAAATATAAAATGGATGCATTGGATATTTATAAAATATTTATTATTTTGAAAAATATTTTCATTATCATTTTTATTGCAATATTTATATCTCAACCATTTAAAAAATTAAGATATCCTTTACATAAAATGATGAATAATGATAATTCCAAATTTGTCTAGAGAAAAAAAAAAGTCTGAAAATAATTTGGTAACTGAATTTTGAAATTTTGAAATTTTGCATGGGCGTGTGCATTGAATGCCTGCATGTTGGCATGAGCAATTAGAGAAAAAAAAAATTAGCATGGGCGATTCCTTCATTTGAGGGGCGATTTCGTGATTCTGACTTTTGACATGGGCGATTTCGTCATTTGGCATGTGCATTAAATGCTTTGCATTGAATTGGTGTGTGCATTTAATACTCTACATTTAATTGAATGTTCTATATGTTGGATCTCATGTGTTTGTTAATTTTTAGATTTACCCTTGATTTCAAATGAGCTAATGCATAATTGGAGGATTTTGGTAATTTATTACCTTCAAGGCCAAGGTTAAATTGGAAAAAAAAAGTTGAAGGTAGGTGAAATTTTTTAAATTGATTTATGTTCAGTGAAATTCTGTGGGTTTTGAAAACACATTCTATTCAATGTCAAAAAACGAACATGGCCCTAGATCTATTTTGCCCGAGCCATATAAACATGCAAAAGAAATGTAACGATAAAGTTAATTTAAGTTCATATAATAAAAAAATCTCTGCATTCCATAATTCTTCAATAGGCTTTGAACAAGCGACATGTTTAACCTACATCGAACATATACGACTTTGTTTGAATTATGTCGACTAAGACAAGTAATGCATACGTATTATAATTCCTTCCAACATCTTTGAAAGACAGATGCTAATATTCGAACATCTATGAATTGCACGTGGATTTCACCCCATCAAAATTTTGAACTACTTTGAACAACAAAATAGTGTAAATCTATGATTTGTTCAAACAATTTCGAATTACAATACTATTCAAACAATGTCGATCAACGAAACACATGTTTGAACTTTTTGGACTCAAAATCGTCTATGGCCGATGGAAGCCATGAACGAGGTCCTCTAACATATTTTCACGCCATACATAACACCATTAACCTCCCAATAACACTATAAACCTACAGGAACTCCAACTAGGGGCAACCACTACCACTGGTGGCAACAAACAACCAAACACAAATCAAAAATATAAACATCAAAACAATCTTATTTTTTTCATGAAAATTAAACAAATATAATGTAATACTTAATAGGTGATTGATTCTAACTCAATTGAATGAAAAAAGGTTCAGAAAAAGGTTCATCCCAACGTATGAGGGGAGACAATTTTGCAAAAGGTAATACCATCGACCTTGTCAAACTTGCCTATAGCCGCTCGAACATGCTTTACCACGTATGTGTGGAGGGTGCATAGTCAAACTAGTTATAACAAGTTTGTTTTCCCGTTTGTAGTTGAAAGGTCACACAATTAAGTGACTAAATAACAATTGGATATTGTCCGAACAATCATAACTTTATTTGCTTCATAATAATATTTTGGTACAAGCCTAATATCATCCCAAAAGCCTATATATTATTTTGAGACAGTTGTTTTGTCTACGTTAAATTTGGCACCTAAATTTTGAAGCAATTTTTTCGCTCTATTGCAAAACTGTAACGCCTTTCGGTATGAATAGCCACTTTCATTCCAAATTCATGCACTGATCATAGGGTTGGGTGGATGAAATGTCAAATTTGTCATTAAAATTATAATTTCTTATAGTGTGGATATCATTAGATATACATTCAAACTGTATGTTGAAACTATTTGTTTAAGATACATCCGTCCAAATGCATTTTCACTACTAGATATTGTTTGATAGACATGGGGACAATATGTTTAAACTGTGTCTTCATCATGTTGTCATCTAAACTAGGTTTTTGTAAAAGATGTCAAAGCGTACAAGATCTTCTTCTTCATAGTCATAGGTCCCAGAGATTCCCCTATGTCCTTGGAAGACCACCGTAATCAAATACATGCTTGACTGCTAGTTATCGAGTGCTACGTCACCCTATCAATAGATTGAGGATTAACAGTTCGACCTCAAGACCATTCAATAGGTCTTCACCCACTAGGGTTAGATGTGGCAGCTCTCCTGGGTGGATCACGCATACATACATCACGTCATTGACATTCTACGTAATGTTACTCAACGTGGACACCAACAACGAGTCATGGAATGTAGTCATCCGCGGAATCACCGTGACCTTTTTCACAAATGTCATGACAATATTTTTAGCCAATGAGACCAGGTGCATGTTAAGTAGATCTTCCAGATCTTGACAGGTTGATGCAGTATCTCATATCACTACAAGAATTTAGTTTTAGGTGAAAAATTTTGGGTGTCAAACAATTTTGTCACCTAAAGTGAACTTTCTATGAAAATATTAATTTTGTCACCCAAAACCATCTAGGAGCCAAATCGTCCGGACCGGCCAAAAAAACCGTTCGGACGTATTTCTAGTGTGACGACATACACGTCGCGAATGAGTGATGATAAAAATGTCACAAAAACAAAGGACCGTCGGATGAACAAGAAACCTTTCGGACTCGGCAGGGTGACAAATTCCAAATCGTCGTAACTGAGTGAAATTAGAATCGTCACAATTTTTTCACTCCGTCCGGACTTTGTTTTATATAACATCCGAACGTACATCACTAAGAATAATAATCTTCAGATAGAGGTGAAAATTAAAAATATCCATGAACATTCTATCAGTCCGGGATGTTGTCAAGCGTCTAAAAAAAATGATATCATATTACGAGACGGGAAAAAAGGTCGCACAATTATAAATGCTTCTTCGTGAATTGTGTGGTTCCACGTTGCAAAACTTCAGACCCGTGACATGATACGTCCGGACCCATAAATAGCGTCGGACTGTATAAGTTCTAGAACTTTTCGAATCGGGCATTTTAATGACGTTAAATTTGATAGGGCCACGTGTGAATATAACCACTGAGAAGCGTCCGAACTCGAATCTACAGAGTTCGGACAGGTACTGGGCACATTAAAAACCGCCAGACTTTGTCAAAATCACAAACTCACACTTCTCTCAAACTCTCTCTCAAACGTTTTCACTATCCATTTGAGATCTCTCAAGGAACTTCAGGTAAAACTTCCTTTATGAATTTGCTTCTCAATTTCATGCATTTCGATTAAATAGCATCCCTTGTTTAGTTTGTTGTGTTGTTTTGTGTCTATCAAATTAGGTTGTTTTGCTGGTGTTCATCGAAACACGTTCGGACGTCTTTTTACACCGTCCGAAAGTTTTCTTAAACGTCCGGACGTTATGTCATTGTACGTTCGGAGCTCTAAAATTTAAACGAAGTTTGATGTTCGTGTGAACGGTTTATGCTGATGTTCGGACGGTTTTTGCTAGGTTCACCATGGAACGCTCTGGGAGAAGTATCACCAATGTCGAGGGACAAACAGAGCGACCAGCTTGGGCAGACGCCTATTTAGCGGAGTTAAACGAGAGTATTCGGGCGATAGTGCAGCCGACGCATTCGTTGTGCATGGAGCTCCAATGTCGCTTGACCGGTCTGGAGACCAAACTTGCTCTAACGGATAGGCTATAACGGAAGAGCTGAATATTATGCGGATGGAAATAATAAGGATTAGAGAACAATTGTCTCAGTTGTCCCAGTCTGTCCATACCGTTCCGGTACAACTGCAGACACTCGTCAGACGGGTGGATAATATGGAGGAGCATTTGGCGCATGTTCGTGATGCCCTCGGACAAGATTTGGACGAGCCAGCTCGTGATTTGGACTAGTCTTCTGTTTATGCTTTATCACTATTATTTATTTATCGTTTGAAGGACCGTTCCGGCTTGTACTAGACATTATGATTGTGTTTTTCGTTCGGTATTTGGATTATTTTTGATATTTTATATTAATTATGTTTTTTCATTGATTAAATTTATTAAAATTTAAACGGACGGTTAGTAAATTAAAAGGTACTATTACACTAACGGAAGTGTTAGTGTAATTAGATTGTAACGGTTAGAGTAATTAGCTTGCAATTACAATTAAATTGGTGATTAGTTATAACGGATATTTAATATAAAAGTATGCCTAACTATATATTTTTTTTATGTATTCAAAATAAATAAATTAAGTTAAATATTTGTGCCAAAATACATTGCGTTAAATTGAATGAAATAAATTAAATAATAATTAAATCATTTAAATAAAATAGGTTTTGTGAGTAAAGTAAATTTAGTGAATTTAACATGCAAAATAAATCTGCTAGACGTTCGGACGGTGTCTAAGAGAGTCCGGACTCCCATATCGCAATTGAGAGTAAATGAGGTAGGCGTTGGAACGGTTTAGGCACCGTCCGGACTTTTCCAAATCGCATGGCGTACACGTGTTTACGTTATATGAAAGTTGAAAACGGCTGTCACCGTTTGCGCACGAGTTATAGACGTCCGGACGATATTCGCCGTTTATTCAGCCAAACGTGCGCTTCCACATCGCGTAAATTCAGTGGAATGACGTTCGCACGCCGTGATAAAACGTCCGGACGTGTTTATTGTGCCGAACGGTTTTAAACGGTTTAAATTTTGGCATTTAATACGAAGTACGTTGATTGGGCCACGTGTGCAGAAAAGAGTCCGGACGGCATGTTTGGTGTCCGGACGCTAGCGACGTATTTTCATAAGTCGACAGTTCGTCATTTTCACAAATACCGAACCGTTTCTCCTTAAAAAATCTCTCAAAACTCAAGTTTTTTCTTCACAAATCTTGACGAAATATCACTCTTTCGTGGATCTAATCACATCCAGGTATATTTTGCTTACTTTTAACAAGATTTTAATGGTAAAAATTTCATTTTTTTTATACTTTTACGTATAGAATTTCAATTCCATTTTTTGCATAGTACATTGTGTTTTTTAATTGATTTTTACGTAGAAAGTGATTGTGTTAAGTGTTAGGTTTGTTTTAAGTGTATTAGTTTGTGTTTTGGTTGTATTTTTGGGCGTGTGGGGAGGGGGAGGGAGCTGCCATGGCTGAGTTAACTCGGTCGTCACCAGAAAGCGTCCGGACACTTTATTTAGTCGTCCGGACGCGTTCTTTAGTTGTCCGGACATATTTAGCCGTTCGGACTCTTATACGTTGTCGTTTTGATTGTGTCCGACACTTTTTCAATGCAAGTCCGGACGATTTAATGTTAAATTTAAATAGTTTTTTATTTATCTGCTTGGAAGTTCAAACGGATCCAAAACTTGCGAAAATTTATTCAACAATATGTGAACTATGTCCGATGTCCGGACGGTTATCCAAAGCTGTTCGGACGCTGTTATTTTGGTTCGGACGTATCTCTAACCGTGCGAACGCTTTTTGTGCAGATTTTGAAAAAATGAGTAAGCGTTCACGTACCAGTAGCCAGGCTGATGACGAGCAATCTTCCGCTCGAACTTTAACGGTGGAGCAGCATACACGATCATTATGTCTCGCTCGATTGTTGTCGAGCGGGATATCAAGTTGGCAGACTTTAACGATCTCACATTTGAGGGTCAAACGCTTCCGAGGTGGTGAGAGGGGTTAGGTTGGCTTCCGTTAATCCACAGGACCGGCTATGCGTCAAAGAATATGGTGCGGGAGTTTTATTGCTCTATATTACGGGCGAGGGACCTCGAGGAGCCTAGTATAGAGCTCACTGTCCGTAACGTTCCAATCATATATCGCGACGAGCTACGAATTTCTTGGGGTACGAGAGAGATTTGACGCGTTTCCAAACCTGCCAATGAGCGAGGAGGGCCGGCCTACTAAGGCCGAGGTATTCCGGACCATGCTGGGCGATGATACAAACGATTTTGGAGGGATCCTTTATGGTACACGGGCAGCTGCTTCTTTTTTGGCGGATCATGCACCTGATCCTATGCTCCTCCATCGACCCGAAGAAGCACACCACAGAGCTGTCTTATAGTCGGGCCGAGTTCCTGTACTTGGCAGTTGTACGGGGGCTACCTATTGATATAGCATCATACATCTACCTGTCCGTGTGAGGCCTTGAAGACTGATGCTACGATTTCATTGCCCATGGGATTCTTCTGACCCAGTTCCTGCACGCCATGATGGTACCCGAGAGTGGTGACGAGCCGAGGGCGCTTCCACTTGGGTCGATCAACAAGACAACGCTCTCAAAATCGATTGCCCAGACACGTCGAGCGCTGCAAGCCGCTTGAGCTGCTAGATTATATAAGACGACAAGGCAGCACTTGGAGGAGCGCATGAGGGGGGAGGATCCTTGGGGCAGATAGCTCAACTAAGGGACTTAGGCACAGCGCCCGAGTTGGATGGCAGCTATGGTGTGCTCTTCAAGTCAACATGTCTTCATTTGTTAGCGAGTAGTGGATTGAGGAGGTCCCCGAAGGAAGTTAGAATTGTTGTGATGAGGATCGAGTGTTGGTAAGTATAAGATTTTTTTATTTTAATTGTTTAAAACTTTTTTGCGTTCTTAACTGTGTATAGATAGTTTAAGTGCTTCTTGAACTAAATTACGGTTCCAAGCTAAGGATCGGGTTCACTGTGATTTTCTATGATGACACGCGGTACAGGACGGCAAGAATAAGAATGTTCATCTCGGTTGGTTTAGGTTCCAAGAAGAGGCTAGAACAACCGTATACTTCCGGTTGTAACAACGGAAGAATGGACTCGTGTTTGTGATTTATTCACGAGCGAGGAATTTCAGGTTAAACATTTTTATTCGGTTTGAATGTTTATTTTTATTTTTATTATTATTGTGGTAACAACTGTAATGTAAGAATTCCAGTGGATGGTAGTAGGGAGAAGTGCGAGGGCGAGAGAAATAGAAAGTCAAAACAAGAGAGGACAGAATTGGTGGAACATTTCTCACATACAGGTGTGGACAGCAGACTTGGCTAGAGTTGAGACAATATGGTGACTTTAAATAATAGCGACATGCTTCTCAGAATTATATTCATTATCATTATATCGCATGTGTCATATAGTATTGATTATAGATGCTCACATAATGTTTATATCCTGCTGGTTTATCAGGTGTACGCAAAAAATGTCGGGCTAGAAATCTTGATGAGCGAGATTAGGTGTGTATTGGGTCTTGCGTGAGACTCCTTTTATAAAACGAGATCGTCTATCACTTCAGAGTCTTAACCATTCTGATCGCACAATCATGCTGCACATCAGAGAAATTTGCACGCGCCGAAAGACAAAATCAATCATGATGGGTTTTGCGTTGATTTTGATGCATAACTTTGGTTGTGCGGTTTAATGTTTTCTCACAGTGAACATGCTGATAGATCAAGTTTGTTATCATATTATGTTCGTATATATCTTTTCACTATTGATATATGTAAAGAGGGGAAATAAAATCGATGAAATTATCAAATCAGAGTCTATAAATCATCTTAGGACACAGAGAGTAATAGAACAGAAGATAACTACCATGGGAAGGAGTATTCTCGTACGGCTGATGTCGCTTCTTTCGGGCATGGATGCAAGATGTTAGGTACCAGGGAGCCGCCCGATTGTATGATTATAGATGGCAGTTAGAGAGAGTTGTTTAGGAGGCGATTTGATATCAAAAATACGAGCATTTGTCTGAGCATAAATCATTTCACTCTTGCAATTGACAATCTCGTTCTGACGCTTGTGATGACTATTTTCCGCTCCCTGGAAAGTTGGTGTGGATTTGCGAGATTCTTTTCGACGTTAAATGGGGAAGTAGATAATTGTAGTAGCGATCAATGAGAGATGGATTGTCCTGTTGAGATAGTGACAGGTTGACTTGGTCTGAGGTGAGACCATTCTGAAGATCCGAGAGTTATATTCGGACGACGCTAGCGCATGGGGTGAAGTACATATTGAAAGCATTATGATGAGTGACTGCAACGCTGGGAGACGAAGAACTGTAGGCAATGATTGGGCCAGAGGTAGCCGAAAATGACGAAGAGCCATTTGAAGATGATGGAGAAAGAAGATGAATCCTATGGACACAAGATGCGAGATCGCACTAAATGGAGAGAAGAATGCCCGTAAGGCAGCTGGGTGTATTAGACACTGGCCAATCTTCGGTTGGACGCCCATAGCGCGACGAAAATTCGACCTCAGTTGTTACAAGCTAGATCGTGTGTTCATTATTTATTCTATACGTATACATATATCCTTAGCCAACATGATATAACGATATAACCTACTACTTATTGGTGATTACACTAACTGTGTGACTATACTAGAATCTTCTATTTACATCTTAATTAGGGAGTTTATGTTTGTCTGATATATTATAGTGTTGAACAATAACTCAGAGAAAATATATTTAAACGAAATTATAGCTTTATTATTCTGTTAATTTGAATATTAATTTAATGTTTGAGATTCTAACCTAATATCTTCCATTTTTGTCCACACATTATATAGCAGTAATGATTTAAACTTGTAGATGTTTTGACAGTGGAGATGTGGAGTATTAATGTGTGCAGAACCATCTACACAACATGCTTCTCCATGTACACACATACGGTTGCGGATTATGATATGGCGAGATCTGAGTGACTAACACCGTAGACACACTAAATGCCTTTGGCTAATGGAGGCGCTATGTTATCTATCATTATTCTCTGTCAATGCAGGTTGATCACTGTTAATAACGCAATTTCCATGCGCAGGATGTTTGTTATGTGCTAATATATATAAGTAAGTCGGATAAACTGGTGGCTTTTTATGTGAGAAGAATAGCAAGTTGCTACTGTATTTAGCACGTATTATACATCACCTCACCACATTCGTAGTCACTAAGTGTTCCAAAGCGTCCAATACGTAAATGGTGGTCAATAGTTCAAAGAGGATTTGGAGAATGAAATAGAATTTCATATCATAATTAACATGCCAATGAAGAAACCACTATGTTTCGGGTGTTTTGAGCGGGACGAACTATCTAATCGAGAGGCATACGGAAGGCGATAATTCATGTTATAAGAGATGAGTGATTGAGGAGGTCATAGGCTCGATATCACCAAAACTTTTATACTTGCGAGCATTTGGGTCCTGTGCATAGAGAATGAGAAGATTTGATATTTTTGATCATACATCATTATCCAACGAGCATCACCCACTCATAGTTCTCAATTAAATATGATAAGTAAACGCTCCAAAGCAAGTGCTGTTCATTGTTAATAGACTTTTATAGAATATTTTAATAGAGTAAGCGTTTTCTAGCACCACCGCTCCATAGCAAGACACAGAATTATGTATTCTGAATCTCCCATATATATAAATCTCCGGCGAAACCTTTCAGACCAGAATATAATATTTCCGAATCTATATAGGGTACGAGAGATGATAAGTACGAAGAAGAGCCACAATACACCACGAGAGATTACAATAAGCGTGCATACCAAGGTGGCAAAATAATCCGTCCCGAGTGAGAGAAATCCGACGTCTCCTGGTTAAGGCATGTAGGTGAGCGCATTCGTATGACTCAGAGAAATGTGAGTAGCACCGGTATTATATTATATCTAAGTGGGGCTGAGCGCTTTTCAGTTATTGTGACTAAACCTGAGTGGCATGATACACACTCTTAATGTACACCAACACTTAGTGTGACCTTTTTGTACTATTGGGTGAAAATGCGAGATTTTTGTTGTCCCAAAGTTTTTTTTCATGTGTGATTAATATATAGTAAATTTAATTGAGTTCTTCAAAGTAGAAAAAAGGTTAATTAAACAAAGAAGGTACTTTTGATATTCAGGCGGCGAAGATGTAAGCGTTTCTCAACGTGGTAACAAAAATTGGAGAAGATTTTTCAAGCGCTTTGCTTGGTGAATACTTTATAGCTAGCATTAACCTAATAAAATTAATTTAAGCCCATAGAGATTGATAATGGTTTGGTGATTTATGATTATATTAATTGTCGCAAAAATATTTATGAATTTTATTGAAACACATTAAATTGGCCAAGCCTTTAGGCTAGCTAGCTAGCTAAGGCTTTAATTAAGGCTAGCTAAGCATGTTTGTTGAAAAATCGGGGATTTCTTATGTAAGATAGGGAAGCGGAGGCTATGAGGTTCGATCTAATATTATATAATATTTAGGCTTAACTTTTTTTTTTGCTAAGTAAATTTTTATTTAGCTACTTTTTTTTTTCTAAGCTATTTATTTAGCTACTTAGAAGTACAGAAAGAGATTAAATACATGTGCCCCAAGTACCAGTACTGATCAAAGGGATTTGACTACGACATACCACTAATAAGAGCCAATTGGGCTTTTTATAACCAATATTGTGGGTTCGATAATTATAACACTATATAATTAGTACTGCTTCCAATGTTTCGAATTATATTAAAAAAATTAAAATTTAACAAAAGGAATAATAATTAATATCATCGCAATTGCACATATCAAAACATATATTAATAAAAAAATTAACCATAACAATTAATTCATCTTCAGCACATGATATGGATCCTAACATGTGGGTCATACATTTAATATTAGCCGTATTAGTTATTAAGGAAATTTGAATTTTAGTCTTTATATTTTGATCATTTTTTTATTTCAGTCACTCACTTTCAAATTTCAAAATTCTGATTTTTCAGTATTCTCATTTTTACAAAAACATCCTTCTGTAGAGATTTTGTCTTCTTTCTTTAAGGGCAGCACTTGTCACATCTTAATGTTCTGTCACTTAACTTAGCCATGTCAATGCCACCCAAAGCTGGGCCCATGGCAAATGGCGTCATCCAAGATTGAAGTTCTGGAGCTGTGCTAAAAGAAGCCCCGAAATTTAGTACGAGAAACAGAGTGTGCTTTCACTTTTGGATTTTCCGTTTTTTTTTTTTATTCTTTTTTCTTTTTTGGCTTTTTCCTTTACGGATTTCTGGTTTCCAGTGGATCTGAGATGAACTTGAACTCTGTTTCAGTGGTTTTTGTTGCTGGGCTATGTTTTTTTGGTTTTTTGGGTTTGTTATGAATCAGGTAGGTTCGTATATTTTTTTGTTTTCTTAGGATTGATTTTTGGGGTTTTCAGTGTTTTTCTTCCATAAATGATTTCATGGTTTTTGTATCTGAATACGTAATAGAATTTTTACTCTTATTTGTAAGAGAACGTACCAATTGAAGAGGTTTTTCAGAAGTTGAAGTGCAATAAAGATGGTCTCACAACACCGGCTGCTCAAGAGAGGAAGAAGAAGCACAGGGTGGCAAAGAGGATGAGAGTAAACTGGAAGCTATGTTAGCGCTGATTTGGCTTAGTTAAGTGACATGTGGACCTTAGGCTGACGTGGCAAGTGTGCCGTTAAGAAGAGAGACGGAATCTTGACAAAAGGGAATTTTTGTAAAAATGAGAATATTGAATGACTAAAATCTTGAAGTTTGAAAATGAGAGATGAAATGAAAAAGTGACCAAAATTAAAGAATTAAAATGTCAATTTTTTTAATTATTAGGTAGTGTGGAGCATTCACTGTGGAACTCACATGCTGCGTCTATTTTTTTTTTTTTTTTTTTAAATTAGACATTCAATTCAGACAATAAATTAGAGCAATCTAATCTATATGAATATTAACATTTTTAAATATTAGTCCTGAACTTCTCAACCTGATCTAGTGGGGGAAAAAGTTCTCCGCTGAAACTTTTTGTTAGGTTTTTGTTGTTTTGGCATCATTCCGTGTCAAAATATGTCTTGATCGAGTTGTATTTTTGGTATACACATTTGTTCAAGAGTTAGAGTCTATGGTCTGTCGAAATTCATCTTTGCGTTCGACAGCGTTCAACAAATGCTCGAGCGTCCCTGATATTTTCATACAGAGACATCACGCTCGACTAACGCTCGACTGATGCTTGAACGTCCTTAAGAATATTTCATACAGAGACATCACGTTCGACTAACGCTCGACAGGCGCTCGAGCGTCCATAAGGATTATTCACACAGAGACATCATGTTCCGAAGCGCTCGACATAGCGCTCGACGACTTCCTGCAAATTTCAAAAATTGCTAATTTTTTGGGATTTCCTTGTGGTGAATTTTGAAACCCTACTAGGGTTCGTGAGAGGCTGACTAGAATGTGATATATATGCATCCTTAGAGTGTTTTTGGTAGCCTTTTCCCTAAAGAGAAATTACCTATAGAAACTAGTGCTTTATGGTATTGGATAGGCTCTCTACTTCTTCCTGATATACGCTTTGTCTCTTCATTGAGTTGAAGGCTTAGTTGAAGAACAAGGGTGTTCGTGAAGATCCTTTAAAAAGAACCTCAAGGGTTGAGGTGATTGCTGCTTGAAGCAGATCTGAGTAGGGGCGCTTTGGATTATTACAACAGGGTTGTCAGAGTCAAGCAACTGGGATTGCCAGTGTTTGAATCACTGTTTGTAAGGTTTTCTTCTTAGTGGATTCTAGGTGGCTGCTAGCCCGGAGTGGTTTTTCCTTTGAATTTGTTTCAAAGGTTTTCCACTTCGTCATCAAATCTCTTGTCTCTTTATGCATTTGATTATTTCTTTACAAGTTTATTTATTGATTTGATGATTGTGTTTTTGATATATCTAGACTGATCAGATTTTAGAGACTTGCTTTTAAATTGATATTGATTAGTTGAACCGTTAAATTTCGCTATTCACCCCCCTAGGGTGAGGTAGGGTCTAAAACTAGGTTTTTCAATTGGTATCGCAGAGCGTAAATTCGGTCTTGACCCTTATGCTAGAATGGAGAAAAGTCAGTCATTGTCCGTGCCTCCATATTTTGATGGAAGCAATTATGCTACTGGAAAGTTCGTATGAAGCCTTTCTAAAATCACTTGATGAACGTGTCTGGAGAGCTTGTGTTAAAGGGTGGTCGTCACCCATATCTGAGGTTGAAGTGTTAAAACACCAAAGACATTAGTACCTGGACTATCAATGAAATCAATGATTGTAATTGGAATAGTAAAGGTTTACATTCTATTTTTATGGCTGTGTCTGCTGATGAATTTAAACATATATCTATGTGTGAAACATCTAAGGCAGCCTGGGATATTTCTGGAAACTACTCATGAGGGACAAGATGGTAAAGAATTCAAAACTTCAAATGTTAACCACAAAGTTTGAAGAAATTTGAATGAAAGAAGACGAAACATTTGATGAATTCTATGCTAAGCTGAATGATATAGTTAATTCAAACTATAATCAAGGAGAAAAGATTCCAGAACATCAAGTAGTCAGGAAAGTAATGAGATCTCTACCTAAAAGATTCAGATCCAAAGTCACCGCAATTGAGGAAAGTAAGGATCTCGACACTATAAATATTGAAGAATTGGTAGGTTCTTTGCAGACTTATGAAGTATCATTGGCCTCATCCTAAAAGAACCAGTCCATTGCCTTTGAGATTAGTCAAAGAAAGAAAGACCCTTTGTTGATTCAGGATGAAGCAGTTCTTGATGATGCACAATTGGCTATGTTTTTCAAACAATTCAAGAAATTCTTGAGACCAAGAACAGGTCAGCGATCGTTCAACAGAAATTCTGAAAAGAATCAGGGTAGCTCAAGTGGATTCAGAAAGGACAAAAATGACAAACACATGTCGAATAATTCCAAGAGTAAAAAACTAAAGTGCTTTGAATGTTAAGGTTTTGGTCATGTCAGGTCAGAATGTCCAACATGCCTCAAGTCAAAAGGAAAAGCTATGAATGCTTCATTGAGTGATGATGAGTCAAAAAACAGTAGTGATGATGAGAATTCTTCAAAAGAAGAATAGGTAAATTTCATGGCATTTATATCTAGTACTGATAATTGTGATTTGCAGAAAATTGGATGAGATGAACTTGTAACAAGATTTAGACATTGATGGCAATATTGAAGAAAGTTTTCAAGAAGCTTATAATAAATTGTTCGAGGGAAGTCTGAAGCTTCAAAAGACAAAAAAATCCTTTCTCAAGGAAATGCACGAAGTGCAAAGTGAAAAATGTGAACTTATGAGTAAGTTTGAGGAAGTTAGTGCAAGAAATGTGGAACTTGAGGCTGAAGTGAAAATACTTAAGTGTGCTTTCGACAAGTCCAATACACAACTTCAACAATTTTCCAGTGGAACAAAGAAGCTTAATCATATATTAAGTCTTGGACTTCCATCTAGAAATAGGAAAGGACTTGGCTACACTGAGTCTCAAGGTGCTTCACCTTCAAAGATGAAATTCGTTTCAGCATCTATAACTTGGAAAAATTAGAAGTGAAATAGACCAGCTCCAAGGTTAAGCAAAAGTAAAGACTTGTTTTCTAAATTTTACTGACTATGGTCACAAGAAAAAAATGTAGGAATTACACACCAAAAATTTGTTTTACATGGTCATTTTGAAGTTTGGGTTCACATTAGACAAGATGTTAAATTACAACAGACAAGAGAACCTTTGAATAATCTTCGTCAGATATACTCATGAGAAATTAGCTTATAGTTAAAATTTGAACTGAGCAATAACAATGTTATTAACAAAAATTTAATCATTTCAAACATTACAGTTCAAGAAAACAGTTTGGGATAAGAGTATGAGGTAAATTGTTTTAATGGTGCGATTGGTAGCTTTTT